>SEMN01000659.1:0-262563 GCA_005408345.1 Macquaria australasica | reverse complement strand
GGTGGGGTAGAAGAGAGAAGGAAAGGGTATGAAGGGGAGTAGAGAGAAGGTGGGGGTTGAAAGAGTAAGGAGAAGTTGAGAGAGAGGATAGACTGGGGTTGGGTGGGGGAAGGTGAGGGAAGGGGAGTAGGGGGAAGGTCAGATAGTAGAGAGAGGAAATAGAGTAGGGTTTGGGGTTGTTTAAGCGGGGTGTAGAGGTGTCACTCGTTCTTCATGGGGAGCAGCATGTTGCAGAGAAGCAGAACTGCCGGATTCTCTTCAGCAGAGAGGCCTGATCTTGAGCTGAAGTCTTCTTGTTCTCCTTCTTCTTGCCCTTTTAGGATATTTGAAATAAAACAGCAAGGTAAGTACAGAGCTAAAAAAATAAATGTGTAGTTCAACATAAAGATATTTCACTTCACAACCTCTGGTGGAAGATGTACTCAGATCCTCAACTAAATACTTAAATAAAATTAGGACTACAATGGGAAAATCCTCTATTACAAGCATAAGTTCTGCATACACAGCTTAAGTGAGAGTGATCCATTTTATCAGTAAAATGTACTTTCGAATGAAAAATACAAATTGTAAAGGTCCTGCAGTTTTTTTCTGTTTTCACCTGATTCTCATGCTTTCAGATCAGTTGGACAAGAGAGATCCCTCACCATGAAGCCTTCATAGGGGCTACACTGTTCTATTCACTGTAAGTGAACTTTGAACTCTGAAATCTTGTGACTTATCTTGTTTAATTTAGTCTCTCTCTTTATTTCTTTCAATCTGGTCTAACTGATTTAATTTCCCAGATGAATGCATCCATACCTTGCAGAAGATTCGGCAGATTCTGTTGCTCTTCTTAGCCTGGGTCTCGTTGACAGTCCCAAGATCACTCTGATCACTGGACTCTGATGTGTCTCCAGATGACAGTTTACTGGATGACAACATGACAACCTCGTCCAGTTGTTTATCTGAAGTGGGCTGGATCTTTGTCTTCCGCCATTTGCAAAAGCAGCTCCACCACGGCGACTTCTTCTTCTGCACTTTGTCATCTTTAATCTCACGATCTGAATTTTTCTGTGTCCTGATAGTCTGAATTGTTGCAGTATCTAGACCCGTGAGGACAGATTTCATTGCCCGGATAACTCCTGCCAACATCTCCTTGCATGCTCTGCAAGTTGAGAACTGGCAGCAGGTAGCAGCACAGCCACTGGATGATCCTCCAGCCAGTGAGGCTTGAATGGTCTCTGACAGAACAGAGTTGACCTCATCTGTGATCGTTCTCACAACGGCCTCCGTGAAATTGGGTCTTATGCTAATAGATGTGTCTGAATCAACCACATCACAGAAAGACTCGCCAAAAGAGCCTTTCAGACTCTGCTGGATGTTGTCCTCAGTGATGTCAAAGTTCTCCCTGAGAAGCTCTGAGGGCAACTTCTGGCCAACCGCCTCTGTCCCACATACTTGGGAAAAGGTGGGACTTCTCGTAGTCAAGGCTTTTGATAGAGCATCGGTGATCATCTCTATGACAACCCTCAGCACCTCCACACCCATGTCAGCCAGCTTCTCCTTTATGTCCACGTTATGAATGCCTTGGCTTATTTCCATGCGCTGCCTTAAAAATAAAAAAACAGTGAAACAAAGTTAAAACACAGAAACACAAATTTCACAATTGTATTCAAGTGAGTTTCAGTGAGAAAATTAGATGACCTACTCTTCAGTAAGGCTGTTAAAAAACCCTTTGATTATGGGGTGGAAGGTGTTTTTCAGGCCATTGAATTGGGCTACTGCTGTTGCTCCATTGTCATGTCCTGAAGTTCCTGGGTTCTCTATGACTGAAGACCTCTCCTTGTGATGCTCTGCTGGTGGTGATGAACTGGTGGTGGATGTTTTTGAGGAAATATCTTCTTTGTCTTCTGGTGTGATGTGTGAAGCCTCGATGTTGTCACTGGAGCCAATTGAGGGAGTGGTTGACAACTCTTTAGGAGACACGCAGCCGGATGTCAGGTCGCTGCTGGCCGTCTTGGTAATTTCGAATACTGGTGGTAACCCGGCAGTCTCGTCCAAATCCTGTTTTTCTGCCAGCTGGGACTTTTTTTTTGGCTTCAATCTGAAGCAGCGCTTCCATGCAGACTTCATCTTCTTATAGATCTTGCTGCCATGTCTGTCTGCAGGTTTCTCATATATCCTGTCAGATTTCTGTGTACTGACAGTTGTAGGTACTTGTTCTTCTTGCCTTGATGGTCCTGGTGTAGAATCCATCTCGGTGTCCAGCGTGCTGGCAGTCTCTGAGGTCACTGAGGTGGTTGAGGAAGCAGATGAGCCTGATTTTTCGCTTTCCCTGCTGGAGAGGCTGGAGGTTGAATCTGTCTCTCTATCTTTGAAATGTTCAGCTTCAGGTGTGACGTCCTCATCCTCCACATCCACAAGTTCCAGAGGGACAGAGCTCAGGTCTGTTGTCTCAGAATCCTTGATGTCTTCACTGGAGCCAGTTGAGGGAGTGGTTGACAACTCTTTAGGAGACACGCAGCCGGATGTCAGGTCGCTGCTGGCCGTGTTGGTAAATTCGAGTCCTGGTGGTGACCCGGCAGTCTCGTCCAAATCCTGTTCTTCTGCCAGCTGGGACTCTTTTTTTTGCTTCAATCTGAAGCAGCGCTTCCATGCAGACTTCATCTTCTTATAGATCTTGCTGCCATGTCTGTCTTCAGGTTTCTCATATATCCTGTCAGATTTCTGTGTACTGACAGTTGTAGGTACCTGTTCTTCTTGCCTTGATGGTCCTGGTGTAGAATCCATCTCAGTGTCCAGCGTGCTGGCAGTCTCTGAGGTCACTGAGATGGTTGAGGAAGCAGATGAGCCTGATTTCTCGCTTTCCCTGCTGGAGAGGCTGGAGGTTGAATCTGTCTCTCTATCTTTGAAATGTTCAGCTTCTGGTGTGACGTCCTCATCCTCCATATCCACAAGTTCCAGAGGGACAGAGCTCAGGTCTGTTTTCTCAGAATCCTTGATGTCTTCAGTGGAGCCAGTTGAGGGAGTGGTTGACAACTCTTTAGGAGACACGCAGCCGGATGTCAGGTCGCTGCTGGCCATCTTGGTAATTTCGAGTCCTGGTGGTGACCCGGCAGTCTCGTCCAAATCCTGTTCTTCTGCCAGCTGGGACTCTTTTTTTTGCTTCAATCTGAAGCAGCGCTTCCATGCAGACTTCATCTTCTTATAGATCTTGCTGCCATGTCTGTCTGCAGGTTTCTCATATATCCTGTCAGATTTCTGTGTACTGACAGTTGTAGGTACTTGTTCTTTTTGCCTTGATGGTCCTGGTGTAGAATCCATCTCAGTGTCCAGCGTGCTGGCAGTCTCTGAGGTCACTGAAGTGGTTGAGGAAGCAGATGAGCCTGATTTCTCGCTTTCCCTGCTGGAGAGGCTGGAGGTTGAATCTGTCTCTCTATCTTTGAAATGTTCAGCTTCTGGTGTGACGTCCTCATCCTCCACATCCACAAGTTCCAGAGGGACAGAGCTCAGGTCTGTTTTCTCAGAATCCTTGATGTCTTCAGTGGAGCCAGTTGAGGGAGTGGTTGACAACTCTTTAGGAGACACGCAGCCGGATGTCAGGTCGCTGCTGGCCATCTTGGTAATTTCGAGTCCTGGTGGTGACCCGGCAGTCTCGTCCAAATCCTGTTCTTCTGCCAGCTGGGACTCTTTTATTTGCTTCAATCTGAAGCAGCGCTTCCATGCAGACTTCATCTTCTTATAGATCTTGCTGCCATGTCTGTCTACATGTTTGTCATATGTCCTGTCAGATTTCTGTGTACTGACAGTTGTAAGGACTTCTTGTCCTGATGGTCCTGGTGTAGAATCCATCTCAGCGACCAGGTCTTCCTCTTTGACTTCCTGTGATTCTCCTTGGTTCTCTGCAAATAACCGCCGGAGTTCAAAGAACCTTTCCAAATGCCGCTCCACCTTTTGGTAGGTGCAACGCCTTATGGCTGAAGATTTATCATCACTGCCATCAGCCTCTGATTTAGAGCGTTCCTCATCTTCCCACCTGGAGATAGACTGCATCAGCTCGTCGATATTTCCAGCAACCCGATCCAGTGTCTCTGAGATGAGAGTGCTGGCGATCTCTGAGGTCACTGAGGTAGTTGAGGAAGCAGATGAGCCTGATTTCTTGCTTTCCCTGCTGGAGAGGCTGGAGGTTGACTCTGTCTCTCTATCTTTGAAATGTTCAGCCTCATTCTCCATTTCTTCTGGATCCAGATGGCTTTGCTTTACATTTGCAATCTGTTGGGAAAAAAACATACATTGGCAAACTATTAGATACAGCTACTACTAGTACTACTGTTGTCACCAAGCACCCATGGAACAATGTATAATATTGCGATGACTGTAAATGACTGGAGGACTTCACAACATCTATAAACTACTGTAAAGTGTATTTATTTACACATTTTCCTATTTGTGACCACTTGTTATCACGTTTCTGAAATCCCACACTGAGCCAGCAAAGTCTGTCCAGTGGTGGAAGGAGTATTTAGATTATTTACTTAAGTAAAAGTAGCAATACCGCACTATAAAATAAAGTAAAACTCCTTCATTCAAAGTTGAACTTAACTAAAAGTACTAGTACAAGTATTAGCAACAAAATGTACTGAAAGTATTAAAACTAATAGTCAGTGTTATGTTATTATATAATTATTGATGCACTAACATTGTAAGCTGTATGTAAATGTTGTAATTGGTTGAGGTGGAACTAGTTTTAACTGAATCATATCCTGCTGGGAGGTTTAATTGAAAACAATGCGTCTTATTTTATATACTAGTCATGTTGTGTATAAACTCTTAATCTGAAAAGTAACTTGTAACTGTAGCTGTAAAATTAATGTAGTGCAATAAAAAGTATTCCAAAATTTCCTTCTGAAATTTTGTCAAAGTGCAGTAGAAGTAAAGTAGCCTGAAATGGAAATAATCAAGTAAAGTATCTCAAAATTGTTCTTAAGTACAAGTACTTGAGTTAACTTGTTGATTGATACCTTTTTGTGTTGAGACATCTTCAGATTTTTTTTCTTCTTCTTTTTGTCTGTAGTGTCTTTCTTTGTATTGACCGTTCTGTCTTCAGTTGAAGTGATAAGTTGTCTTCTTGTGGTTGAGACAAGTAAACTATACTTATATATCCTTGGGTTGAGATGCTCTCAGATCAAAGTCCACACCTGAAATGAGGTTCTCTGTGAAAATTCTGTCTGGTTATGTAACAGCGGTGATGTCACAGAAGAGTTGTGTTCTGTTCTAACTGCTTTAATACACACACACACACACACATACACAAATAAGCAAATAACAGCAAATAAACAGCAAATAAACACATAATGAATTGTATATTATTTATTTACAGTATTTTCAGCCATTCACTTACAGTATAACTCCTATGAAGACACAACTGTGTTATATTATATTGTCACTCACTATCTGTTTATATATTATTAGCATACAGTTGTAGATACTTCACAGGAGGAGTCAAATTTGATGACAGTTACATCAATAAACATTTAAAAAGACCTTATATCTGCTTACAACTACAATATAAATGAATATAAATATATATAATGAAGCCCATAATCACAATCTCACTGGCAGTACATATGTACATATAGCATTTTCAGCACCCTAATAAGAATCAGGCCATATTCTGACAAAGGTGGTGCTCATATGTCGTTAACTTCAAGATTTTCCATAAACATATATTAGGCCTACCACCTATTTTGTATCCAGACTTATTTTATCTAGTCTTATTCATTCAAATGTATGTACATTATGTACCTATCTTTTCTAAATAAGTATCCATCTTATTTGCTAGCTAGCTGTGATATACTCCAGTCAATTTACCTCTTTCGACCTTTGTGTCCACTGCTCCAGTGTTGGTGGATTATATTTAAACCAGTTAAGAGTGATCCATTTATTGGTTATTGAACTCAAATCAATTTACATTCAAGGGACAGAGCTGCGAATAAAACACTGAGTAGAGTGTGTCAGACGTTCTGAGTGAAGATGAACATTTTGTGATTTGGACAGGTTGATGTAACTAAACATTTTATTCACATTGCTTGGTTAAAAATAATTTTCATCTTATGGTGACAAGTGAGATTTCAGTTCCACCACTGCATCCAGATAAGATATTTTCTATCTTGGTCTTTGATTCAGTAAAATAAGACAACTGAAAAAGACAGACTCAGGGCTGGGCCAGGTTGGCCTGCTGGCATTTCTCATCCCAATCTCCCACCTGTTGGAGCCTCATTTGGTAAGTTGAGCATGTAAAGGGCTGAACAACAGGCTGGCAGAAAAAGCTAGAAAGAGACCCCAAGAAGTTTCAAGCTGCAGGGACCCCTCCTGACGGCACTAAGTGTATAAGACAGTTTTTGCATGAATGTGCATCCAAAATAATGATCTACCCTCCATCCAGTAATTTTTAACCCCTTATAAATACTTCCTGGGCACTTGTTACACGGAGCAACAAACTGGGGGAGAGGACATCAAGATACAGAGAAATAAAGTGCTGAATCCTGAGATTAAAGGTCAAACGTGCGAGTTATGTGGTCGAAACCAGGAAATAGAAGTGGTGTCATTCCAGTCATTTCCTTAATCTTTACTGCAGAGCAGAAACAAAGCTGTTAAAACTTCAATGATCTGAATTATTGATGATGATGAGAAACCAAGTGGAACATGTGTAAGTACAGACTGCAAATCCTCTGATCACTGCTGCTAGCATTACAATACTTTGTCACTGTCAACTGTTGGTTATGGTACTGTTACTGTTACTGTAGTTTAGGATCGAGAACCTGACTCTAGCCGTTTTGAATGGAGACAGAGCAACAGTAAACCTGAACCTGAGCTCACTGATGCATTATGAACTAATATTGTGAAGTATTTATGCCTTGTTTAGTTTAGTTTAGTCCACCAGATTAATTTATGTTTAGTTTCATTTTGTTCCCCTCTGTTCCATCCTGCTTTGTGTCCCTACAGCTCAGGTTAGTTCAATGAGATCCTGTTTATGTTGTCACTGTTTCTCCAGGGTCTCCACAGTTCAGGACTGTCAAAATGGACTCTCTATGGAGCTCTTCCTGCACATTTCACTTCTACCAGCAGTGAGTCAGTTGTCCATCTATTTAGCCTGGAGTTTGAACTTATAGCTGGAGTTGACATCATTTCCATGATTTCCTACAGACACAATGATTTTTTTATGCTCACTGTCCTGTGAAAACCATGCATCTCTAAAACATCAACTTTTCATGAGCCAAAATTAACAGCCCTGTTATCAGCTTTGGGACAATGTATATTTCAGATAATGCAAAGGGTTCTTTAATGAAATGGTTTACTTAGCTAAAGAAGAAGGAGAGCTTACTCAACCAGAAACACTTAACTCTGTTTTACTGAAAAATTTAAAAATCACAAAATTTGGAGATACTTGATTTTCTCTGGACAGCAAGAAAAACATAAATTTAGTAGTACATGGTAATGCATTATGCTTTTTTTGTTTTTTGCAACTGTGGGAAATGGCTTTTTTATGTGTTCCTCATATACACGAATACAACCAAGAACTGCAACACAACAAAGCTGGCAGCAGAGTGCGTAGCTGTACTAGTACATCTACAATGAGTGAGCAGGTAGCTACAGCAAGTAGATCACACCTACTTTGAAAGGACACCTGCAAGGCTGGTGATGCACAAAGTGTGAGGATCAAATATGAGTATGAGGATAAATCAACTTATTTCCACTTTCACAAAGTTGCAGTGATGCAAACGAAGCATTGCCACAGTGAGTTTGTTCATGTATTATGTATTGATTTCTTGTCTTCCAGGTGCTGATCACAGGAGTGCTCTCATTCCTCCAGAAAAGAGCCCAGACACTGACCATCGACCACAGACTGCCCTTCCTGGGGAGACGTTTTGCCATTGTGATGTAAGTCAACTGCAACAGCAATACCTATGAATGTCAAGAGAAACAGTAACAGCAATATCTGCTTCAATATCACAACTAAAGGGTCCTTAAGTCTTTACAATTCACAGGCAACAGTCTGAATTATGTAACATCCATCCATACTCTTTTAAATACATATCAGGCTACTTTAAGCAGCCACATCAGCAACATGGCTTTGTTTGTGTTTATGATATTTTGTCATTACTGTGTCCCAGACCTCTGGATACTATAGGCAGCCTCAGTAATCGTTGGTCCTATGGGTTCGCATTTGGTGTCGTGTCCTCCAGCATCCTGCTGCTCTTCTCTGCGCGTTACATCCCCTTCACTGTCCCGCCCTGGGCCAGAGGTACTCCCACTGTTTACTATTAGCTATCCAGGCTTTAATAGTCAAACCTGTTTACCTTGCAGATACACGAAATGAACACGTTGACTGATGTGATGTTTCCTGATTATTCTCCTCAGTTATAGTGTATCTGGCGGGAGCTTTAGAGGTGGGCCTGGCCTATTTCCCTTTCTTTGCCTGTCTGTCCACACCTTTCAGAGCAGCTGGGGCAGTGCTGGGAATACTCTACTCCCTGTCCTGGTAAACATGAATCCATATTACATTTTCAGACATACAGTGTATGTCTCAATATGTGGATTAGTACAGCAAAAGGTGTCTTTCACTAGTTTGTGTATTTTACACAACATTGTAAAAGCATGCACATATAATATGATGGTTACTTGACACAAAGTAACAAAAAAAACATTATTTAAAAATACTGTATATGAACAGATGAATGGGTTGCTATGTGGATGAGCACATTTTAATAGCCTAAGAAGATACATTACATGTCTCTGTGCTTGTTTATAGGATCATTGTTACAGTCTGGGATACATTCACCTGTCCCAATGGTAAGGTAGGTAAGTACTTAACCCCTTAACCCTTAAACGTAAATGTAACGTGCCTGTTGCAGTGTGGCTGCCACACATCTCAGGGTTTCAGCCCACGCCTAATAAATGAGGCTCTACAAAACATTCAGTTTTGAAGAGTTGCCTGCTGGTATTTAGTTGAAATATGAAAAAATAAATGAATGAATGATTTTGTGCATATGATTTGAAAGATTCTGGGTAAATACCAGAAGATGATTGTCCAGTGGCCCTGCATCCTCTCCCTCGTCTTCCTCTTGGGACGGTTTATCTACATGCTGGTTAAAGCTGTTCGAATACATCTGCAACTGGAACAGGAGGTCAGCATGCCTAATGCATAAAATCATTGAAATGAATTTTGCTGTGTATTTTTCCAATCAGTAAACTCAGTAGACTACGTAAGATTTTATGTGACATGTATTAACAAATGTATACAAAAAATGATTGCCTCTTATGTTGTTTTACTGTCTTTTTGTTGTGAACATCTGCACACCAAATAATGTGAAGCTGGCCCCTATCCCAACAAAAAATCTTTTAAATTTTTAAATGATTTTTTGGCATCTTGCTGTACAGTAGGGTTTACAGTGATTATATAACTGTTGTTTCTGAATTCTCTGAATAATAAACTGTATAACTATGAACCTGCTGAATCTACTGCCAGGACCCTGAAGAGCTGATTGAGCAACACCAGGTGCAGCATGTTAAGAGCTTGCTGAGGAAAACACCTGCACAAAGGTAGAACACACACTCATGCACACTTGCACTTACACTTAATGTTGCTTTCAAGTGTTCCTTGTACAACTGGGGGTTTTCACTTCTATTGCTCGTTAAGGGAACCACTACATAACAACAATAGAGTTCTTGATGTCTTTTTGACTATCTTTCAGCCAGCCACTATTTATCTTTCATTTCACTAAAATATTAAATATTTGAAGATATGAGATTTTCTGAGTGAGATGATGATCCGAGATTTGGGAGTCAACTTCTCAACTGCACTGATATCTGATATATATAAGATGCAAATCATGTCGTTACAGTACTAAAATTCAGATAGCACACGAAGGCAGCAACACACAGTCATGGATACACACACACACACACACACACAGACACACACAGTGATTTTAACTCCTTTCTGTGTTGCAGTAAGCCCCTCAGCTGGTTCCAGAGCAGAGTGTATAAGTGGGACCCCTACTTCAAGTTCCCCAACAGGATCATTGGCACTGCCATTATATCCCTTATAGGCCTATATACAGTAAAGCAAGACATCTCTTACCTTTAATTATGTGAAACCAAATGTCTCATTCATACACTTTGTTTTGGAAAAGTGTTACACTTTATCTGTGCATCTGCTGTAGGTTTTAATTTGTCTTTTTGTCATTTCTCTAGATGACCCTGGCAGACTACAGTATCAGTAATGTGGCCTTTGACCAAGTCGACAGGTGGAAGAATACACTAAAACAGCTGGTTACTTCTTGTAACCAGACTGAAGCTCTGGGAGCCATGATACCACAGCTGGAAGAGTTCATTTATGTGGCTAGAAGTGAGTCTGTTGCATTTATGGTCTGTGTGATTAATGTGTATGGTGGACATATGAGATGAAGTTCTGGAAACATTTTACACCAAATTTGTCCTTTAACTTGATTCTAAAAATAAACTCTATACTGATACACAGAGGCCTGATAAATCAGTCTATCTTTTTTGTAATATGTTCTTTGAACAGAAAGATTATCCCTATCTCAACCTTTACATATACTAAAGGACCAGAGAAAGACTGGACAGCAGTTATTTATGATGGTCAACAGGTGTCGTTGTTTCTTTTATTCCAGAGTCTTGGCTAGCTACCACCATCTTTGCTAGTCTCAACTCTGTAGCCTACACCTTCCATGTCTTGGCATGTTACAGGTAAGAGACCTAAAAGTAACTGAAATATACAAAATGTATTGAAAGTTTTAACTCAAAAATGTCAATTTAAAATGTTTAGCAGAATAGTAAATGTCAAAAAATAAACTGGTTTAGTTTGTGGGAAGTCAGATGAAATTTCCAAACCAGTTATCACAATAACAAAAAAAACCATAGATGAGTGACATGATGTACTGTCGCCACAGAAAACACTTGAAGAGACTGTGGAAAGGGCAGAAGGATTTCCTTCCTGAGAAGTTTCACAAACCTAAGTCTGCTCTCAGCGTCGTAAGTAACACACACACACACACACACACATACACACACACACGCGCGCGTACAGCAGATGGCAGACGATTTCAGGACAAATCAGATTTCAGCTTGTGACATTAGCCCCAGTTAAACTGTGCTTCCAGGTCATGATGTGTGTGTCACAGTGTATGATCTACATCTTTTTTGAAAATATGGTCCTCATATTGTGAACCATAAGGCCACTGCACCCCATCAGCTATGCACAAACACTTCATAATTATCACAATTTGGTTCTGTCAGCCGTCTCTCAGCCGTCCTAACGAGGCTCCCACAGTGGGGAACAGGTTGTGCCTAATTGTATGCAAGAAAAAGCAAGAATAGGATCTACCAAACACACACATTTGCAAGTGTCTGACATATTTAATTGTGAATGCATGTATTTTGGTGTTTCAAATATGTAGAGCATATGGGTACTCATTTCATTTGGCCACTTATTTTATTGCATTGCATTAAGTTATTGCCAATGCTTATGCTGGTGCTAATAGGGATGCTAATAAAGAAAGAAAGAAAGTCCACACACTTTTGATCAACAGACTTAATGAATGAACAGGTTTTCTCATTGAATTTTCACAGGCTTCCATTGCAAGATACTCTGGTTTGCAAATAGCGTGTACACTGTGGGGTAAGCTTTTTTCATCTTCTGAAAACCACAAAGAACTGATATTGTTGCTCAGCTATTACAGTTGTAATCAGTCCCATAACATCCTGTGTTATGGGATTGAACCCAAAATGTGTTTTTCCTGATGTTTTTCAAAGGACGCCATTAAGTAAATTCAACCCATTTTAGGGGTGTCAGTCTGCAAAGCGTGTGGTAAAACCTGCCTCACCCCACAAAGAATGTGTTAGTGTAATACTATTAAATGTTTGAATCTTTTTAGGAGTGATGCATGGGTGGATCTGCATATTTGTTAATGTCCTATCACACAGAAAAGAATAGTTTTGAGAATGAAATAGAAAAATGCCAAAACAACAGCAGACAGTAACATCAGCACAGTCCCAGTACGAGTAAAATATTAAGATAAACATTACGTGAGATAATTTGATGTCTCTTCTGTATTTCCTCTTTAGGCTACCTGATTGTCCATTTTGTTCACTTCCTGTTTGCTCTGCTGTTTGTCTATTTGCTGGTTCTTCCTGTACAGCACGGAAAAGCACTGAGCATGCTCACCAACCTGGGAATTATACTGTAAGGCCGCTATCCCTGTGGTTGATGATATATGAATGGCTGGTTAGATTGACAGAGAGACATATTGTTTGATTGATTTTTACCTTTCTCCCCTGTCTCTCAGTCTGACCATCAGTCTGGTCATCGCCCTGGTGATTCTCCAGGTAGTTCTGGTTCAGATTTTCTTCCTTCAGGACAAAATGTCTCCTACTGATAAAAACAAACCTCTGGCTCTCAACAACAGGTGAGTATATTTCAATATAGATATTAAGTGTGGACCATAAAACCATCAAGGGGACGCCACAATAAAACCCAGGTCCTCTATTTGCCAACAAACACTAACTGTTGAAAAGTGCTGAAGTGCTGGTGATGAAGGCCATAAAAGTAAACTATTAGCTGTGGACTGTTTGAGGACATTATGTGATAGTGAAGCCATAAAACATGCACTTTCTCACTTACCCAATAGTGTAAAGGAGCTTCAATGACTTGCTGAAACAGGCTGATACAGAATATGTATGTGATGGTGTTTTACAGTGTGGGAAATCCCCTTAATACCCAGATGTCAAATGTTACTAGAAGAAGCGACTATAATTCAAAGTTTGAAATCAGACTTCCTCCTCCTCCTCCTCCTCCTCTTCAGGAAGGCCTTCCACTGCTTCAACTACTTCTTCTTTTTCTATAACGTGGTGATGGGGATCAGCAACTGCATATTGAGGTTGCTGTGCAGCATTGTGGTGGGAACATGGCTGGTGTCCCGCATAGACCGGACCATCATGCAGAGAGGATATGAAACCATGGATGTCGGTAGGCTTAACTTGAAACGAGGCGTGTGTGAGACAAAAGTGGAATACAGTTTTAAGGAGTTAAGAAGTACTGACTCCCAGATTTACCACCATAAAATATCACAGGCAAACCTAACCTTACATAACCTGGTTCGTTAGTTAGTTAGCCTGCTTGCGTCCACATCTTCCAGGAGATGGCAGAATTTCACAAAGCATCAGGGGAGTTACTTTGTGTCTTAAGATCAAAAAGTGTGTGTGATAACTGTGAAAGAAATGCCATGTCCTGTAGATAAGGATTTATTCATTTATTTAACTTAAGTAGACAGGACTAACAGTTGCATTTGTTGATTTTGACAAGTAAGAGTGAAAAGCTTTAGGTTGCAGCGTATAATTCATATGAATGTGTCAATTAGCCATTTATTTTTCACAGTTGTGCATCCTCCTCGTATTGTTAAAAACTCTGTTAATGCAGTGCTGTTTTTCATATATGGTGTTTGGGTCTAACAGTATTTCTCGCATGTTCCAGGCTACAGCACTTGGGTTGGGATGATCTTTGCTGACCACTATCATAACAATCCAGTCATGGTGTGTTTCTGCCAGCTGCTGGTCTCCAACACGCAGGAGAGACACACTGCATCTGCATACTCCACATTCAGCAACACGCCATCTGGTCAGTAGTGTGTGTGTGTGTGTGTGTGTTTGTAGCTCTTACATGAACAGTCATCCACTAAGTAACCACTGATTCCACCTGTCTGCTGTCTAAGATGCACCAAGCTTGTGACCAAAGTAGTATCTTCTTTTAAATGACCTCTTAAAATGCAAAGTTTTGTTTGATCCTGTCAATTTTCATCTTGCACAGATTTATATGTTCTATCAGAATTCATCTTTTTTAAATGTTTGTATGTTTGTTTCATCATTCATTATTTTTTTCTTTCTTTCTTTTTTCAGTTTATTAACGTTTAACTTTTTTCCAGAATCCCCAGTTAAAAGCCGGGCCAGGAGGCGTTGGATGTTGTTTTATACCTTACTGAGGAACTCTCGTCTGATCCTGCTCAGAAAGCGCCACCTCTCCTCATCTTCATCATTACAGACATCATCGTCCCCCAAGTCAGACGCAGTGGTACAGGCTTGGGCCATGGCATCTCAAACAGAGAGCCGCCAAGCAGCGTCACAGTCACCACCAGAGATCATAGTCATACCAGCAGAAGACTGTTAAAGAAACATGTCCATAGATTCTGATCTTGTTAAAAAATATGGGTTGGAATCCAAAATTGTTTATGTGGTGGATCTCCATGTTGAAGGAGCACTGTGGTGTTTTCAAGTCTTTTTCAAAGGCTGTCCTTCAAAAAGGTAAAGTCTAGCACTAACATCTGACTGACTAGATATAATATAGTTAATGTGATCAATTATTAGGTCACCATTCTAACAGCTCATCTAGCTCATATTTAGTAATTTACTCATGTGGGATCTGACTTAAAGAAACTGTGAGAATCTGTACCACAGATTGATTGTATGCAATTTAAGGTGTTTCATAAGTATGTTGCTGTCTGGATACATACGATTTTAGAACCAATAATTGATGTCAATTTTGAAGTGCTGTACAGTTAAGGTTAACTGTAAACCTGTGTACATAGTCACAATAACCTCTGTAGCATCTATTCTACAAATGGATGTGGTGCACTACAGATGGAAATTTTTCTTTCTAATGTTTATTTTATTAAAATCATGTGAGCAACACTAGCGACACAGCTAATCTGCTTGTCATTATTGGTTTGTGTTATAAAAATGTAACTGGTTATAAATGTGTATGCATAGCTGCTGTACATTGTCAACTAAACTACATTGTGACCATGCAACTTGTAGAGCTCTGCATACATTAGGCCTGTGCAAGTAAGCAAAGAAAATAAGCTTGTGTAAACCTCTACTTTGTATTTGAAAGTTGGAAATATAGCTTTGCCGCACAAGCAAATACTTTCGGTTGGAAATAAATGCCAAATGGTAAAAGTTGCATTGCTGTGATTCATGGTAGGCTATATTGTGTAGCCTATGGTGAGCGTAAGTTTGAAGGTTACAATTTCGGACAGCACTTAAAAGCCGCATATTTTCTCCATTAACAAAATGTCCAACGACCGTTTTCTCAAAGATTGACTTGTTAATCACATAAAACGTGCTTGCATTTAGCTAGTTAAATGTTTATTTGATACATTGAACATATAAGTTCAACATAATACAACCGCGCTAAATGCAGACTAAAATAACGTACCGGCAGTGACCCTTTGAACTTGGGGGCGTGAACGTGTGCGATTTTGAACGCGGCGACAGAAGACCCTCGGCAGTTTGGCTAGCTAATAGTTAAAATTACAGGTAATGTAAACACCTTAAAGTGTCGTTAAATTTGAGCTAACGTAATTGCACGTTGTAAATGTTTCTGCTGGTTTGTAACAAACTTTATTTTACGGCTAGCTGCAAACGAACAGTTAGCCGTTAGCCAACGCCCACATTGTACGTCTGACCCGTTGTCTCCGTGGAGACTGAATGGAGTCCGATAATGGATCTTCGCAGCGATAAGGCCAACTTGATAATGCACGGTAAATAGACGAGCAAAACTTTGCCATGCGGTTTTAAATACACTTAACTAATGTCACGTGTTTCGTTTTATACTGCCGAAATTCATGAATTTGTTGTTCTGAAATCTAGTTTGAGACAAGACTGTCGAGGACGTCGTGTCGGGCACAGACCTAGGTTATCTAACGTTATCTAGTTTGTCCACGCTGCATTTTGTTTTGCTAACTTGAAGACGAATTCTATGTTATTGTAAAGTACAAAAATGTAAAAAACAACTAAATGCAACACTCCCTGTGTTAAATGTTTGCTTACGTAAAAGTAAAGAAATCATGAATGCTTCGCAAATACAGCAGCTGCTTTAAATTATTTTTCAATCAATAACCATTGCTTAAAACACACCATTTTGGCCATCACAGTCATAAATGCTGCAAGATTCTCCCCTTCTTAATGTTTTCAAATTCACTGAACAATTTTAAGCTCTCATTTTTATTTGCTGAACTCTACAAACTGTAAAGTACCTCCATAACAAACCGCCATAGATGTGGAAGCACTTTACTGGATGTCATGTTGTTTTTGTGTCTTCAAAAGTCAGGAGAAATGTAGCTCTTAGAGTCTGGGCATAGCTTTGATTGGAGTACAACAGAACCAAATAACTCTAAAACAATGACAGTGCTTTGGAGACATACACCGATCAGCCGTAATTATGACCACTGACAGGTGAAGTGAAGAACATTGATTATCTCGTTACAATGGCACCTGTCGGTGGGTGGGATATATTAGGCAGCAAGTGAACATTTTGTCCTCAAATTTGATGTGTTGGAAGCAGGAAAAATGGTCAATCGTAAACATGTGAGCGACTTTGACAAGGGCCAAATTGTGACGGCTAGACGACTGGGTTAGAGCATCTCCAGTGCCCATGCTGACCCCTGTCCACCGCCGAAAGCAACTACAATGGGCGCGTGAGCATCAGAACAGGACCACGGAGCAATGGAAGAAGGTGGCCTGGTCTGATGAATCACATTTTCTTTTACATCAATGATGGCCAGGTGCGTGTGCGTCGCTTACCTGGGGAAGACATGGCACCAGGATGCACTATGGGAAGAAGGCAAGCCAGAGGAGGCAGTGTGATGCTTTGGGCAATGTTCTGCTGGGAAACCTTGGGTCCTGCCATTCATGTGGATGTTACTTTGACATGTACCACCTACACTGTTTCAAGTTCACCCCTTAATGGAAACGGTATTCCCTAATGGCAGTGGCCTCTTTCAGCAGGATAATGCGCCCTGCCACACTGCAAAAATGGTTCAGGAACACGACAAGGAGTTCAAGGTGTTGACTTGGCCTCCAAATTCCCCAGATCTATTTCTAATCGAGCATCTGTGGGATGTGCTGGACAAACAAGTCCGATCCATGGAGGCCCCACCTCGCAACTTACAGGACTTAAAGGATCTGCTGCCAGATACCACAGCACACCTTCAGAGGTCTAGTGGAGTCCATGCCTCGACGGGTCAGGGCTGTTTTGGCGGCAAAAGGGGGACCTACACAATATTAGGCAGGTGGTCATAATGTTATGGCTAATCAGTGTACATTTCAGGGGCTAAAAATAATGACACACATCACCTTTTGATTGATCAAGACAGTTATTCCCTCAGATGTTTCTGATGTACTTTTTGATGTACATTTCTGACCCCACTGATTTTTATTTCTGTGTTGTTTCTGTTTCAGTGTGTATTTACCAGGATGTCTGACAGCGAGTCTATCAAAAAAATGTTGCGGTCTGTACTCCAGTCCAGCAAGGCTGGTGTGTCTATTACCAACCTCCAGTCAGAGTACCGGTCACTGTGTGGAGAGAGCATCCCACTGAAGAAGCTGGGCTACTCAAAACTGGAGGACTTCCTCCGGAGCATCCCCTCTGTGGTCCGCCTGGAGTACCGCATGGGTGAGGTGAGGGTTGTTTTATTTATTTACCCAGGTTTAAGGCCATTGTCTCACGTAGTTTTGAATTTACTTATTTTGACTTGGTGTAACATTGATATATCTTTGCATCCCTATACAACTGCCTTAGGTCAGCTAGCATCAGCACAGAACTGAGAAACTCAAATAGAAAAGAAGTTTTTTTTTGTAGTTCCATCAAATTTAGCTAAATCCTAAGAAGTGTGCTGCCTTTTACATAGCACTTTATGAATTTATAAGTGTAACAATAAATCTGCTCTGTTAGCTGAAATGCTTTGCTGCAGTGTGTCAAGAGACGGCCCACATTGCCGAGCTCGTGGCCAGGCAGAAGAGCTCCAAGAAATCTGGCCGCTCCCAAGTCGTCAACTGCAGGATGAGATTCAAACCTTCCAACCCATACATGCTCAATGGTAGGAGACACAACATCTTTGTTTCTTACGTCAGGGCTCTATCTCTGCAAAGGCCTTCATATTAAGAGAGTGGCAACAGATTTTTTTTAAAGAGTCTCCATCCTAGGATCAAAGTTTGCTTGCTTCCCACTTTAAGAAGACTTTCAAACCTACTTCAAGGTATTGAAGGGGCTTCAGGTTAATTGTGTTATATTGCCCTCCTCCCAATGAAGAGTAAATAGTGGTCTCTAGTAGGAATGAGAGGTGGGGACATAAACCTCCAGCATCCTTCTTGATACCTCATCATTCATCAAACCTTTCTCTGTATCCCACCTCCTTTTTTGCACTGGAACCTGATTCATTATCCCCCTTTCCATGCTTTTAGTGAAGCCAAGGTCCTCTCTCCGCCAACCCTCAGCTGGTGGTGCCTCCAACTGGCCAGCAAACCGCTCTTGGCCCCATGGCGGCTACAGAGGCTTCAGTGCCTCAGGAGACTACAGGTAAACAATATCTGCATTACAGTTTTTTACATATTAGTTTATGGAAACCCAAGTGGTGTTTGCTTTCTGTAATTGACATTTTCTGTCACTCTTGCTATGAAGAATCTAATGGAATTTATTCTTCTGTCTGTGCTTCATCTTTTAAGTGAATTCTAAACAAATAAACCAATGTTTTTGCTTGTGTTCTCCCCAAACATCAGGCAGTTGGATCAAAAGTTAAGCTCTATCACCCCTGTCCAACACAGACAACTGGCTCCTCAACCTGCTGTAAAACAGTGTGTTATACCTGACAGGTGAACATACACATACCTTCTATATATAGTATTAGTTATACAATTTTTACAATTACACATTTCGAGTGTATGAATCATAACTACATATAAAAGTTAGCATGCTAACACTACCTTTTAATAGTGCTTAATTGTAAAATATCGCTCATGGGCAATTATTTGAATGTATTAGCAGTGGTATAATAACAACAAAAATGCATATGGGGCTATTATATGAATGCATGACATAAAACCAGAACAAAATGTTTTGCAATTTTAGAATGGACCACTAGACCAACCTATATTGGCTTATTATTGTATTAAGAATTGCAGCAGGATGTTTGTATTGAATGACAGCTTGTTGCTGTGAAAAAGAACATCATGTTTAAAAGACTGCCATGTTGCCAACAGGAAAAAGGAGTGCTTGGCAAACTGCAAGAAGCCTAGAGGTATGTGGGACCTTCTTCTTGGTGTGTATCCTCGTCAATTTGACAACATTTAATTGAGTCCCCTTAAGTGTTTGAATAAAATCAGGGTTCCAATAATTAGATTATTTACTTTTGACCCACTTCTTGTTTCAGATGTTTTTCACCCTTTGAGAATCTTTTTTGTTGGTTGGTTGGCAGCAACCAGCACTGAATTCATAACCAACAACTGCATATTAATGCAGCACTCAGGCAGATTTTTCAATCAGTCTGCACTTTGAAATGCATTTTCATACAAAGAAATCTGCACCTTATTCCAAGCCAAGTCTGTTAATATTGTGAATCTGGCAACACAGAGTGCCGGTCCCAGTATAGCTGCACAACTCATACATGGCCTAAAGTAGATCTATTTTAAATGACATTTAAATTAATCCAGAACCATTTAGAAAAGTGGACAACTGAATACCGCATATGACAATATAGCCAATGTCTCGGCGCATTGAGGTTTTTCGACACCTGGTGGACCCAGGATCACAATAAACATAGGATCAGAAACAAATTGTGCTTTATATAGCTGATAGTGATCGATTTAAAACAAACACAAGACTATTGGCTCCAATAATGATCCAGCAGATCAGCTTAGTTGTCATGTCAGGTTTTCTGAAGGGGAGTAAAAGACACAGCTGAGACCTTTTGCACTTAACACTGGGGAATTGCAGACCAGCGTATAATATAAATACTGCCAAAACAAAAATCAGTTCATGCAAACCAGATTAACTAACAACCTGCTGAATCAATCTGGTGCAGACTGTTTATTGATATCAGCAGTTGCTAACCTTTCTTTCTTCCTTGGTACAATTTATCACAGAGAAGCCTCCTGAACAGGTCTCCAGACCCAACCAATCCCAGGTACAGAAAAACCTTTCTCTGTGCTTACTGTGTCTCATTTCTACTCAAAATGACTTGACAGCCTACTTCTAAGTTGCATGTTGTCTTGTCTTAATTACATCTCTATTAAACATATGTGTAAATGGTTGAGGCTAAAGCAAAGGATTAATCTAAATTGAATAGCTTAGTCCTATTGCTCTGTGCTTATGTATATCAAAGAAATTTAGTCTCTTAAAATCATTGAGGTGGCTACCAGCCAGGAGCAAAAGTTCACTGAATTCACCTATAGGTCAAGCCCTCACAGATTTTCTTTTTTATAAAATAAATGTTTTATGAAGTAAAAAGAGAATTTGACTCTGTTTGCCTTAAATTTGAATTTTGTGTTTATAGTACCTGTGCAACACAAAAAATCAAAAGCACAGGGACATACTTGTAGTGATCAGTCATGTGAAATCTCCCCATGCAGTCTTGCCTGTATGACGTGGAGCTGGTGCAAAGCAGAGTAACTCGGCTCCTGGAGAACTATTGCAGTGGATTGTGGATGTCGAAACTATCAGGGGTCTACAGTCAAATGTTCAGTCAGACGCTCCATCCTCAGGTGCTCATAGATCTGGAAAAGTGGACACACATCTGTATGGTGAGTCAGTAACTTTTATTTGTACATGTACACATAATTATTCCCCCAATCAAATAATGTAGGCGTTGTGAAGGTTTAAGTATCTAATGTTTAAGGCCTGTACCCAACCTTAACAGAAACTGATTAGAAATTGTTCAAATCTCTTTCCTTCTCTCTCTGTCTCTGGCTCATCTGGCCTTCACAGGTGGAGAAACCTTTTGGCACCAACCGAGCTGACCGCTTGATCTACCCTCCTCTGCCTCCTAATCCTTTTACTGTCCCTAGAAGTAGCACCATCAACACCCCTCCGACATCACCTACCACACCCATTTCTTCGCGTTCCTCAACACCTGAACAACCTTCCACCCCCCTCCCTCCTTCCCCTGTTCCTAAACCTAGAGTTTCCCCCAAAAACCCCTTGGCAAAGCCCACCTTCGTTTTTCCTCCACAACCTGTTGCTGCCTCTTCAGGCAGGCTGTTGTCTTCAGTCACATTGCGCAGCCCTGCCCGCAACCCAGCTCTTGCTCCCCAGCTGCCCCCCTGTGTCAATCTTGCAGTCAGTGCCAATGGTACATGTAAAGATAATCCCAACTTTCCTACAACTACCCTCAACCACAACCAAAACAATCGGCCCTTAGCCCCTACCTGGACTTGCCCTGCATCAACCAACGCTCCTCCGTTGGCTTCCTCCCTCCAACCTGGGTCTGACATTTTACCCCTTTTGAAGGTCACCTTCTCCCCTACCTCCGATTCTGCCCCTTGTCCTCCCTCTAAATCTTCTGCTGTCGTTGTGTCAGCTCAGGTACGTCAAAGAATGAAGGAGCTTCTGTCCAAGTACAGTCATGGTCTGTGGGCCCATGCCTTGCCCAAACTCTTTATGGACACATACAAGATGCCATTCCCCAAACATATTCTGGACAACTTGTCTCTTTTGTTGGATATATGCACTGTGGAGTACCCCATACCGCATGACAAGAAGAAGGTAAGTAAATGAGATGACACAGCATGTACCAGAGTTAACACAATGTACCAGTTAACTAAGTCTTAGTAGTAATAGTGTAAAGTTACCTTATCCTCACAGTTAACTTGCCAGTGACAAGTGAACCTTGCTCTCCGGCAAATGATAAGTTGAAATGATGATTGTTGTTTCTAACAGTTGTAATAATGATTACTTCTCTACTGTCACCTTAAATAGTTCAGGGAGTTCAGGGACATCCTTCATGTTTACTTGTTTGTTTTTAAGTATTTGTATATATTAATGTGTTTGTCACTGATTTACTTTCCTGTGGCCAGGCCATCTTGTATAATTCCAGCAGAGCAGAGATGGACGCCACAGACAGTCAAAAAAGCCTGCAGTGCAGAAGCCATCCCCTTCCCTCTGGGCTGGAGGTCCTGGGTCCCATGGTACCTCCCTGTCTGGTTTTTCCCTCGGAGCAGTACCCCTCTGTGCTTATTACTGATGCCAAGAGCAGCAATGCTCTTACTATAAGGTGAGATGCACATTATTCTTGCAGACATGAATGTAATTAATTCTTCCTGAAGCTAAAAACTATTATTTTTAACATGGGTACAAACAACAGAAGAGCGATTCACCTGCCAATGAAAGAATAATTTAAAGCTTTGTGAGGAATTTTTCATCGCAAAATATCAACTCCTATGAGTGATGTAGGTGACATGTACATCATGTACTATGTTGTATTTGATTGTGGACTGTTGCAAAATGTTAGTACTACTGTGTTTTTTGCTTAAAATGATGACAAAATTATATATATATATATATATATATATATATATATATATAAGCATATTTTTGCTTGTTTCTCATTTCTCCCCCTTGATCTGCAGGCACCAGGTAGTACACACATTGTCTAATATCATCAAAAGTGCAGCAGACTGCATTTGCAGGTTCTGACCTTCTGTCCAGTATACCAGTACTGTGCCAAGTTATGACATAGAACTTTAAAATAATTTATATATTTCAGCTAATGTTAACATACATCACATTATCGACAGCTTCTGCCTCCTTAGTATTTCTCCACAACTAAGCAACACTACCAGGCTGACGAGGATCGCAAACAGCTTAATCTTGCCATTTTAAGATAACATAACAAAATATAAACAGCCGCTCATGTTTGTTGCTTTGTTAATGCAACATTCAGGTTACTGTTTTTGACAACTGCCATGCACAGATTGAGAAAAGCTAAAACAAAAGTTTGTCTTTCTGTCCAGGTATGTAGGTGAGAACTACTCCAGTGCCCAGGAGGCCATGGAGGAGACCATGCGCTGCTTCTACAGCCAAAGCTCCACCCACCATCCTCTGTCTAACCCTGTTGTTGGTCAGCTGGTAGCAGTCAGAGGGGAGGACGGAGACGAGCTGGCCAGAGCTCAGGTCATGGAGGTTATGGCCCCTAAAAAGGTCAAGGTAACTCGTTCAGTTAGTTATTTCATCATTGTCATTCACTGTAACTCCGATTTTTAAAACAAAAGTCCTTTGGAAATTTCAAGGACTCTGAATACTTTTTTAGCACTTCATGGTGTATTTGGTTCATAAATGTAGGCATTGGTGGATTGAGGCCCAGAGTTGGGACACAGCTTAGGGTCAATGTTTCTGCAGCAAAAGAGCTTTTGTCTGTCCGTCTGTTTGCCAGGTATACTATGTGGACTATGGCTTCTCTGTGGAAACCAGTGGCACTAACCTGCTGGAGCTGCACCAGGACTTCCTCTCTCTGCCATTCCAGGCTACGAATGTTAGACTTGCAGGTACATAGAAGATTAGGAAATGACTTTAGGACTTGTTTTTAAGTAACTGATGTAGGTGAAAGCACAAAGATGTCGCAACAGAACGGACAAAACGTTAGCCAACAGATGTACAACATAGGTCAGGGGTCACTAATAGCCCTGCTTCTCTTGTCCTTCCTCTCCCTCCTCCCTCTTCTTTCCATCCTTCTTTATCTTCCTTCTCCCAGGTCTAGAAACGTTCAGCTCCCATCCACTGGTGCTGTCCTCCTTGGACAAGTTGGCAGTCGGAAAGATCCTGCTGATGGAGACATTAGAGCCATGTCAGCAGAATGAGATGCCTGTGGCAGTGCTGTACGACACTTCGCAGGATGATGATGTCAACATCAACTCCACCTGCGTGAAGGCTCTGCAGGACAAGACCATGAACAACCCTCTGACTGTAAGGATGGTGGTGCTAACTGTATGTATAGTGTGATGCATGAGATCAAGGAGAGCCCTCTGTTAGAATAGCAGTCTGTGTTTATTTAACAAACATATGCATGTATAAAGCCAATTAAATAGCACCGGGGCAGTTTCTCATATTTTTAATTTCTCTTGACATCACAGCTCAGCTCTACCAGTGAGTGCTGCCGTTACCATTCTCATATTCGTCTGTCTTGTCCAACAGTAGCCAGTTATGTGTTACGGGAACTCAAAAATTTGCAGGGTTTCATTCAGTTGGAATTAAAACCAGCTGCTTGTCAACCATGATTGTGAGGTCCTCAGTGTTATCACCCCCCGTGTTATCTAACATGAATCTTTCTGTTGCCTATAGGTAAATGCTACGTATCAGGACGTGTGTGTCACAAATGTGTGTGCAGATGGTATCATCTACTGCCAGCTGCCCTCCAGAGGAACCGCAAGACTCAGAAAGTTTCTGGAAGAAACAGAGGGCATCTTCACCTCCCAGGTAGACAAGACTGGATCGTTCATGAATACCTCCTTTTGCCTTAGCACTTAATAGTGGCATAGAAAGTTTCAAGTTTTACAGTGATGGTATATAGAATACCAGCAGTGTAGTTTTTAGGTGTCTGTTGAATTATCATAACTACAGTAAGTTCACTTAATTATATAGCACTTTTCAAAGCATTAGTTCAAAGTGGAGCCAAGCTAGTGCTGTTGGAGGCAGGCAAACAAGGTTTTACAGTCATTGGGATGATGGGATTTGTTTTTTGTGTTGTTTTTTTTTTGTTTTTTTAAACTGTATCTAGAATAAAATCCAGATATGGTGAGGGTGATTGGAGCCCCTGCTCAAGAATGGTTTTTGGCATCCGATGTGGATGGCCTCCTTGATCTCTCTCTGGCCCTCTGCTAACTCCTGGTCAATGACCTTGACCCTTCGGCAGTCGATGCTGTGATTGGTTTTGGTCGTATATTCACTGATGTTTATTACCAGTGTTTATTCAATCTCTTGTTTGGGTTTTCTTTCCTTTTCACAAATGCAATGTTCCCCACAGCTGCTGGGTTTGATTTCATACACAACTCCAAAAATCCTTTCTTAAAGGGTAGAAGATCTTTATAGTTGTGTCTTTGTAATTGTTCCTACCAGATGACATCTGAATCCCTTGTGTCCAGACCGTTCAATGGCAAGTTCTGTCTAGCCCGCTACAAAGGAAAGTGGTCCAGAGTGGAGGTAAGAACAGAATCATTCAAATTCATTTTCTTGAAAAGTTTAAAATTATTTAGGACATTGAAGGTATTGGGATATTGTATTGTTGACCAGGCAGTTTCAGGTCGTATTTCTTTGGCACCCACTCATGTGTTGTTGCTCTTGTTTTCAGATCACCAACATGTACGGCAACAGAGTGATGGAGATCTTCTTCCTTGACTTGGGAGTCCCAGCAACTGTAGAGGTCACTGATCTTCGAGAGATCCCCCCTCTTTTCCTCACAGACTTCACCATCATCCCACCACAGGTCAGGTGTGTGTGTGTGTGTGTGTGTGTGTGTGTCGGTTGTGGGAGTAGATACACCGTAATCTCCAACCACTCCAGTGGTTGGAGAAGCATCCTTTCCTCTGTTCATTGATTTGAAGCTCCTGTCTATAGAACTTGAAGGCTCAACCAGTCTTTTTTTTTTAACCCTTTTTCCAAAAATACATACTCTTTGATTTGTGGACAAAGAAGTCAGGCAGACTGTCAGTGTGCTTGCAGTGATGTTTTATTCAACCTGAATAATTTTGTGAAATTTAGCAGTGATACAATTACACTGACTGGCTTCAGGTGACACCGTATAAGACGGAGACTCTGGAAGATGAAGATCTTCGATACACTGTAAATGTGTGTAAATGTGACTTGCAGGTCTGTCATTGGCTTTGGCCATCAACAAACATTGTTTCTAAAGATGTTAATGTTGAGAATCTGTCTAAAAGTGGTTGTCTAATAAAGTAGTTGTTTGTAACACATGTAAAGGTGCATAGTTTTTTGTGTATTATTGCTCTCTTCAGGCTATCAAATGTTGCCTGGCTGACCTCACGGTTCCAGAGGGAGACTGGAGCCCAGATGCCGTTATGTTAGTGAAGGAGGCTGTCCTAGGCTCTGAAGACTGTAAAATGAAGGTAACATACTGTAACATAAAGTTGAACATATGTCTAAATTAATCTTAAAACTACACTCAGTGGCCACATTATTAGGTACACTTGTATCCCTGCTCGCCAATCATGTGGCAGCAATTCAGTGCATAAAAGCATGCAGACATGGTCGAGAGTTTCAGTTGTTGTTGTTAAGACCAAACATCAGAAGGAGAAAGAAATGTGACTGGGAATGATTGTTGGTGCCAAATGGGGTGGATTGAGTATCTCAGACATCCATGTCACAAAGCACACATCATCTCAAGGGTGGTTCCACCAACATGACAGTGAGTTCAGTGTACTTCAATGGCCTCTACAGTCACCAGATCTCAATCCAATAGAGCACCTTTGGGATGTGGTGGAATGGGAGATTCACAGCATGAATGTGCTGCAGACAAATCCACATTAACTGTCTCACACCATCATGTCAACATGGAGCAGAATCTCAGAGAAATGTTTCCAGCACCTTGTTGAATCCATTCCACGAAGAAAACAGGCTGTGCTGGGGGCAAAGGGGGGCCTACCCAGTATTAGAAAGGTGTACCTAATAAAGTGGCTGCTGAGTGTATGTGATTATAAAGGCTTGACTGTTTGAAAAACACTGACAGTGTATGGTGTAGGAGGAGTCATGTTGAACTAGCTCCAAATATTCCAAATATAAACACTGTGCGAATCAAGCTTACAAGTAAGGCCTTGTTAAAGAACAGTGTGAAACAATCACACTAACCTCAAGGTCTCTCTAACTTTTTACACGTGTGTCTTTGTTATTTCTCCCTTTCCTCCCTCATTTAATTTAAGATCTTGAAATTAGACCAGCACAAAGGGGACTGCCTGGTCTATATGCACCTCTTCATCGGGGCTGACAGTCAGGAGCTGGAAAAGAGCATCAACCATCAGCTGGCCCAGTCCGAGTTGTGGCAGAAACTCACAACACAGAACAACAACACAATTGCCAGCAATAACAACAGGTTGGATACAGGTAATTCTGCACAAGACAAGACATCAAAAACAAAGTCCATTCTGGGTCTGGGATGGTTCCCACCAACAGTCAGCATTTATGCATGAACAAGTCTGGTCAAACTTTGCACCTTTTTGAATGAGTTTTGTTAGTTCTCCAAACTGTGCTACCATGTGAAGTCAAGGTACTTATACAGTGAGGCATTTTTGTTGTTGTTTTAGATTTGTATTGAAGCACAGTGACTGTGAGGTTGAAATGCTGACTCAGCTTTAACTTGAGTTTTTATTTTTTGTTGTTTTTGTCTAGGCCTTCCTGCTCTAGTGGAGAAGTTGACCCTGAGCAGCCCGGTCCCAAACCCCATTGTCAAGGCTTCAACCCGACCTCTTCACGGAGAAGAGGACTCCTCTTTTCCAGATACGACTACCAAAACTGGGATGCATCCACTTCCAATGCCTCCCCAATTGGAGCTCCCCCAGGTGTGTAGAGATGGACATGGTTTGTCTTAGGGCTGGGCGATAAAACAGTCTCGATACGGGATTGTGATAGAATTTATGTCCATAACAATATAACAAACTTCTGACATTTTTTTTCTCAATACTGGTACATCTAACAGCCTATCACACAGCAGGAATAAACGTGACAACTGCTGGTCAGTCTGCAGTGGCTTGCACGTCAAAGTACACGCCTGTTTCCTACCGCAAAGCATTGTTTGAGCTAGAAAGAAGAAGAAAGTGGATGTGAAAGTGGATGAGTGGAAAGCATTATCAAATTGTATATCATGATAAATATCTATTGATCAATATGGAAAAAATTATTGGGATCATTTTTTGCCATATCACCCTGCCCTAACTTGTCTACGGGGTACTAACTGTCACCCTTATTTTACGATTCATCATTTGTTTGTAGATTTCTATACATATAAAAAGAGATTGCTTAATGGTCACAACCATGAGAATATTCAACAAGCCTTATGGTAATACACACTTCATTCTCCCCCTCTTCTTCTTTCAGCCTGGGCAGAATATGGATGTGTTTGTGCCAGTGGCCTGCCACCCTGGTTACTTTGTCCTGCAGCCATGGCAGGACCTGCATAAGCTGGTGGTGTTGATGGGGGAGATGATCCTCTATTATAACCAGATGTGGAAGAGCAACACAGCCACACATGTCCAGAAAGGAGAGGTCTACGCTGCCAAAATAGACAAGAAGTAGGTGATTAATGTGTTTGCACCTGATGCAAACTGGACATATTTCAGACCTGTTACATTCCTTCATCATGAGCAATATTTCATGATATTGTCATGGTAACATCTTTCTGTAAACTCATTATTATGACCACAACAAGTCAAGAACAACACATGATAGATATCTAATAGTTTAACCACAAGGGCTCCTTAAACGGTAGATCATTAGATCTTGGAGCACTTTGCTGTATAAATTTGCATACGAGGAAAAATGTTTCTTGAAATGATATTAACTGTGTAATGCTTTAGGATATGGAATTCATATATTAGCAGTTCTGTGTTATATGAGGATAAATATTGACAAAACTATTTGTTAATGAATGCATTATCTTGATTACAGTCCTAGTACTGGTTGTGTATATCTCAGAGATTATGGGAGACCAGCTGTCATTTAGTGCTGCTGTAAGGAAGTGATGAACAAAATGTAAAAACAAGAGGTTGCTGTTGTCTGATTGTTGATGGCTAAACTGATGCCTGCCTCTATCTAGTTGGCACCGCGTGCAGGTGAAGGGGATTCTGGCCAACGGGTTGGTCTCTGTCTACGAGTTGGACCACGGCAAACATGAGCTGATCCGCAGTACTCTTCTCCGGCCTCTGATAGAGGAATTCAGACAGCTGCCCTTCCAGGCTATCACTGCACAACTGGCAGGTGAGTTAGAGCATAATTCTCTTTCAGTGGCTTTTTGGTTGATATGCATTAAAGCATTAGCATTTTATATGTAACAGGTAGTGTAATGAATTGCTATTTTAAGCTTAGCTAAATTTAGTTTCAGAGTTAAGTAATCACTTTTTAGCCCTCAGATTAAAATTTGTATTATTCCACAATTGTTTTCCACCCCACTTAAAGATTATTGTTTAATTCTTATTAATTTTCTCAATATTAAACAAGCTGTTCTCATTGGATGCAAGCAATCACTAGATCCTCCTGTGTTGGTTCCATACTAATTCCAAGCTAGTTGTAATGATACATTGCTATAAAGCTGACTAGGGCTGCAACTAATGATTATTTCCATTATCAATTAATCTGCCTATTGTTTTCACGATTAATCGATTGTTTACCTTGATAACAGAAGGTGGAGCCGCTTGGGTTATTAGTCTGATTACTGATACTTCCTCCCGTTCTTCCTGCAGGTATGACACAACACCAGTGGTCCGAGGAGGCCTCAATGTTATTCAGGAACCACGTGGAGGGTCAAGCACTGGTAGCCCAGGTGGAGAGTGTGCGGGAGGTGTCGGAGGTTAAAGGTGAGCAGTGGGAACGCAGATTGACAGTTTACCTGGTGGACACTGCGTTGGAGGACCGGGACCTTTGGATTCACAGCATCATGGCCGACATTGGCGGTGAGCTGTCTTCGGCTGTCTAGGATGTCTTCTCATGCAAGTTGGAAATTAACCAGCAGCCTGACTCTGTCACTGCAAGTGTAACTCCCAAAATTTATTTTTAAAACAAACATCGGCTCTTTTCCTGGTTCTTTTCATTTTCTAAAGATGGTCAAAGTGCTCAATAAACTTTGGAAGCCAGATGTCACTTTCTCTGCCCTTGGTTCATTTTCAGCTTTCTGGATCTTTCTCCCAACCAAGGACTGTAAAGAAGACCTTTTAATTTTTGTGTCATAGTTAAGGGCCATGTCAACTTGAGACTAAAGATGTTTTGTTGAGGAGTTCATTTTTTTTTCCTGAATTTCAGGACTGGAAAATGTTTATTTGTCTTGGAGGCACTATTGAGTGCAGTAGTACTCAAAATGAATGAGGAAAAAGATGGAAAACATTACACACAATCAAATGGTACTCTTGCCAGTCTTACAAGTAATCATTTTGAAACAAACTCAACTAACTCTTAATTAGTCAACACTTCCTTTGTTCCTTAAACTTATGTCTTCTGTGTGTTGCATGGTTTGTTGTGTATGTGTTGTTTATGACTATACCACCATCTAATTTTGCTGTGCCTTATGCATGCAATGGCTGTTTTTGTTCTTAATTTTATGTGTTTCTTAATTTTTTTTACATTAATCCAATTTAAATGACTTAACTGCATTAATCTACATGTTGTTAAAACCTCACCGGGTTTAATATTAGTCTGTGTTACTTGGCTGAAAAGATTAAGTTGTAATATTTCTAGTGTTTCAATATGAAAAGCTGTTCACACGCATTTGTTCTATTAAAACATGTAGGCACATGAGGGTGTACTTTGACTGAAAGCTTTAAGTTTTTTTGCCAGTGTTCTGGCAATGTGAGCTGCTATCTCAGGATGAACCAGCCATGGGATGAACTGCCAGTGAAGTGAAGTATCTCATTCTTCTACGACCGATTGGTGGATTCTGTCTGGTGGGTAAGAAAGCTATCAAATTGGACTGAAACATCAAATGGGTTTAAAGTGCTGTAGCTCCTTCTGTCAAGTAGAAAATAGCGAATTAGTAAATGTGTTTTACATAGGTCTTTCCATCATTATCAATTATCTATCAGAACAGACAACAGTGTAAATGTCCTTGAAATTAAGGTAGATAGTTTTCCCTACCAACCACCAGGCAGAATGAGCTACCTCACTTGACAGTGCAACCTTGCTTCTTTTTAAGTACTTCTTTTCTCCACATTTTGACAATTTCCCACCTGACAGGATAACAAAGGCTACCTCACCTCAAACACTTTATTTCACTGGTTGCTCATCCTGAGAGAGCAGCTCAAATTGTCAGAAAGACTAAATGTGAAATCCAACTGAAGTATATCCATTATCAAACACAGACATACGTTATTGCTGCATAAATTAGTTTCCCGATTGGTGGTAAAGATGGGGAACGTGGTTCAGGGCTGATATGGCTGGGTGTCAAACAGCTGTGGCACATTTGACCCATGGAGAAAAATAACTAGATTTACTTAAGCACTGTTATTAACTACAATTTTGAGGCACTTGTGTATTTCAAATTTAGGTAATTTTCCTCTTACATTTCAGAGGAAATATTGTACTTTTTACTCCACCGCATTTACGTGACAGCTGTAGCGACTGGTTACTTTTCATATTAAGATTTCACATAAAAAACACAAGCTCATAAAATACAATGGCATTGTTGAAGGCTAAACCAGTGCTTTTCAACATATTTGGCTTGTGACCCCTTGCATAAAAGTGGCATCTACTTGGGGCCCCTTGTCATGTTTCAGATGTCTGAGTTGTCTTTGAGCAGTTTGACCAAAGAGACATTTCCTGTCGGTTTCATTTAATAAAAGAAAAATCAAACATTTGAGAAGTCCCCCTAAAAAAAATTACATTTGTATAACAGAACTTTTTTTTCTTCCTTCCTCCCTAAAATTATCTGCTGCGTACACATTGATGCAGCATTATTAAAATCTAATAAAGTAATTTTTTATAATACATCAATCAAAGGGGACATTTTTCTACAGAACGAGTACTTTAACTTTTGATACTGTAAAGGAATAGTTTGATGTTTTGATATGCGTATGCGCCATAATATAGCACTATAGGTATATAGGTAAATAGCAATGTAATATGTAAAATGTAATATATTGATACCCCAGTTGCTGCAAAAACAAACAAACAAAGGATTTATTATATGCTCATGCTCATTTGGTTTTTAGTGGACAGCCAGCAGCTTAGCTTAGCTTAGCACAAAGACTGGAAACGCAGAAACTGCTAACGTTAGCCTGCCTCTGGCCAACAGTAGCAAAACACAGCTAAAGCTCACTAATTAACACGTTATATCTAAGTTATTTAACGTGTTCAAAAACTGAAGTGAAAACAATTTGCCGTTTTACTGGGGTTATGTGCCGGACTATTTCTTGGCTTGGCGCAGTGACTTCTGGAGTGTCAGGCTAGCTCTTTCTTCATGTCTTAGTCTTTCTGCTAATCGGCTGCTCGCTGTAGTTCATATCTAATGGACGTATATGAGAGTGTCGGTCGAGGGAGCAAATAAGCATATTTCCCCAAATGTGGAACTATTCCTCTAAAAACTTTTTGATTTAGCATCCTGTCAGTGCGTCACGACACTTACTGCTACCATAACAAGCAAGCTCGAGTGGGTCAGACTTGCACTTGGGAGTAGGCCTGTATGCGTTAAACGTTATTATTTATTGGCCTATGAATTGTGGTGTCCGATAATGGGTGCAGTTCATGCACTTCATGACATCACTGGAGTGACAGGGCAGCCGTGTTGGGGGGAGAAGGAGGGGGAAGAGGAGGAGGATCTCTCTCCGTAAGTTTACTTTGCCCTTTGCGGGAGATGAGATTCAGCCTCCGCAAACCCGCGGCGAGTCGACCAGGGACGGGGGAGGAAGCTTTGTGAGCACGCTGAAATCTGCTGAATTCAGGATTATCTGCGGGTCATGGACGCTTTGGTCTAGTGGAGTTTGTTTGCGGATTCCCGGGTTGTGCGCCTGCAGCAGAGCGGACCGCGCAGTGCGACTCCAAGCGGCTCTGAAGGAAACCATATCTGGTCAAAGTATTCGTTGCTGTCACCCAGCGGGACCGTCCGGCTATAAATAGCGCTGGAGGAGGTACGGAAATAAATGCAAAAATTATACTGCAGGCTGTAAAACAGTCAAATTAGTGAAGATCACATATCAAGGTTAAAATAATGTACAGGACAACACTTTTTACCTGGAGAAAATAAGTTTCCATGAGGTCATTGATAATAAAGGGGGCTTTCCAGGAAAACTGAGGAATAGTTCTTTTTATTTCACTGTTATAGTCTTCCCTCCTGTTGGAGGATGTTTTATTGGCTGTTGTAGGATTCCCTCTTAAAGTAATGGCACGCTGCAAGTCCTCAAACAAGTCCTGCACACACAGGGATTCTAATACAGTCTTTATCATGTACACTTGGGGGTCGTTGATACAAAAAAAGTGACATTTTCTAATAATTTGATGCCAGTGATCCAATTGGCGAATGATTATTCTACTTCACATAGTTCACCTTACCTCTTAAGCTCTTTGCACAAACTTAAGTTTGATTTAAATTCACTTTAACTAAAAAAATAGAAAGGCTTGAGGTAAGTTGGTGGTTTATGGTATGATACAAATCAGTATCATAATCAAATCAATAAATAATGCATAATCATGATTTCAGTCAAGTGCTGTGAGATGCAACAGTCTGCTGACATGTTGGTTGTCACTTCCTCTGTGACCTACATACATCACTGTGGAGTAAATGGAGCCTTGTGACTTTTGTTACTCGGTAAGTTATGGTTTTCCTCTTAGTTTTGTTTAGCATAGCCCTGCATACTCTGTGGTAAACCTGAGACAAACAAGCATCTTTGGTCATATCTCTACAGCAGCTGCTTCTCACTCTTTGTCATCAACTTATTGTTGCACAGTATTTCACCATCCAAGTCTCTTCTTCATCTCTTGGATTAGTAATCTGTCATATCAGTAGCTACCTTTGAAACAGGAACTTTGATTAGTGACGTGACACACATGAAGTAACACACGACATTTTGACCTCTGCAGAATGCACAAATGGCCTGACCTCAGGTCCAAGGCAGCAAGCGAGCTGCTGGGTCCCTCATTATACAGTTCATGATATACGACTCCATGCTGGTCCCCAAAGTGGAGACTAACAGCACTGCAGCCATCACTGTCGGGTTTAGTTTCCTCAGCACTAAAAGTTGGTAGAATGACTAGTCTAAAATGATTGATCATGGCTTGTGGCAACTCCACATATAACTGTAGAGTAAATGTTAAGAACTTTATATGGAAAATAAACTTTCTGTAGTGTGCTAATGTGTTTTGGTAAGCATCTATGCATTGAATCAGTGCTCAACTTAAAGCAGCTACATAAGTGGACACCCTTGTTACTGTCACAGAAGAAAACACACAGTCCTGTAGCTTATCTCTGCCACATGCACAGTTGCCTCAGCTGTTTTCTGCTGTACCATTACAGAGACCTGTGCAATTCTAACAACTGCAATCTTGCAGAATAGTTTAGAGAGACACCACACAAATGTCACAGTGAAGCTTTAATTCCTATACCACTGAAGATAAATAGCATAACGTGTGATGAAGTCTATGAATACACTTATCCATATTGGAATATTGTGGTTATTTTTTGTTACCAGGAGATAAAAGGTTCTTATTTGAGCCATTGTCCAACTACAGATCCACCTTCAAACCTGCACTTAGCGTCTGGTTAGAATAATCAGGTTTACCACATTAGGACATTTAAGATATTTTTAGTTTAATTTGTCAGTTGCAACCTCTATTTTTTTAAACCTAGAAGGATCTGGAGTTTGTATCTATAAGATTGTTGTTACTTGTTAAAGTAACGGTGTGGAGGATAGTGTCAGGTCACCTCAAGCTCCTATGTAGGCTTTGTTAACTGAGTTTGACATAAGCTTAGAAGTGACAGCAATATATCTTGGTCTTACCAAACTGAATAAATTGTAAGTGAAATATTCACACACCACTTACTGCCTGCCTACATATTCTTCTCGTGACAGTGTGAGCTGTTTGAAGATGTTAAGCAGGAAGTCGTCTGCTGAAGCATCTAAAAGTCCACTGCTGTGCTCTCAATGTGTTTTATGTGCTGATTTATTGGCTGTAAGAGTTTTTGGTCACTCTGAGAGCATGTGTGAGTTTTGCAGAGATTTATGTGTATTTCACAGCTGAAAAACTCACAGCTTCTCCAGGGTTTATGTTTAAAATCTAACTGAAAGATTTACAAAGACGTTGCTGTTAAAGCAGGCCATTATAGCACTTTGTTCTACAGGAGTAGCTGAATTGTGTAATTCAGGTGTAAAACAGATATTTCAATTGCGAAGTGTTGCCCTGTAACATCAGTGTGAAGGTTTTACACATATCTGACTTGATTAATGATCCTGTATCAGTGATGCTATTCTTAGAGGCTTGAGGACTGGGCAGGCCTGGTTTAGAGGGCAAGGGTCAAGTCATGTGTTTATGACTTTGCAGGGTACATTCTGGCTCAGGTCATCTTTAGTCATCTTTTGTTTCTGCCCAGTGAATGTCCTCCAATGAAGCAGAAGCTTGTAGAAACGTTATAAATACAGGCACGGGTCTGTTTGATATCATCAGAGCAGGTCTGGCCTCTTCCAGCAGACGTGCAACGTTATTTGGAGTTCAGCCCAGTTCTTCATCTTTGGTTTTGGAAACTTGTCTTGTCATGGAGCTTAGAGAAAGCAGAACAAAAGAACTGCACACTTGACCCCACCTTTTAGGAGGTTAGCCAAAACACACTTGCTGACATACTTAAGATCAAAACGAAATGTTGGTACTCACGTTTGTTCTCCTTGAATGCAGCATTTTCTGCACTTTGGTTGAGTTTTGAAGGCTCATCTCAACCCTTTCTGCCTAATTTGAGAATATTCTCATCCTTTGATGCAGGCTCAGTAAAGTTATTATTAGTGTTGTCATGTGGACATCCATCAGCAGCAGCTCGCAACACATTTCAAACCATGACCCATAGTTTTAAGGAACCAGGGCTTAGAGACAGCACATATGCCGAGCGTTTTGGGCTGTGACCCACAAATGTTCTGCTGCAGCTCGTCCATCATCAGTCATCTGGCCCCACAGCCAAGACTCTGTCTTGAAATGTAGAGAGTTATAGAGAGGAAAACAGTCTGTCCAAGCTGCCGGCGGAGAAGGAAAGCACGAGAAAAACACATTTCCGGACAAGATATTTGGTTTATCCGGGCTTGACTTTTATACTTTTCTGCAGAGTGCTTTGAGAAAAAAAGCAGAACAGCACTTGTGACAGTGATTCATGGCAGACGGGTCAGCAGCAGGATATAATTCTAGGAGGAAATAGAGCGCTAGACAAAATGACAAGTCAACAGGTGAATACTTGTAGTGCAAGCTAAAGGCTTGTCTGCTGTTAGAATCGCATAAAAGGGATTTGTCCATATGCTTTAGCTACTGCAGCAAGTCACACTTAAGCAGTCTGTAGTTGAAGCTGAATCAGTGTTTTTCTATTTCTGTTAGTGGCCTATCAATCTGTTGTTGATAACAGCTGATTTGTATAACATTGGCAGATTATCTTCTGTGAGGTACCTAGTTGCTACCTTCAGTGACTTCAGATGTTTAAAGTTCACGAAATCTTCTACATTGTTCACCAACTGTCTCTCTCCTGGTGTCCTTTTTCAAAATGAGTATTAGATGAGGCAAACATTAGACAACCAACACAACAGTGAACGTTAAAGTTATGGCATGTAAACCAGCGACTGGAAACGGGGAAATAGCTAGCCTGGCTGTGTCTAAAGGTAACAAAATCCACCAACCAGCACCTCTAAAGTAACTCACTAATTAACATGTTATATCATGTTTGTTTAATCTGTACAAAAACCCAAGGGTAATAATAACAATTGGCAGTTTTATGGGAGCTTAATTGCAGTACTATTTCTTGGCTGGTAGCAGTTGCACAACCAGCACAGCCCAGTCCGGCACATAACCCTGGTAGATGGATTCTGTTAACTTTGGACAGAGGCAGGCTAGCTGTTTCCCCCTGTTTCCAGTCTTTATGCTAAGCTAAGCTAACTAGCTGCTGGCTGTAGCTTCATATTAGCCGTACGCACATGATGGTGGTATCAATCTTCTCAGCCAACGGCAAGAAAGTGAATAAATGTACCGGTATTTCCCAAAATGTCAAACTATTTCTTTAAGACCCTGAGGAAATCCAGCTAACAAATCCGGTGTGGTTAAAATGACACAAGCTGCCTTATCAGGAAACTTGGACCTTGGAATTTCTCTTCTACGAGCTAGCCAAACGCTTCCACGTGAATTTTGAATTGTAGAGGAATGTGAAATGTAAAAATCAATCTTCAGTGCATCTGCAGTGAAAACAGGTTACGTTCTTACACAAGTATTTCAGATATGGTAGTTCAATGAGGAGCTACTGAAAACTGCAAAACAGTTTTACGACATGGCATAAAAGATGAAAAGCACAGTTTAAAACAAGATTTTCTTTCCCAGCCTTCCATTGCTACCCTGTCAGTTACTTTAGGCAGGAATGGACACGGGAAAATGAGAAGAAAAAGGAAAACAAGCAGTGGAAGATGATGCTTAATTTCTTTCCCCATAGTGAATCTATTACTTTCTAATTTTGAGAGCTATTAATCGCTCTTCACTCTGTGCTTCTGCCTCCTCCAGGTCTCTCTCTTTCCCAGGAGCGCCAGGGCCACTTGGCTGCCTTTGCTGTTATTTTACCCCTGAGCTGGGGGTCATTGAGGTGGGTACATGACATTGGCATTGACCATCAAAGTCAGATTTGCTTTGCTCTGGCCCTTCAAACACAATGTTATTTCAACAGTAATTTTATGAGTTCTTTCTCTGCTGTTTACATGCACAGGGTCTTGCAGGCTCCTGATCTCCTGCATTTTGTCTTTCCGTTTGGAGGGTTATTGAGGTGAGGGATCCATTTGAATACCTCTCAGATCTCTTTGTGTGTTTGCACAGTATACATTTAATCTCACATCTCAGGAAGACAGACTGAAGTAAAAGTTTGGTTTAATTGCTAATTATGTCACCTGAAGCAAGTGCAAAGAATGTAAGTGTAAGATCAATATTGTAAGATACTGTGAAAGCACACTGTCAATGCCAGAAATCATATGAAAGTTGACCAGAATATATCGTTTCTATCCAAATGTTAATTTTACAAGATGAAATCATTTCATTCCAGTCAATATTGCAGATATTTAATGTCATGTAATCCTCTTTAACAGAAAATTCAACCAACACTTAGGTTTTAATTTTGTGTATCAGCTCTTTTCGCAAGAGTTTGTATGCGTGTCATGTTGAAGTGACATTATCCATGCTTCCAGGCGTGCTGTCCATCATGTCGGTGTTGAAGAAGGAGATGGAGAAGTACAGGGACATAGACGAGGACGAGCTGCTGAAGAAACTGTCAGAGGAGGAGCTGCAGCGATTAGAGGATGAATTAGAGGAGCTGGATCCTGATGTAAGTTTATAATATAAATTCCATATGGAGGAGCTTCTGTCACTGTGTTGGTGTCAGTGGAGAGTTATGTGGTCATAACAGAGCCACATGATGTAATATACTGCAGTACGCTGTATATTGCTATAACTACATGTCTTTGTGTTTTCATCTGAATTGCTGTTAGCTAATTTCTGTTTTTAGCCAGTCAAACTGTGTGAAGTGCAAAACATTTGAATCCCCTTGAACGTACTCCTGAGTAAATGGCTGTAATGTAAATAATGGTATCCACTGTATTAGTACAGTGGCAGCTGATGGACTGTGCTTTGAATGCTGTGTGGACAAAACCAGCCCATCCAAAGTCTACTAGCAGGCAGTTAGCGTTACTGCGCAGTGTGACCGTTAGGCCGAGTAGCGTTTATATTCTCTGACTGATCAAACTAAAGAGGATGTGTGAAATGTGTATGATGACCCACAGTCTTTGGTTTACACAACATAGTTTTTACAGCACGCGCATGCTCTATGATAAAAATAGGTAAGACAATGGGAGAAAATCAAACTGTCAATTTTATCCAATTGTAGAAACTTTCAAGTTGTTGTTTGAGGGTGTACATTATTTGGCCAGAATTGTAACAGCTGAAATAATCAAGTAATAATCTCTTTTGCCAGCAGCAAGAGTAACTGGATGCAACATAAAAAGATAAAATCACTGGGTTCAAATTGACCCAGTGTGGGTCAGTATAGCACAGATGCAATAATGGGTTAACTTGACCAAATACCCATGGGTAGAAAACTACCCAAAACAGGCGCTGTTTTGATCTAGTAACCTAATAATAATATAAAAAATAACACTAACACCGGGTCAAAACTACTGGGTAAAATGAACCAATATTGCGTCTGTTATATTGACCCACACCAGGTCAATTTTTAACCCAGTGTCCTTGTTGTGTAGAATATTAATATAATAGAATATAAACATTTTACACTGCATACAGGTGTATATATTTTAGTGCTTAGTGATGAGTTTATTAATAAATTAGTCGATTGACAGAAAAGTTTGTAGCGTCAAAATTCCAGCTTCTCTGATATGAGGCTTTGCTACCTTTCTCTGTTTTTACATCATAAATATAAACATAAATTGAATACATTTGTTTTTGGACTGTTGGTCGGACAAAACAAACTGTTTGAAGACGCCATCTTTGGATCTGCGGAATGGTAATTAGCTTCTTTTTTTTTTCTTGCTGTTTTCTGACATTTTAAAGACAATTTATCGAAAAAATAATCAATTGATCCATAATGAAAATAACCATTAGTGAAATACATGAGTGAGGAAGTATAAGAAACAGTGTTGGTTATTAAGGCTAAAGTGAAACTGAGCCAACAAAGATAAATTCTAGGAAATACTATTATGTCGCCTTCTTCCCTGTCATTTACAGTATTTCTCTGTTTGTATTAAGTGCAGTGGGAGGCTGAGTGGCGTAAATGTGCGTAGATTGTTAGTCATTGTGCTACAGTATGTACAGTACATCGGTTATACTTGTGTTTAGTTTTTGTTGCTTCTTTATGATATGTTTATTTCTGCATCCAACGCCAGCTTCGTACCCTCAGTGATGCATCGTGGGTCGAGGTGGTGACAGCAGCTGTAATAGCTTTCTGATGAATGTCTAACTGCTCATACAGAGACTGGATTTCCCCTCAATACCAAGGATAACAGGAAGGGTATAATGTGCAGGACTCTGTGTGTGTGTGTGTGTGTGTGTGTGTGTTAGCGAGACTGATGCCAGCACTGAGTGACCGGATGGACTCCATGACGTAAACAGAAGAAATAGTGAGAGGCCGTGCGTGCGTGCTTACCTTGTTTGTGCCTGTTTATGAGGGTAACCCGTTGCACAACAGTTAAGTGCCCGTTTGCTTTGAAACGCACTGAAACATTCCCAGCAAGGCTTCCCACATCAGTTCCAGTAGGCCATTGAAAAAGCCTCCTCATGTTGGACAAAAAAACATGTCTGCCAGCTGTACTGTAATTGTTGAAAGATAAATTTATTGTCAGTCATCAAGAGAACATGTAGTGTTTTCAGCACATACAGTACCGCCACACAGTCATACAGTGACACACTACAACTTGGACTAGATCATACTGTTTACAGCATGTGGCTGTAACTTGAACTCTGTAACATTTTTTGATTTGAGCTTTTACATCTTTTTAAAAATGAAATATGGTTAATATAAATCTCATGTACCTAGATTACTGGTAACATATCTCAAATCATGGAAAGTTCACGCTTAAATGAAAATATTGTATTTTTTTATTTACTAATTCATATATTTACTGAGAATTTTAGTGGCTTTCAGCTCATTGTTTTGGTTTGGCGACCTGCAACTTTACTGTTTTGGTTAACTGAAGCAAAAACGCTTTGATAAACCCTCTGTTCGCTACCTGCCCAGCACCAAATGGTTAACACACAAAGTTAGTGACTAGCTAGTGAACACAGTGGAGCATTTAGGAGCTAAAGAGCCACATATTTTTCTCAAGAGTTGGTGGAGACCAAACCGAAGCTAAAAGGATATATTGGTCTCACATTCATCAGGTGGCCAGAAAACACGACTCCAAATAAATGCTAACGTTGCTCTGTATGTTCTGGATGTGTAAATAGTTTAAATAAGTTTGCCCTGTCAACTTTTTTGTTTCTGCTGCCTGCTCTCAAGTAAAAAAAAAAAAGTTATTGCAGGTTTAAAAGGAAAATGTCGCCACTTTTTACTCACTCACAGTTAGCCTCAGCCTTCTGTTCATGGAGGCACGCGCTGTTCATGTTACATTCATGTGCTAATAGATGACTTCTGTGGCTGCTGAGAGGAAGAGAGAGAGCGATAGAGACCAAATGAGTTAGGGGTTGGAGTGACAGGGAAAAAGACCAGAGGAAAGTACAGTTTGAAGGGACAGGAAAGAAAGACAGAGTCTCATGCTGGTAAAAATAACATGCTGGGACTGGGAGTGTGCCTGTTATCTACAGCTGAAAGAACGTGTGACATAAAAAGCTTGGCAGTGATGGTGTAATATATACTATAAATACCTCTGTAAGTCACATGAACATTTATGGACCACGACTGGAAAGACGGAATGAGAGATTACCTCCAAAGAGAGTATTTCAAACCAATCATGTATGTCAATCATGTGTAAATTGTTTGGTTTGTTTTTAAAAATGTGTTTTCTGCTTTGGCAATATTATTCATTGGAAGCTTTGAGAGACTGGAGGCAGAGGAATAAGGGTGAGAGGCAAAGAGAGAGCGAGAGAGAGAGAGACAGTTATGAGGAGAGAGAGACCTCTGAGTGCTGAGAGGACTGATAAGATACAAAGCTATAAGTAGCACTTGTAAGATTTTGGTTTTGAATGTTGCTTTAGGTTGAAAATAACACGATGAGCAGCAAAGCTCTGGGAAATGTCGTGGTCCTGTGTACCACCATCTGTATATCTATCTCACTTTGCTTTAATACTGTAATACTTTTGTCGTATTTTTGTTGTCTCCCTACTAAAAAATCCCCAAAATTGTTTTAAAAAAATGTAATGCAAATAATACCGTATCAGTGTATCAGTGAATACCTGCAAAATGTATGAAAAGTGAGTGTGTATTCTCCCACTGGGGTTTGTGTGCTTTTGTTTTTTAAACAGGTTTCTTTTAAACTTACTAATTACTAATGTGCCCTTCTTTTATTAGTCTATTTTATTTATTTGGTGAGTTTTTATCTCGTTTATTCTTATTTCCACATATAACAGGCAAAATGTAGAGGACATATCAGATCTTGCCACTTGTAATGTATAGCTACAATCAGTTAAAGGTGTCCTAATTTCCAGGCATCTTTAAATGTTAATTACTCAGAACAAAAGACTGAGGTTGATGATTTACTCTAAGCAAGAAAGGTCTCTTCCATTTAAGTCATCACAAACCATGGATGGAGATCAGTGATTTATTGAATAGTATTACTGTAGCAAGGAAGAAATCCTGGAGTAATTTGTTCTGCATTGTTCTGCACTGATGTTGCAAGGTATTACAGGACTTAACTACTATGATAGGAAAAAAGAAGTGAGACAAATTCAGAAAAAAATTTGATTTTTTTCCCCAATACCCAGCGCCAGTCCTTTACATGTAAATGTAAATTCATGTAAATTCTCATCCTTGTCTAGAATGCGTTGTTGCCGGCTGGGATGCGGCAGAAGGACCAGACAAAGAAAGCTCCGACAGGAGAGTTCCAGAGAGACAACCTGCTGGCCCATCTGGAGAAGCAGGCCAAAGAGCATCCTGACAAAGAAGACCTGGTGCCCTTCACAGGGGAGAAGAGAGGTAAGAGCTTGTTTTCTCATAGTAAAGATGAAAAAGTGGCTTTGTCTGGCTCAAAGCACTGTTTTTATCAAGTGATAACAGATGATAAGAACATTGGATGTCTGCACTGTTTGGTTTCCCTAAATATTAGAGAGAACTGAGTTATCCAAGAATGTGAGCTGAGGAGAGGATGGACTCTCCAATCTTGGAGATGTAGTAGAAAGAAAAATGTAAATGGATGAATAATGTACCTGTTTAAATGCTATGCTCAACCCTGGAGAAGATTCAGATTAATTCTCAATTAATCATGGCCTAAACTAAGCCACAAACCATACAAGGTGTCTGAGGAAACCCTAAAGTCAGAGGTCTCTCATGGGAATCTCAGGTATCCATGAGTAGGAGGATTTTATTTATTCCCTAAAGAGTGATTAGGTATACAAGACCACCCCTCACCAGGCTTTGTTGTACCTGTCAGCAAGCCCTGCACCAGTGTAGTGTGGACACAGAGGTGTGTGATGGATGGTGAGAGATACCAGACATCTCTACGTGAAACTCTAGAAGGTCTCCCTGCTGTCACTTTCGTCATGTTCTTCTTTGCTGGTGTTGTTGCTTTAGTGCACTTGTCTACTTAAAAGACACAAACCAGCTGTAAAACTGCAGGTGGGGAAAGTGAATGAGTAACAATCTCCCCTCCCTCACCACCTACAGCCAAGGTAGCAGTGAGCGAGCCAGTTAGCTGCGAAGCAGAGCATGTTAGTTTCTGCAGCAGTTTCTGCACCCTGTTCGAAGCTGTCATCACCCTCCACTCACACTGAGACAAAGCCCACTACAGTTTTAACAGTGTGCTAAACAATGTGGAAGGATGCAGCGGTATGACTGGGAAAGAGCACACACGTAGCTTTCAAAAAGCTGCTCAGTGCTCTGAGCAAAATCTTTCATCTCTGCTGCCAGCAGCCTGTGTTTATGTGGGGGTCAAAAAATGTCTGGCTGAAACTCGAGGAGCTGACCCCCCACACACAGACACACACAGGTATAGCAGACCTATAAGTAAAGACACAAATCTCTGGGTCTTTACAGTCAGTCAGACATAGTGACGATAGCCTGTGGTCAGGTGTGACGTGATGAAGGGATACTCACCTCAGGCGGCCCAGCTGTTATGTAAGAGAGCTGGTTTGGACAATAGGACCAGGTCAGAGATCTCTGTGTGACATTTACATTTGAAACACATAGTGCGGTATATACTTGATTTCAATATGAGTAAGTTAATGGTCTTCATTGTTTCTGTAATTCAAACTGACTTACTGAGGAAATGTTTTTCTTCTGCCTATATAAAGGTGAAAGGTCATGACAAGGATTTATCTGTCATGGTTAGATATTTTCTGTGTACCAACTGAGCTGTATCTGTGTAGCACTGGTGTCATATTGGAGTTACTGTAATTACAAGTTTCCGCCTTGTGAAAAGCGTTCACATCAAAATCCAAGTCATAACTGCTATTTTTCTGAAAGGTCCGATATATCCGACTTGGAGCCTCAGTTTCAGGGTCCTGGTACTGCGCATGCTGGCAGACTCACTGTCACACTGTCATAACTTACTGGGACACTTTCATAGAGCGGCGCCATCATTAACGTTATTAATAACACCTGTGCTTTTCCTTCTACGACAAGTCGAATTGTCGGCTGTGAAAAAGGCCATTTGGAAGTTTGGAATTCACAAAATGTCATCAGCTAAGGGTTAGTGTGTATATGTCTTTGTATTGAATCTCTCCACTCATGTTGTAGGGAAAGCCTGGGTGCCTAAAAAGATGGTGGACCCCATCATAGAGAGCGTGACTCTGGAGCCGGAGCTAGAAGAAGCCCTGGCTAGTGCTTCTGATGCTGAACTCTGTGATATCGCAGGTAACATAATCACACCTCCTCACAGTCACATGTGCTATATGCATTTAGCTTATTGTTTTTTTCTCATTTATCACCAAATACACAGAAAGTGTTTTAAAAATTGATTTTTACCTGGAGTCCTCGTGGTGGAGACAGTTTGAAACGTACTTACATTAGTAGAGTGAAGAGAACAAATGGGGAGAATTCTATCAGATTTTCATCCTTTCTTTCATCTGATTTTCACATGTTCGTAATATAAAATAAATACAGATAAACTTTTGGATTTTTGATTTTCTTTGAAAAGTAAAAATGAACCAAAAGTAACTCCCCAAAAAACAGGCACACTCCCACACATACACACCCACGTACTCGCATAAAAGCATCTGAATGCATGATATTCATAGACTGGATCTGACCTGTTGAATGTGTCTGATTATTCTTCATCTTCATCTTCTCTCACTAATCATTGTAAACACCATCATGGCCTCAACTTCCCCTCATTCATTTACTTTTCCTTAATCCAAATCTTCTCCATTTCCTCTAGCGCTCCTTCCACCTTCCCTCCATCCTTCCCCTTTATCCCTCCATCAGTCCCTCCACCTCCTCCATCCCTGCTGGATATCCCTGTTCGCTAGCTGAACACCACCCGGGGTATCTGTAGACTGCACGCAGTGTTTGCATGGAACGATTCTGGTCTTTCTGTCATGTTCATGTTGTCAGCTTGTGTTAAGGAGACGTTTAGCAGAACCATGCAGCTCGACTCAGTGACACCTTCAGACAGTCGGGTGTCTGTACTGTACATGAATTACACGGGAATTTCCATTGATTCTGTGTAATATATGGCAAATATTTTGCTGTGTACAAACTTAACATATTTGGATTCCTCCACGTTTTACACACTGGTGTCATTAACCTTTGAAATCTGCTGAACGCTTTAAAGTATTTTGAGATGTAAAATATGTATTTTAACAAAAATAAATCATATATTTAGTAATTCTCATTTTTCTAAAAGATGAATGATTTTATGTATCATATGAGTAGTTTTAAGGCATTATAATAGTTGTTTAAGTTGTTTAAGGACACTTAAACCTTCAAAATAGTATTTTGTTCCCGAAAAGTACTGTATGCTTTGAAAGTCAATTAGCAAGAGAAAACCATCATTTTCATAACATAATAATCCAACTCTAAATACTACATTAAATCTATTTGTGAGAGGGATATATTACAGCATGTAAACACATTAAGTTTTAACCACTACCTGAGTCACTACTACCTGCATTAGCATGGCAGAAATGTATTATCAAACAATACTGCTGCTTAGAGCAGAAGTTGAAGCACAACAAGTCCCTGGAGTTGTTGAAGGTAACATGTCTCACTTCTACTAAGATCAGCTTGGTAGCTTGTGTTCCCTCATTGTTTATGTCTTAGCAAACTGTTCTGTTCTCATGCTCTCCATCTCTCTGAGCTGATAATTGTCTCTAAATAGTTTTTTTTTAGTAGCTGCTCAGTCAAAAACACATATTTCAGATTCACTGCTGCCAGGACACAAGTAGGATTCCTCAAGTTAGGCTAATACCTTTACATCCTTTATAGTCATGATGCAGCAGGTGGAGTATCACATTGATCTGTAGTCAGCCAACAGAAGGCAGGACTTCAGCCGTGGCTGCAGAAACCAAAGCCCACTACATGTTACCAATTAAACTATTGTGCCTGAAACCTTAATGCATACAACTGCTTGATCGCTGACACAGTGACAGTGTCAGGTTTGACTTGCTTGTGATGCTGCAAGTGCTGATGTGCTGTCTGTATTAGCATGGTGGTCCACTGTATGGCTGTAACTAGACACTCATTAAATCTGTTGACTCTTTTTCAGCATTCCTCTCTCTCTCTCTCTCTCTCTCTCTCTCTCTCTCTCTCTCTCTCTCTCTCTCTCTCTCTCACTCTCTCTGTTTCTTCCTCTGACCCTCTGTTCATTACCTTCATTTTTTTCCCATCCTCATTCAGTCTTCTTGCTGTCTTCCAGCTATCCTGGGTATGCACACCCTGATGAGTAACCAGCAGTACTATGAAGCCCTGGCCAGCAGCACCATAGTCAACAAGCAAGGCCTCAACAGTACGCACACGCTTGCACACATGCACAAAAACTGAGTCTTTGGTTTGCAGACATCTGCCAGTTGCATGACCTGTCTTCACTTGGTTAAAGCACAGAGACATTTGGTGCAAGGAACAAGTAAAAGTGTCCTAAAGTAAAGCAGATCACTCATCTAGTTTGAAGAAAATATCAACCTCATTCAAGAAAAATGTTGACGCGAGTTGACTTGGACTGGAGTCAAGTGAAATGATCTCATGTTGGCAGAATGTTGGTTTATTTTAGCAAAGATGATAGGCTCAGTCTTTTTTTGCACTCCATGCATGCACAAATGTAGTTACACACATTTACCCTCATCCTACCAACATATTTAACATGCAAGGACTACCGACTAAACTTCTGTAAGAAACCACCATCATAGCAATATGTTACCTTATTTCTTCTCAAAACATGATTAGTTATGTAATTAATGTCATCTGAAAAAAACTAGTTAATTTGCAGTTAATTTGTATTTCTGACTTTGAACATCATCTTACCTTTGGAAGAGCAGTATTTAGGAAATCTGTGTCTGCTGCCTCTGTGTCTGTCTCCTTTTACTACTATTTAATACTTTAAATTAGGACCCATGGCAAACATGAACTCAGTAAATAGTTCCATCTATTAAAACTGCATAGGCAGAATCGGGTGCTTTTCCCCCAGGACCCCAATGCATTGTTATTTTTAAAAATCACTAATTAAAACATAAAACAATGACCTGAAGTCATTAGGAGCAAATTGATTGGCAAAGTCATGAAAAATTGGAGTGATAGAATAAAGCACCTGTGAGATATGACAAAAAATATACCTGTGGGGTCTGCAGGTACCCCAGTCGGTAGGATGAGGGTTAAAACTAAGACAATATGTAGCTAAAACTAAGTGTATGCAGACACTCATACATTGTCCTACAGCTCCTCCAGATATTACACTGATGATTCATCTGTTCATCTTGCATTACACAATGTAAACTATGGCATTCTGATATTACTTTTATACCCTCATCACACACACACGCACACACACACACGTTAATAAGCCTTTGTTTATCTTGCATGGTGGCTCATCCTATAGACTCTCCTCCAGCTCTAAACAGAGCGACACCGAGCATCTCACTTCCAAATATGACCATCTCTCATAAAGAGAACCGGCTATAAACTTGTGATTCGCCTGCTGTAATTGTCAGTTGCTTCGTTTTCAGTACTGATACACAGGACGGCACATAGAAAAACGTGTTTGAACAATGAGGGGGTTTTTTTTCCGTTATTGTTTGAGCGTTGTTTCCCATGGAGACAACGAAGATCTGTATTTCAAAAGCAAACAGTGACATCTTCGACTTTTTTCCTAATCTGATACTGAGAAATCCATAATATGCTCTAAATTGGATGTAAATTAGTGTGCCAATATTACTGTAGACTTACAGAAAGTGTTTATACTTACCAAAACGTTGGTGCAAGCTGATTATATAACTCACTAAATCACAGATGACAACCTCATTTACTGATGCATGAAATAAAACACACATTTATTGCTCCAGTAAGCTTAAACTAAATGTATTTTTACATGTTTTGTCACTGCCAAGAATTTTCCAAAGTATCCTGTTCAGTTTTATCTTCATTTCACCACTGCACAAAATAATTAAGGGACTTGCTTGAGTTACGTAATACATCACACTCAACATCACATCTGCTGCTGTGGTAGTAAAAGTTCACTGTGATGGATTACCTATATTAAGAAAATGTCGTTAAAAAACTTCTTCAAAAATGTATTTTCAGGTAAAGTAAAACTGTATATGCTATGGTATACTTCATCAAAAGATAACCTTAAAGTTTAAAAATGTGATTTATTGATTTTGTAAATGTGGTGTTTTCTCTTCAGTTGAAGGATGACATGCTCCTCTGTAGATCGATAAAATTCACTTTGGAATCAGCAGAGAGCCCCATAATTAAGAGTAATATTTAACGTCATCACTGACTGTGGGAAAATGTTGTACTTTCATGAACAGTATAGAAGGCGACGCAGACAGAGTCTCAAGCAATCAACTGTCCAGATTATACTGTTTACAGTGTTCGGTGACGTATATTTAGAAATCCTTAAATGAGTGTTGTTCCCACAGTAAGACTAATTCAATCAACTGTCCCAACTGTCTCCTGCTGTGCATGAGAGTGTGTTCTGTAAATGTGTTTTAGGTGTGATCCAGTGCACCCAGTACAAACCAGTCCCTGATGAAGAGCCCAACTCCACTGACGTAGAAGACACCCTGTTGAGAGTGAAGAGGAACGACCCTGACCTGGTTGAGGTCAACCTCAACAACATCAAGGTGTGTGTGTGTGTGTGTGTGTGTGTGTGTGTGTGTGTGTGTGTGTGTGTGTGTGTGCGCATATTCTGTTGAGGATAACAAGAAAGGGTATGAATTGAATCCTGTATTTTCAAACTCGAAAGCAACAGGGTTTGACTAATTATAATCGTCTCTACTTGATAGTATTTTCTGGTATTTACCACTGAAGAAAACTAAACTTTGTCACACAAAATATACGTATCATATTTGATTATGTTTCCAAAGCAGAAACAAAATCTTGGTGGACAAAATTTAGTTTCAACATTTAAATTTTTGTAGATTAAATTTTGAAAGCTACTTTTCAAGAAATAAACTCATTTAAATTAAATCATATTTTGTAAATATGCAATAACGTGAATTTCTTGGAACACTGCACAAAATTTTATTTCATGAACATGAATGAAATGATGTAATGTTTCTGTATAATGACAAGTTTTCAGAGATGCAGTGCAGATATATCCTCTTAGTTTGAGTGACTGAAATCATGAAACAGAACTTCTTTTTAAAATTAAAAAACGGAAAGCTAAATGACTCCAAATCTTTTTGCTTTTTTGGATCTGAGAATAAATAATGTATGAAACATAACATTTACTGAGCTGTAATGTTTTGGTGTTTTTTCTGAACCCAGAACATCCCCATCAAGACTCTGAAGGCGTACGCTGAGGCTCTGATGAAGAACACTGTGGTGGAGCGGTTTAGCATTGTAGGAACCAGGAGTAACGACCCTGTAGCATTTGTAAGTCACAACTGTAACACTGAACACAAAATGCTGCACAGAATCCATGTCAGCTGGTTTATTGCTTAATTTCTCTGAAACCCAGGCTAACCAAGATAAAATGTAATGGTTTGGATTAGTTTGATTGATCTGTGGGGTTGCACTGTTTGCCGTTTTTATATTATCATTTCATTATTAACACTTTTTTGTTTTCAGTATTTAATCTGAGTAACTCTTTATTTTAATGCAAATCCCCTTTTCCTCCTTTGTTGTCTCTTTTTCTGTCTTTTTTGCCTTTAAAATATTCCACCAACCGCCTTGTGTTAATTTTTGGTTGTTGTGATAATGGCACTAATAAAAACCAAAACTATAATGTATAGCTGATCATATTTTTATTAAGAATCAGTAGGGTTAAGGTCTTCCTAAAAACTTGTGTTGCATATCATCCCTCTATCACTTTCCATTCTTTTCCTATCTAATAAGACATGTGCATTAAACAGTCTTGCAAAGTCACTTTATGATGATGTATACCTCATTCTGGCAACCAGACACTGGAGTAAAGAGCAAGTGGCTGCAAAGCAATGAGTGAATTAAGATCCAGTACGTGCTGTGTGTTTCCTCAGGCCCTGGCAGAGATGTTGAAGGTGAACACGACGCTGAAGAGCCTGAACATTGAGTCCAACTTCATTACCGGGACAGGAATCCTGTCCCTCATAGAGTCACTGCAGAATAACACCACGCTACAGGAGCTCAAGATAGACAATCAGGTACCAACTGGCACACACACACATACACACATACACTCAACCCACTTGCATAGAGTACATGCAGACTCGTACACACGTACCATGCATACAAATGTGTGAGTGTGGGTGTATGTGTCAGGTAGTATACACAGGCCATCTTTGCCACTTCAGTGTAATGTGCCCTGATTGCATTGTGATGTGTCATACTGCACAGTTGTGCATGTGTGACTCACCGCTCGCTCATTAGTTCAACTTGTTGAATGATTCACCGACTCTTTTCTTTCCTGCATCTCCCATCTTTCTCCTGGCTACCTTTGCCACCTGGCTCCACTGACTTGAAATTATTGATTTATTGAAATTATATAAAACCAAGGTTGAAAAAGCATGTTACCCCCTGCCAGTTCATCCTCTGTTGCCATGGAGATCACCACTTTATCTGTAGTGGCACTGGTGTGTTTTTGTTTTTTGTTTGTTTTTTTTTTGTTGAGAGGCTGGCAGTCATCAGTTGTGTACTCCTCTTCTTCTCCCTTTCTTTTTTCCCCCATCTCGCTAGTTTTACCCGCTTTTAATTCTCTCTCTGCTTCTTGTATCTCCTCCTCCATCCCTCACTCTCCGCACCCACTCTCTCTCTCCAAACTCCAGAGCCAGCCGTTAGGCAACAAGGTGGAGATGGAGATAGCCAGCATGCTTGAGAAAAACACCACGCTGCTGAAGTTTGGATATCATTTCACCCAGCAGGGCCCGCGCCTCCGAGGCTCCAATGCCATGATGAACAACAACGACCTGGGTGGGTTACACACACACACACACACACACACAGACAGACATGCAGAGATGTCTGCAGCAATGAATCCTGGAAACAGACGCGTACAAACACACAGTTTATACCTGCTCTGAGAAACTGATTTGGGAACAGGACAAGAGTTTAACTGATAACATGTCTGTATTTGATGACTGATTCACCCCACAGTGCTTTAGTTAGTTGTGTAACTCACACACAGTCTTTTAGTAGTATTGCATTTGGCAGCGTTGGTTGTTACGTGCGTCAGTGCTGACACTTTATCTTCACTATATCTCCTTGGGTTCTACTTTAATCAGACTGTAACAGAAGAATCAGAGTGATATCATCAGCCGGTAACTCAGTAGTACGGCCAGAAAGCCCCAGCCAATCAAAACAGCGGCTTCCTGAGTTATGACATCAGCACTAAGAAAAGACTCTGTGCATGAGAGAGAAACAAAATGAAACTGGTGGAAGAAATGGTTCACTAATTATTAATTCTTGCATTTGCTGATTTTTTTTTGAATTTTACATTTTACATGACAGAAGTCACAGTCTCAACAAAAATTTAACCTTATAAGCTTCACAAAATTAGTACTTGTTCGGTTTGTCTGTGAGTGTGTTTGTTCTTGAACGTAATCTAAGAAGCAGTTTAATGTTTGGAGGGTGAGATTAAGTGTGAATCGATGCCATTTTGGCTGTCTTCACCTCCACCAAAGGTTAAGTTCAGAATTATGATTACATTTGGATATGGTTTATGGGCTTTTGTGCCTAATTAGTCTGGTTATATTGTGTCATAATCCACCTGAAGTTAAATGTATGTGTCATAATCTTGTCATAACGTTTTCCTCCCCCCGTCGTCGTTAAGCCCGGGTCGTCAGGTCAGAGTCGGACGGCTCCTTCACCCTCACTCTGTCTGTCCCCGAGCTGGAGAGGGCCTTCGGGAAAAAGTTCAAGTCCAAGACAAAGTAAAAACAGAAACACCAACACCGCACCGTTTGACCGCTCAGCCTTGCCTTTCTTTTGCCAACATCACCTGGGTCTTTTCCAGACCACCGGAAAGCGCTGCCACCACCTGTCGTACTCCTCTAAGAGCTTCTGTTGCCTCTCCACGGCGCCTATCATCACTTTCCTTCTTTTCATCTTCTAGTCATCTCTGGTTTGCAAAGACCACTGACCGAGTCTCCCAAATTTAGCTGCTGTTGCTCTCCAGTCCACACCATAGCCAGAATAGATTCTTTTTGTTGCCACAATTTCTTTACATTTCCCAAAAAAGTGTATGAACCTCTGCCCAGCAAGGCAACACACTGGACAATATTGAAGTCTGGAAGATCCAGAAACAGGGAGATAGGACTAAAAAATTGGAGAGCTCTCAACTTTTGCTCAACAGAAATAAAAGTGGACTTGACCATGAAATATTACTGAAGTAAATACAGAAGAATAAACAGCAGATAAGATTAATTTGCACAAGCTGCTTCTGTCATATGTTCTAGACACCGATCCCCTAACTCACTGGACAACATCACTATTTACCTCTTCTGTCTTTGAAATCTGACTGGACAAGATGAAACTGTCTTCTTTCACTTGCTGTAGTACTTTTTGGGAGTTCCATCTTCTTCTGGCTGTACTGTGAAGCTGCAGAAACCTTCATGGTCTTCATCTGTTTTCTGCATCACTTTCTCAGTAATAAATCGGTGCTGTGGTCTATTCTTTGGCCACTTTATTTATGTTTCTTCTTGGCCTTTTTACTCATTTGATCATTCTTTTCTCCTGATCTGCCGTTTCTACTGTTCCTGCATTGTCTGGAGCCATCTGGCCTCCTCTGTCCACTCTTCTGCTCTTTTAGACACTGCTCTTATCCAAAGCTACCTGCAAACCTGGCAAAGTGGGCAGCTGTTCTGGGGCCACAAACCCCTCATTGGCCCCAAAGTCTCCAGCTTCACTATATGGCAATATGTGTGGTATAATTGAATACATTGCAGATTTGTTTGTTAATTCTGTATGCACCACCAATTCACAGTATAAACTGAAAGGTCTTTCTCCTTGTTTCCCTTCCTTCCTCCTTCCCTCTCATCCTTTCGCATCTCTTTTTTTCTCCATCTGTCATTCTGTCTCTTCTTCCTCTGTCCCTCCATCTCATCTCCATCTACAGTAAGAAAGAGAAGGCTTGAGGGAGGACCCATCTTCCCCAAGTGTCGTACGAATGTGTAGAAACCAGGGCTACCCTCAACCCACTGTTCCCCTTCGACCCCTACCATCTTTCAAAACCCCGTCTTCAACCCTCTTCAGCCTCACACCCTCCGATGGCCTACCCAGAAGACCACGCCCACCACGTCAGGTTCAATTGTTTGGGGTTCGAAGGCAATCTCTGAACTCTTTCTACTTTACAGACTCTTTTTTAAGTAGATATTAAAGGATCCAATGGGATTAATCAGCTTTCAGTGCATGCAAAAGGTGAGATTGTGTACCTATTTTTTGTGCTCTGAAGTTTGAATTTTGACTTGGGTTCCGGGCTTGAATATTTGTCGCTCTTTGTACGAACTAATCAGGTAAGGCTTACTTTGTCATCATGAATCCTTTAATATCTCAAGTGTCTAGATTCCTCAGTAAAGGGGGCTGGAGGTCTGGTTTTGAATGAGGGCCCATTAAAAGGCGACGGGACACTTTTTTGATGAGTTGAATGAATTCTAATTATTATCATGCTGTAAATGAGTTGTTCTGTCATTACTGTTGTTCCCAAACATTTCTGCAGTTGCTCCAAGGTCGACACACAATATTTTATTGTATTTTCTACCAATTATACACCAAGGCCAATGTCCCATTTGGATTCCATACACCTAAAATTAAAACTCAGAAATACTGTATTATTGGATTTTGACCTGATTGTAAAAATCTGATGTTGTGGTCTTTTTCCTATTGGGTCTAAACAGTATTTCTATACAGATTCTTCAGTAATGGACAGATTTATAAACCTGGCTACTGTGAGATTTGTCGCTATATACAGAGTATATTTATTTGTGACAGACCTGGGAAAGAGTCAGTAGCCATTCAAATACTTGACATAGCTTGGATTGATTGTGCTGGATGGTGTAGTAACTTGTGTAAAAATGTTTCTGTAAATGAAAATGTACACTCTAATTACACTTCACATTGTTACATTATCCAGCCTGTATTATTACCAGGCCCTGCAGAGCATTCCTGCTAGCTGGGAATGGCAACTCCAGAGTTTTATTTACTGAAATGAGATATTCGTTGAACCCACTGTTAAATATCCTAACACCATCTTGTTATATAGACTTTGTCTACAACCCACTATGTAAGTCAGTCAGACCATAATAACCCAAAGTAACTGCCAGTATTTGAATGGACTTCTGTTACACTTTCAACCAGGTCTGGTTTGTTGATTGTGTTTGTTTTATTTACTGGAGCTAAAACGTGTGGTTTAATATGAAATGGGTGGTACTGTTGACTTACTGTTTATTACAGGTTTCACATTAACACCTCACTCCAGGTTTGGAGTAATTTAGTAATGAATGGTAGACAGATCTAAAAACACAGGAAACCTCTAATGTCTTTACAGCTGTCAGATTACACATCCATTTAAATTCAACAAATGTTAACAGACTTTCAAAATGCTTGTTAGCTGTGACGGGTCTTAAATCACCCGCTGAACATCTGAAATATGGTTTCTCACACTGATCCTGGATTGGTCCTTTAAGAGTTCACAATGGAAATGTTCTTCTCATCAAGGTCTGACTGTGAATGCATGTTTATGTCCTTGTTACCAGTTCCGACTACACAGCTACATGTTGGTAGTGATAAACACTGCTGTTTATTTTGCAGCATCTAATGGGATTTCTTCTAACTTTAAAGTTAACAGCACAATAAGAAAAAGAAGGGTTAGCTGCTATCTAACCAGGAACTAGAGCTAATATGTTGCTGGCTGAAAATAAAACGGCTCCAGTAAAAATCACCAGAAATGGTGTGCACTCTTGTTATTTTTTAATGGCTCAAGATGAAATGGGTCTGTATTTTCTGCTTAAAGAAAATGGGTAAACTACCAGTTGCAGACTCAAAGGTAAAACAGACCCTTGTGTACCATCCATGTTTCCTTGATGTCAACAACTGTACCCGATACTGACACGAGATAAAAATGACAGCATGTTTAAGGGTTAGGTAACCCATTTAATGTTATTTAATATCACTGCTTTGTTACTTTCTCGTCAGTACTGTGGGTGTTGTTTAGCAAATGGCAATTGTGGAAACATTTGTGAAACAATAAGTAATTGAATGCTAAAGGTAAAAAAGGACGAGGACTCCTGCCACTCGCAGTCATGGTGTCCTGTTCTTTTCTTCTGTCTAGTGTTATGATATTTTAGTGCTTGACTGTGTTTTGTTAGATAGTTCACCTTTTTTTGGTTGAATTTTTGTTTATGAAATAAAGCTTGAAAATAATGTCTTTGTTCTGTGGCCACCCAGGGGATTTAGAGGCAAGATTCACAATAAAATAGGAGACTCGGAGACAGTTGACATAAACATAAAGTGTCCTTTTAATAAGGAAGTCAGGGGAGAGGGGAGGGGATCGAACTTTAACTCAGGGTTCCTCCCGTCCGGGGTCTTTTCCTCCGTGGGCCTTCCTCAGCGTGGGGTTGTCCTGCCTTCCTGGGGAGTAGAGCAGAGGGAGAGCCTTGAGTCCTCGTGTTTTACCTTGGTTTTAGTCCGATTGGCCTTTTCCTGGTCAACGCTTCGTTCTGCCAGCCTCTGCGTGAAGAGCCCCTGCGCTGTGTTCCTCTCCTCCCTTTGTCCAAAACTGCCACCCTCATATTGTCTGGCTGCTTGATGAGCAGCTGCCTCCCCTGATTGCCTGATGGCTTGCAGGTGGGACCAATTCCACGTGCCCAGAGGCTGCAGTACCTGGACAGGGTAAAACACTCCCTCTATTACCTCCCCCAACCTAAGCTTGGGGACCCGCCTCCTGTGCTGGATTAGCTTGGCTGTTTCCCCCGGTTTGCCACAGTTCTTAAACTTTCAGTGCATTTGGTTGGATATGTACGCTGCAGTGTTCTCCCATATAAAGACAACAGTGACACTATGTGGCAAAATGGAAGAAATACACCAAGTCTGTTCAGTTGGACTGTCCATCTCTCCCTATATTGCCCTCTTCAGACCAACAACACTGCTACACTTCTGCTGTGTAGTAAAGCTGCAAATGCAGTAATCAAAACTCAGTGTGAAAATATGCAGAGGTACAAACCTTTTGACTTAATCAGTCTGAAGCAACACGTAAAGGGACACACCAGGTTGGTGCCTGGTGTTTACCACAAAAAAAAAAGAGATAAATAAATGAAAATATATGGAAGCAAAGAGAGTTGAAAATGCAGCTGTGATGTAGGGGTGTGTGAGGTGGGAAGATCTACAGTATGGAGGGACAACAGTTCAACTTTGTTGCAGTGTCATATTGGACTCCAAGCCCAGCCAACAATAACAATGGTCTCTCTTCCTCTATGAAAATTTTATTATTATTATTTTTTTTAATTGTGACTTTGGAAAATTTACAAACTCAAATCTCATGTCCAGGTCACACTCAGAGGTCACACAAGCATTTTCACATGTCGGTGTCCGACATAACATGTAGCCTAATACAAATAGTGGCATCACATTTTATTGAGTTATAACTTGTATAGTTGTTGCTGTTATTTTGTCCATCCTTGTATGACAGTGCCATGAAAAAAAAAACAAGTACACAAGTCACTAATATCTGTGGCTCTCTGAGTAATCAGTCTGAGAGTGTAATCAATCTAGTACCCCATTCCTGTTTCACCCAACCTGTGACGTTTCACACCTCTAGTCTGCTTTACAATTAGTCTCATCAATGTAACAGGATGTCTGCACACTGTTAAAAGCCAAGGATTAGATTATAAGAATTAGCACCAATTAGACAATTTTGTTAGACTGACACTTTTTTCCTTTGCTGAGCAGTAGTGTCCTTTTCTTTATTTTTTAAAAATATGTCCCCAGATGAAAATGTTCCCAGAATGGATGTTTTTTAATCTGACACAAAGTTCTTTACAATCGGCCTTTTTCACAGCAGACATCTTGACTTGTCATAGTCAAACACAGAGAAACACAGGTTACTAATAACATTAACGATGGCTCCGTTCTATTCAAGCACACAAACCCAGGACCCTGAAGCCAGAGCAGCTAAATCAAACATTTAATTATTTACACCTGTGCTTTTTCTACTGTGACATGTAAAAATGTCTTTTGAAAAAAGGCCCATAACAGACTCAAGGCATCGAACGTGTGAATAAACTCCCTTTCACATGAATTTACACATAACAGCCAGAATAAGGGAGGAAGTGTGTTGGCTACTGTATCTTACACTGCCTTTTTCACGCTTGTTTTGAAGCCAACCTCACACCACAGAGAACAGAAGATGACACGCGTTTTACTGTCTGTGAAGAAGGTTTTAAGTTTTTATTGAATCTCAGGCAGAAACATACATGATAATCCTTTATTGCTCATGGCATACCACATCGCTCCTCAGTGGCTCATTCTCACATCTAAACCAACAATAAGTAGAACTGAATCAAGCATCACGTCTTCTTTTAAAACACTTCTGGTTCAGTAGCCAAACTGCTGTATTCACTTCACTGTGCATGTGTGTGTGTGTGTATTGCGGAAGGGTGGTCTCTTTCTCGCAAATCTTCACAAGATGCAAAATCCAGATGTGTAGTCCACTTTCAAGTTGATACTGCTTACTATAGCTTAAAAATCATGAATACACAAGTCTTATTTATTCATACAGATTCATTCAGTATTCTCTCCCTAGTAGTAGATCCTGATAGTAATAGTATATATACTGTAATTTCTGGTTTTATGGCTGAAAGCTTAAGGTTTTGGCTGTTGTATGAACGGCTACACGGTCATTCTTCATCAAAACAATGACACAACAAAAAAACGAAAAACCCTGCAAACCTGTAAATTAAATTTCCTGAATGCATACATCATTTTTTTATTACTGATATTATTACCGATTATATCAACATGGTAGTGAAAACACACTCAAACTTAGGAGTTATTGCCTTAATATTTTTTGCATGATAAAGAAGAGGATAAAAGGGGGGTGACTTGGTACATATTCACACAACAGACTTGTCCAGACAAATGGCATGCAAGACATAAGAAGGAGACACACTGAACAGGGGAATAGACACATTTTTAAACACTACACTACATGGATGTTATTACACTTTGATGTTGGGCGTTTGTGTAGGAGAGACAGACAGTAGGTCTGACAGAGAATGTGTAACAGTGTGTGCAAAAAGTTTTACATAAATCTCAGACATGGTCGAACACAAAACAGTAGCTTTAGGAGCACACAACAGTAGTCTTTACATTTCCTTTTTAAAATATGGCTTATCAAGTTATCACATATTTTTTTATTCTAGAGACAGACACACAGTTAATATAATCATTTCATATAATATTTTATGATTGTTTGCCCACCTTGAGGCTTGTAATGTATTCAGTTATTTATGTACAAATTGAGTGAACAGGGATATTATTTTTCAGTGCTGCTAGAGAGCTCAGCAGCTATCGCAGAGGAGGGAAAAAGGAGTTTAAAATGTCTCAGACTAGAAGGATAAACCATCTAACATTGTGTTTTTAGGCCCTCTGCTTGCTGTCAGCTTCATTAGTGTAACATAGCTAACGTTAACATCGGTCAAGCTAACGTTCACCTGGCCGTTGGGCCAACCTAGCTTAGTCTAATGGCTACAATTCACACAGCCGGTTTACATCTGATTCTTTTCCCCGCCATAAAACTTTGATTTGTCCGAACACCAAAAGACCACACCGGATTAAACTTCACTTTATGTACTTTCAGAGCAAAGTTCATACCTGTCGCGTGGATGAAAACCTGATTTAAACCAACCTTGTGAATGTAGCCTATGAACTAACCTAGATGACGTTAGCATTAACTAGCAATCTAGCCTACTTCTTCAGCATGTCTTGCAGTGGGCCTGGCAGGTATTTCATCACTGTGTCCATGATGCTTTCCTCTTCCTCCTCGTCGCCGCAGCCAGCCGGCACGGCCTTCTTGGGTCGAGTCAAGCTGCCGGCCGCGGGCTCCTCGGCAGCGGCGGCTGCCTCAGCTTCGGCCTCCTCACGCTTTTTCAAGCCATACTGGTGGTCAAACACAGAAACAGAAATACTTGGAAGTTAGAAGAGTGACGGATGCAAAGGAAGTGCAGGTGAAGAAAACAACATCGCAGTAACACAGCTTCTTTAAAGCTGTGTTACCAAAGTGGAATTTATCTGAAAATCATGTTATTTGATACATTATTATCTGTAAACTGTGCATTTAGTGGGTTGGAGCTGCTTATTTTACAGCTCTTACAGTTTTCCAAGACTGTGCCCGACTGCTTCCTATAAAGGTTTTTGAGGGTGCAACATTTTTGAGCCCATAACACATGAACATAATGTAGCTGTCTTTCAAATTTCTATTGATCCTCATGGCAAAAACTGGGATAACACAAAGAGTAATTTCTAAATGTCTTCAACATTTAAAAAAAAGCTTGACTCCAACTTGTGCTGAACCAACAGTTCTGCCTGTAGCATCATAAGCATGGGATGTAATACAGATTGGTGTGTGTGTGTGTGTGTGTGTGTGTGTGTGCTAATGCATGGTTAAAAATACTGTGTAATCATTACACAGTATTTTTACAATTAAACCCATTAAATTTGGGTTTAATTATATTGAATGATGGTCTTCGGGTGATTTTCTTGGAAAACAGGTGCTTCTGTTTTGTTAAGCGCCAAGTCAGATATATATACGGTTTCAGGAAAGTCAGAGTTTTCCAGTTGTAATTAGATAGTAATATGAATGCTGTTTTCAAGTTGGAAACTTGTAATTATCATAGCTCCAATATAGCTTGAAAGCAGCATAATGCACATGCACTGCTACTCATCCATCCTATTGAACAATGAATTTCACCCATCCCATGGAGCCTTTCCCCGTTTTCGTGTTTTGAGCAGCTGCTAACCTGCCTTCATCTCTCTCTTTCTCTTATCCCTGTCTGTGTCTTTCAGCTTGGAATATGTCAAAAACAGAGTAGGTGTCTCGGGTGCTGCTTTTCAGCACTCACACTATGACAGTGCATGTCAAACATTTGCGGTATGTATTTGTTTGACAGAGGCACACAACAAAAACCACACCAGCTTTGAAAACTGTTGCCACCAAAGCTGCATTGAAAAAAAGGTGGAATTATGGAATAATCATTCCTCAGTACCACAGGCAGAATTTGAGAGAGAATATAAGTGTGCTTTTTAAAAAATAATATATCATCATTGTCACCTTGCATGAGGGAGTCTACTAAGAATGATAAAAAAAAATGCTCTCCATGCTTAGTTGTTGAGAAATCGTTATCACGGTTGTCAGGTGGCATTTCTGGTAGCGATGTCAGCGTCATTCAATTTCCCAACAACTGGATGAAACATGACACTATTTGCTGAGTCATCTGTCATACTCTAGCCTGAACACGCGTAAAGTTAGAGACTTCATCTATAATATGGACATTTCTCGCCGTATCTGGCACCACGGGATAAAGCTGCGGAGGAAGCTGACAGAAACCTTTCGGTAACGAGCACTTTGGGAGTTGTTCCTCGTTCTTTGTTCTTCTCTGGGAGAACTTAAGAAGAATACAGGAGGTGAGGAGCCAGGGGAAGAGTGCCGCTTTTTATCCCGCTGATTCACAGTATTCCCCGCGGACCTGCCCCACCCACAGACTGCCTGTCTTTCACACTGTCTCTGCAGTGAAGTGGCAACACTGCAGCCTTTACCATCACAGCAGCCCCGCAGCCTGACATTTGTGGAGAAGGGAACTTAGAGCTAACAGTCTGAGTATGAACTTACACTAACGGCAGCTGTGCTCAGAGTAGACGATAAAATACACATTATATTAATGCTGATTCAGAACGCAAAAACCATTACTGGATATTACATGCAAAAAAAAAGTATAAACCTGGACAACGGCTTCATAATTCATTAATATCATATCGCACATTTAACATCCTGTTGTTACAGTTGTATGTAAAGCATTGGAACAGTTTACTGAGCACAAATCTCAGTCCTCTCTCTGACCCACCCATTTCTGTCTAAAACTTCTAATGTATTCTTATTTATCATGGCTCCTCATTTTGTTCATCTATTGCTTTCTACTTCTCTCAGTTCTGTACACCTCCTTCATGATGCTCTACTGATCTATTTTATAATCTCGGGAAAAAACTAAAAAAAAAAAAAAAAATAGCATAAAAGCAAAGAAAAATAGTGTGATGACAGACCATTTAAAAAAAGAGCTTTGCTGTCATGCAGCCAAGACGTGAAGCCTTTAGAAGCTACTTAAACATCAAAAGACAGGATGGCATCCAGAACATTGATTTGTCTGTTTTCTTTCTCTCCATTTTAGTATTCACGTGTCTGGTAGCCTCAATTATTAGAAAATGAATCTTAAATTTCCTGTTTGTTTTCCTGACAATGAGAGAATCCTGGCATTAACCCAACTCAAGGGTTAATGCCAGGGTATTTCACTTCAGTCAGTTGGTTATTAGACAGCATATTGTCTGTCGTTGTCATTATACCTTGTCCCTGATGCCTTGTCTCATGCTTTCCCTCTCAGACTCCATCTTGGCATATTTGGCCTTCCTCTCCTCCTCCTGCTGCCTCAGCGCCTCCTGTCTCTCCTCCTCTTTCTTTGCTGCGTCGGGGTCCTCCTCCTTCTCCTCCCCACCCAGCATCTTGCCCACATCAGGAGGACCTCCTGAGAGAGAGAGTGAGAGACAAAAAAAAAAGAAATACGTGAGACACAATGACAGCTCTAGCAGGCCTCTATATTGAGATGTCAAACTATCAAATTAGTCTGTAAGACAGACAGACACGCTGCTGAAATCACTCAGTTGTCTCATTCGTAGTACATATACATTGTTATTTTACTTAATATGTCCACTTAGTGACGTTCTCTGTTTTATTATATTTACTTCAATTATATTTTTACATATATATTTGTTCTTTATTGTATCCAATTACAACCCAGTTTTCCTGTGAATCATTTCAGTCAAATGTGTTGTAATATAATCTCCTTTCTGTTTTTATCCTTTTCATTCATTTGGATTCAGATGCATTGGCAGGACTCCTCATTTGACATTCATTGTATTCCTGTGGTGTTTTGCTGATGTCTCTGCACCAGTCAAATAATTGCTGACCTCTGTCAGTGATGACAGTGAGAGTATTCTTGGACTCTACTACATCTCCTGGCACATGATATCTGTAATACTGTGATATCATTATATCTGCCATTGTATATATATTGTATACATTTTATATATTTATCACTCTCAAAATTGTCTATTTTGATTTGGAAGCTTGGAAATGTTTATACTTGTTTTTCTAATGTCCCCCTTTAATGTTATTGTTACTTATTGTACATTTCATATTTACTCTTGTTTTTTTTGTTTTTTTTACATCTGCTCCCATTTAACTACTTCATTTTGCACAATCTGCTGGAGACGGTAACAAAGCATTTCACTGCACATTCTACTTGTGCGATTGAGTATGTGACAAATAAAATTTGAATTTGAAGTTGATGTTAACTGACTTAACATTTGTTGATGCCTCCACTCTGTTGACAGGCTGACTGGAGACACTCCATACTGGGCACATGCCCTCCGCTACCTGCTTAGCACCAGAATGGTTTGGAAAATTGTGGCCAATTGCTGCTCTTGTCATTCATGCATGCAAAACAAATGGTTTCCAGTGCCACAGCAAAGATTTACTGACTGTCATGAGCCCACATTCCTCCCATGTATTCCTTTAACTGTAACCTATTTTCTGACAATTATGTCTCTATATAAAATACCTCTCCACAATGCCGGGAATATAAGTCTGATGGAAGAATAAGATATCCCTTTATTTAAATTTATTTTGTCCTGAAAATAATCACCTCCAAGAAAACTGACTCAGCAATCCACCTTAAAAAAATGTGCAGGTGCAATTTGTGTGTTGTTGTAGAATGTAAAGTCATTCGTATGTCAATAAACCCCCCACATTTCCAGAAACAATACTGAAGACATGACCTTGGTGTCCTCCAGTTAGCAAACCATCCTGGTGGTTTGCTAACTGGAGGTGGAGAGCCACTGTAGGTCAACAACAGTGCTAGGTGGCCCTTAAGCTGTAGAAATAGTTCAATTGTACCTACTGCCATGACATCACAGGGAGGGACTATGGATCAGACTGTGTTTGTGAGTAGTTTACAGTATAAATTAGACTTTTGCCTATTACACAACAAGGCATGAGCCCTGGAATATGTCTTACGCAAGCCTTCTTACTGTTCCTGTGGGAGTTATACATCCCATGAAATAAAGCCCTGTGATGCCAAGGCAGAGAAATGCTGAGTGTGGCAAACAAGAATAAGAGGAAAGTGGGTAACCTGTCAACAAGCATGAACAGAAAAGAGAAAGATGAAGGGAAACGCCAGAGGTCTGAAGGATTTGGGCAAAGACAGGAGCAGATAAGTAGTGAGGAGGAGGGGAAAAGTAAAGAAGAAAGAAGGACAAGGGAGATAGGGAGTCAGTATACTGCAGAAAATTGTGACAAAACAAGACATATTTAGGGAAACAAAGAGAGCACGAGGAGAGGGAGAGAATCTGTCAGAAACTATTGAGTCCAATTAGCTGAGCTGTTCCAGATTACCCAGCAGTTTAATGTGGGACCAGAGAGAGAGAGAGAGTCTGACAGTTAAAAAAAGTGGAGGGAGTGGCAAGAAGAAAGTGACAAACTGAAGGGAGGGGAAAAGAAGGGGGAGTAGAAATTAGGTGTAAAGGAAAGGATGAAAGGAAGAGCGATGTCAGGAGGAGGAGGGAAATGCTGAGAGGCAGACGAGGGGCATCTGAGGAGAGAGAGCAAGCAACCGAGAAAGAAAGGATAGAGTACTCCTTTAGTCTGCAGCTGCCCCCGGTATCGTTACTATTTTGAACTGCAGCAAAAATGCAGAGAGATAAAGTGGGAAGGGATGAGTGCAAGAGCAATGAAGGAGAAAAAGAAAGGGTAGGAAAAGAAATAAAAGCATCAGGAAAACTGCAGTCTATAAAAAGAGATTTGTACCATCACAGGTTCTCAATTTCTGAGCTCTTTTTTGTTTTAAACATACACACACACACACACACACACACACACACACATATATATATATATTCAAATCAAATAATAACCCGTCTTAATCTAGTTAAATGAGCAAAGCAGGTATTTAAAGCTGCATTTAATTGTATTGACTATTTTTCTACAAACACCTGTTTCATCTTAATTAAAAGGTGTCCAGTACGCATATGAACAAATCTTTAACACTGAATTCTCAAGCTTATACTGAATCACCATTGATACTGCCTGAAACAGGAGTTTTCGCACTGGACCTCCGCTCACTGGTGACTGAAACTATTGTATGTGTTAGTGGCTGCTGAGCTGTTACTCCTATAAACAGGGCTGGTATAGGCCCAGTTTTGTACTTAACTGAATGTAACAGTTCAAACCAGCAAAAGGCTGAAATTGATACTGAAATAAAGACCATCAGAAACAGCATCATAATGAGCAGCTAATTAGCCATCTAGCCATCAAACTGAGTCAGTGGCTCTTGTGTTGGCTGTTTGTCAGTGTGACCATCTGCCTGTAGGTGCATTTCCATCCACCTGTTCTTATGCTCATCTCTTTGCGTCCTCTTCTTCTGCAATGGATTAATGGCACCTGACTGGAGAACTATCACCAGCAATGTTTATGTCGATGAACCAACTCCTAATATTGGCATAATGGTAGTGGATGGAAATGCATTTTTTTTTTTGCAGACTGTCTGGAAATAAAACTGTGTTAGGATGGAAACTTGGCTTATGATGCAATTATTATGCAAATATGGTTTCAAATGAAGCTATTTGATTGGCTGTACAAGTTCTCCATCTACGCAGACAGAGAACAGTATTATCGGATTAATGCATCATGAGACAAAAAATAATGTTGGACTTGGACTTTATGATAACATGCACAAGCATTATGGACACCAAAGTGGGATGCGATGGAAATTATGTCACCAAATGCACTGGGTAAGCAGCTTTCATTTGAATGAGTGGGTCACAATCTTTGGACACTTCATCTATCATTAAATACTGTAGCCTACATCCATAGTTTGTAATACATAGTCAAAGAATTGGGACAGCATGAGAGCCAAAATGGCTGAAGAGACAAAGAAGATGGCCACCAACAGAGACTTCAAATGTATCAACAATCAGTGCTGTTTACACCACTGTACACTGTCTCTGGGAACTGCAGAACATGCTACAGCAATGAGGGCTCAGCACCAAAGATGGAAATAAAATAAAATAAATAAAACAATCATTTAATCACATTAATGAGCCACTTGGATTTAAGTGAAAGAGACAGAGGCAGAATAGAAAGAAATTCAGAGAGAAAGTAAACTGAGGTATTGCTGTATCAGCACAGAGAAGCTGACATAGCAATATCTGCCCGGCCATGATACACTATCTTTGCTCTCTTGCAATTGTGTGTATGCGTGACAGAGAAATATAGTGAGGAAGAGAGGGATGAACAGAGCTAAAGTGTACAGTGAGTGTCCCTATATGCACATGTGGATGTTAATAATTGCTTAGTTCCATTCTTGTGCGGTTGAGCAAATCGGCATATGCAGATTACAGTATGTCTTTAAATGTATGTGCATGTGCATGTATGAGCATGTGTGGATGCACATTACGTATGCAAAAGATCTCGTGTGACTTTGCATTAATGACAACATTTACATGCAAACAGTATTTGAGATAGCAGCTCATATCCCAGTTAAAGTGTCTTTCTGGACTATTTCTTAGCAACGTTAATCACCACCTCGCCCTGCATCCATACATACCGTATACAGTCCATTTTATCTTAACTGCGTTGCTAGGAAACAGCTTACAAGTTTATTTCCTGTCAGCACACTGCAACAGGAATTAAAATTGGACCAATTAAGAATCAGTGTTTGCAGAAGATAAATGGTTTACTATTCACTAATACACAATTTTCTTTTGTCCTATGATTTAGTCAGCAAAACAATGACGTGAAAATCAAAATGAGACTTAATGTTTACATGCATCACTATCCTCAGTAATGTCAGAATATCCCAGATGTATAAAGATTTCTCAGAGCCAAGGTAAGAGCTTATCTGACATACTGCAAAGGAGGCTTCAGGATCAGCTTATGATCTGTGTACCTGAATATCTTCAACAGAGTCCATGTAAACACTGCTATTGAATCCTTTAAGTGGTGCAATGACTCACAACCAGCTAAGCCTCATTGTCAAAAGATTCCCTTACCACGCATGGCCCAGAAAAAAAACCCCTCCAGTAGCTCTTTTAACTACAATGTGGCAAACCAAAACAAACTTGGTGCGGTTTCACAAAATCTTATTAGCACATTCAGATCGTCTTTGTTCAAATGTAAAAAAAAGAGGATCCTGGGAGACAAAGCCCTGAGTTATATTGAGCTACGTATGATCCCCGGCTCCTGCTTTGTGAGCCGTTGTAGAGATACAGCAATGTCCTTTCAAACCAGAATAATTCTATTAAGCTCTCAGGCATCACATAAGCTGTGTCAAGCTATGTTTTTGATTAAAGTGTCTCTACACTTTATCCCAGCATGTATATGGTATATGGTTGTAGTAGTTGTCGGAATGACACTCAGTATCTAAGCTGACGAAAGCCTTTAGCCTCCTTTCATCATTTCGCATTATAATAAATGAGTCGACATCAGCAAAAACAAAGAGCCACCTTGTAGAGAACTATGCCAATCCAAAGCCGGTTTACACTTACATTATATTTGTATGGAATTTGACTAATGGACAATATAAAATGCCAATGCTGGAGTTGACTCGGAGGACTGTAACGCTGAATACACCATGATAACGCCTCTGAATAAACAAACTGTCAAACATACAGATCATCTCCAAAATAAAATCAGCCGATAAGGGTTTTTTGTCCACCATCCAAAGACTTTTTTCCTGTGGCAGCTATCTCCTTCCAACTTTGCCGGCAGAGGTAAAGTTATGCTGTGATTCTTTTCTCGATACTTGGACATTGCTTCACTGCTTAGATAAAAGGTGTCATCTCTCTAATCCTTTCCTTCTGAAAGTTCTTTGCAAGATCTTTGTTAAATCCAAAGTCGTGAGGGGAAGAAGGAAAGAAGACTAACCATAGCTAATTCTCCCAGTGCTTGAACTCTTGACAGCATCAGATAAACAGTACTTAACTACTCTTTTCCCCACTCAAGGTTCTCAGGCAAATCCCTCTCTAAATCCAAAGTGTGGTGGGAAAGCGGATGAGTATAAAGATCTAGGTTTGGCCTCCAGGACAGAAACCATTGTCTCAACACGGCTTGCTTAACAGCAGAAGAAAATGTGGCAGGGGAGAAATTGGCAGAAAAGGGGGAGAAAGTGTGCTCACTGTTGTTCTGCTGCATAATTGGTGGCAGTTGTGCTTTGAGCCTGCTTAAATTTCCCTCAGGTGGTGCAGCTTTGCACAATGTATCAAGCCGGACTCAAAGTGAGACAGCTTTATTTTGCACTGGGACTTGAGTTCACAAATGAAAGCTCGCCCTCTTGACCCACAGTTTAAGAAATATAGGTTGTCAAAGTGAAAGAAAACTTATGTGGGTGCGTGTAATTTTACCCGCCACCTGCAATCACAAATCTCCCTAGAAAAACAAAGTCAGTATTTTTTACAGTGGTAACATTATATTAACATTTGACTGTTGATAGCTTATTTCATGTCGTCTAGAATAGATATCATGGTGGCAACTTTGAAAATCAATTTACTTAAAAAGATACTAAGACTTACTTAGATAGTCAAAATTGTGAATTTGGTGTTGCTAGTGTGTCAGACTTAATTTGCAACAAAATTGAATTGTATAGTAGGCTATGTTATATTTATATTTTATACATTTAGGAAACCTAATTAGATTTGATAAGGGATTTAAATGCTGTTGAACCCCAACCCTACTACAGTTCTTGTTCTGACTGCAGCTCCATCGTGGATGTGGTGGAAAGTTTGGTCTTGGGTTTGAATCTGTCCGTCCGTTCTGTACAAAATTTGAATTCCAGGTGGCAGGGTTTTGCAAATAACATTGAAACAGCTGTAATTAAAATGAACACAAAGGGTGGGAGCAATGTTGCATCCCTGTTTCACCCCAGTTTCCACCACAAAAGGTTGGGATTCACCACTGCTGCTGCATCGTATAGCTACTGCCATTGTGGTCATGAAGAGGTCCCAATATTCTGACACACAGTATCTGTCCGGACAGAGCAGACGGCTTCCTGCTTTTTGTTGTTCAGTGTCTCTGTGTCACTGTCATCAAATGAATACTGGTTTCATCTTGTAGCCCAGGAATCGCTGACACCTCGGCAATAACTTCCAGCATCTCTCAGCTGTCCACAGGGTACTCAGAGGAGAGAGCGTCTGTTGTTGTCGTTGCTCTGGTGAGGTATACAACGCTGCTTTCTGCGCGCCAGTTTTTGGTGTGGGCTGCTTGGTTTCAGCTTTTGTTTCTACTGAATAAGGGGATAGTGACAGTCGGGAGTAGCAGTATAGCCTGACCGGATCAGTTTGCCACTCGTTTCTTTCTTTGCAGTTTTCAAACCCCATATAGAGACTACTGACTATTGGCTACAGGTGGTAGTCTTGTTAATTTTTGGTGATGTTTGCACTGCTAGTGGCTAGGTTTCAAGATACGCTGTGGAGATTTTGACCACTAGTGGCGGAAGCAATGTTTTTTTGAGTGGGTCCCCATTTCGCAATACACATTACTGCCGCTGGTTTCACGCTGATCGACAGCTGGTGGCAGTAACATGCAAAGAAACACTGTAATGTGCCAATAAAGGCAGGAAAGAAGAAGACTGCAAGCTAATAAACGTGGATGTAAACAATGTAGGTTGTTCGTCTGTACCTTGATCTGAAACGATTTTTGGTGACTCCCTAACCTTTTTCTTTGTGTAGTGCCACCTTCAGGTCAAAACTTCCACTTGGTAAAAATTTGGTGTATAACAAGGTAAAGTATTTCCACCAACTAGTGACTGGATTTGATGTGGACACTGATGTTTTTGGTGATGTTTTTTTTGGTGAACTTGGCAACCTTTGACGTCAACATTTCCCATTATGGACAATGTTTTCCTCGTGCACCACGGATTGCAATGATGTTTGAATTCATGCTTCCAACCATGGGGTTTTCTGTAGAACCGCCCTCAGAGTCAGGATAAACTTTACACTTGAGCTCCATTACTGATAAAGGTCTGACTAACACTTTACACTTTACTACTGTGGGGTTTTGCAACCTCTAGGGGTGGGCCTTTAGACTTTAGTCTTGTTTCTTACCAAACAAGTAAAAAAATCATTCATTATTTAGAATTAAAGTCTAAATGTTTAATGAATGTATATTCAGTCAAGTGTCATTTTTTTGGTCTACCGTTTGTCAATATAGACTGCTGAGTATTATTTATTAAAGGTTGGACATATAAAAAATGCAGTATGTGTTTAGCAGATATCTGAGCAGGTGGAACAGATGTATATTATATTTTAAAGAAATCTTTCATATAAAGGTCACTGACACGTGGTTTTCAATACAAACAGCCTTTCCTCTCTCTGTCAGTCTCTCTCTTTCCATTCGTGACTTACAGTAGATGGTTGAATGCATTATTTATAGAATCTGGACATACTGTCAAACACATGTGTAGACACACACACTTTGTCCTCTAGGAGGAGCTCAAGGTCAATTTGATGAATTGAATTTGATTTGCTGGAGTAACGCATGGGGAAGTGTGTGTGTGTAACCCTGTAGACCAATCAAGCAATGAAGACCTGATTCCCTCAGCCAATCATATTAGAGTGCTGGTAAATGTGATTATCTGTACTTTGAGGAGACGAGGTGAGGGAAGAACATCTCAAGGTGTCTTCTGTTTCCATTTCACCTCAACTCACGCAGCTTTGTCACACTTAACCACTGGAAATGTCATCCATTAGTGGGAATTGATGTACTTGCTGACACATCAAGTCTACATGCCGACATATGATCAAATGCATGTAAAGTTAGCTTAAAGAATTGATAAATAATGATTAAAACATTTTTTTTTTAAATTGGTTAAAGGTTTTGACAAGTATGATAAAACACATCGGAGTGTTAGTAGTTGAATGCAAGACAAACAACTGTTATTATATGCTTGTTGTGTTCAGATTTTATTATCAAGAAAAGTATTAGTATATCCCCATTTTGTTAAAACATGATATAGAATATATAGTTCTATTAAAAAAGAAAAAAGTAAAAGCCAAGTAATTTCCTAAACAGCTGGGTATTGTAGTTGTTTAGCAAATGTTTCTCAAACAGGCGTAAATAGTATTTGTAGGGGACTATTTTCAGCTGTGGAATAATACACATTTGATGCACTGCTGAGTACAGCAGCAGGACAGTGTCTGTGGGAATCACTCAGAGTAAACTACATGTCCATGTGCCTTTTTCCTTCTGTCAGGTTATCTTCCAGGGTGCCTACAGGCGGAGTGAAGGTCAGGGTCATCAGAGGAGATGTGGTACACCTGTATTGAAGATGGCTGCAGACCATGCTCTGAGCTCTCACCATGCCACACCCCGGGGACACTCCAGCTCTCCACATGTGCACTATGTTTTTTCTATTCTTACTTTTACATACGCTTCATGATGCACTCACCCATACTCTCCTGGCACTCCTGATATTACTGATTTCCATGTTTTCTTGATGTTTATGTTAATCTGCAGTTTGTTTGTATGAGATTCCTCTTTTGTTGCAAGAAGGAGCCAACTTCGAATAATTGTAATGAAGGAGTACGTCACCTAATGCAACAGTGTGGCTCACTGATGTGTTTTTCATTATTTAATAATAGTTTTTTGCACAACAATGGAGGTCTGTGGCACAGAGGACATATCAGGAGTGAGACATATCAGGCTTTGGATAAACAGGTTTTAGTCTTTTTGGGTTTTGACAACAATAAGTAAATATATAGAATCAGTCATATTGTTTAATGTCCTGTCAAGAAATACAGATCCACTACACTCAAAAACTACAATTCGGTGGGCCAGCTGCCTTTCAGTATCATGACAAAGTAGCGTTAGCTTATTTGTTAATTCTATAATCCATGTAGACCAGTTATTGAAAATAATGCAAAACATTGAGCATGGTGGGGTCTACTCTAGTTCACTTGTCTCTTCTGTCTTTTATCCTTTGCAAGTTGCAGCAGTGACACACTTTTCAAAAATGCTTTTTACAAACATCATTTTATGCATCGTTTTGCAAAACAAAAAACATTGGCAAGGGTTTGTATTGGGTAGTTGCCTTGTCAGTGTAGCCTCCAAAAGGATTAAAAATGAAATATGTATTGTTTTTCCTTTGAGTCTGCCACAAAGCTTTAGCCAGGACTAGGCCACACACCGTCATGAGCTATTTTAAGTGTCCACAGCACAGAGCTAACAAGCCATTAAGGGTCTTATCCAGAGAGCACATACATTTTAGCACTTCTGGTGTCAGCCGAATGTTTAAAAATAAAAAAATAAATCAATGATCCTATTCATTTCTGAATCTTCACCTGTTCAAAATAAGAACTGTCTCCTTTCTTCTAGTAAAGTAGTTTTTTCCCCAAATCACAAATTTGCCTCAAAGGGCTTTTACAATGTGAACAACGCCCTCTATCCTTACACCCATTATGGAGGATTAAGGATCCTCACAAAGAAACCCTCTTACAGGAAAACAACTTTTGAAATTCATCAAATTATTGTCTAATTCGGTGTTACATATTAGTATAACTACCATGAACAAAAAATGCAATAGCGCCATCTTCCTGTTTGGTGCTGAAAATCAATCGTATATCTTACCACTGACACAGTGCTACATAAATATAACATTCTGAGTTAAGGCAAGCGGAAGCTGACAGTCTTCTTGGCACACATTTTCCCTGTGATAAAACTTACTGGTATGTCTCCAAAATGTATCTGCTAATGATTTATTAATGTTAAAATGTACATTTAAGAAAAGTTAATGTTTTCCAGGCGTTTTGGCAGATTGTTTTCCACCTTGGCAAACCAACACGTTTATTAATGAGACACAACACAAAAGTTAAACGTTTGTTAATTCTGTAATTAAACCTTACCATTCACTTATTGGTTGTATAGCGCTGACTTTTCTGCTGATATAGTCAAGGTTTGACTGCTGCCTGAGGCCTTCGGGGTTTGATTGAGCTCCACACCTTGGCACTAATGTCTGCCTCACTTAACAGCCACCTATTCTGTCAAACTAACTTCAGCTTACAGGAGTTGGGAAGTGCCGAGTCAGCACTGAAGCACTCAGGAGCAGGAGCAAACAATACACGAGGAAACCACAGTGGTTCCTGAATTTAAGGTTAGGTGCAAAAGCTGTGTAAGGGCTTGTTTCATGGCTCCCAAATAACAACAGTGATCGATTGATTAATAATAATCCCAATTGTAGAATGAAGCACATTTTAATAATCTTTGTTTCAAGGCTGAGAAGTTTTAGGAGCCTGTGTGCTACAGTAGCGAGTCATAAAATGTAATGTAGGGAGCAAAAGGTACAGTATATTTTAATTTTTAAAAAGCTTTTTCTACAAGTTAAGTCATTATTATTTAGTGGTTAATTAATTAGTTGCATCAGCAGTAGTAAGTCTAGATCTCCCTGTTTTTGTGGGTTGGACAGGATCTATTACAAAGGGCCCATTAGTGAGATATTGCTCACTACGCCTGTTGTTCAAACAGTTAAATTGTTAATGAAGAGAGCAAGGTGCACCACTATTTCTTATGTTGACATGTTAGATCAGAAAAACAAATCACACAGTGACAGAAATCAAACCACAGGGAGAAAATCTGAACCGAAAATTAGCCATTTTGGGGGTTCTGGGCATTGATGGAGCACACACTGTCAAGCTTAGTTTTACTCTTGTCTCCTGTAGAACTAAACCAGGGTCCAGTTAACACAAGATATGTAATGTATGTATGTACTTGCACTGACTTAAAATACATCCACGTACCGCTGACCTACAATAAGATTTTTAAAAAATGGCTACGCAAGAAGAAAATCCATGAAAACTCATCTTATCTGTGCTGTTTGGTATGTGAGGATTAAGAATGCTAAATAGGTGCAACTATCTTTCTATCTTCCACACTAACTGCCCTAAGCGCAGCCAGCCCAAGGTTACTAGTACAATTTTAAACCAACTTTGTTTTTGCTTTTCATATCTGATCCTCGGGGAACCAACGAGACCATTCAGTCAAATATGCTTATTTATTATGTTATTACTTATTTTTAGCCATTACTGTCATATTCCTATTGTCAGAAAATATGACTTAACTTAACACATCTTACGCCAACATGACCACATGTTATTTTCATTCTGGGGATATACCTGAATATATAGCTAGTATTGTCATTTTTGTTGTAATTTTATCCCTTTTAATTCACAACACTTGCCAATACATAAACATTACTCTTAAAATGCATATCATTCGATGTCTAATTATTAAATGCTGATCCTTGATGACTGATGTTAATATCAGTATTGCAAACTGTGCAGAATGCATGGTGGGGAAGTCTGGAGAAGGGAGGCATGGCCATCGCATTCAGCTGCAATAATTAATATTACGAATACTATGAAAAGTCACTTGATGAACTAGCCAGCTGGAGTGAGGAGGGGGAACGAGAGGGATAAAATCAAGGCCAAGAGTGATGCTGTCGATTTGCGGATCCAAGCAACTGTCTCTTGAAATGACATTATGCATTTGTTAATCAAATCAAGGCGGGAACGGGAACGAATCAGGCGCTTTTATTAGTCGAACATTTTTTTCTTCTTTTACTTTTTGACAGGCTAGATGCTCGTTGGCGTATTGATGCTGCCTCTTGCTGTTAGACTTGAGTACTGCACAATTGGTCAAACGCACAATGCGTCACCAGCTTTTTGCGTACTTTAGAGTGATAAGTCGTACCAGCGTACTTTGATGTCAAAATGTGTACCTGCTACGCAAAATGTGTACAGGTTGGCAGGTCTGTGGACATTGACTTTTGTAATTCTCCTTCTACCTAACAAACTTTATTATACGAAGTTCACTGTAACAAGTTTTACCATAAAATTTGGTGATAAGTTTTACGTTTAACTTTTTCCAATTGTTTAAATACGAATTAATATGAAGTGCTACAGCTGTTTTAGTTACCTGCAAGTTACTTTATTCTGTTGTCATGGCAACATAACAGTACCAGTTCCCACGTACTGTAACTTTGCAAAAGAAAATGCAGCAGGACTATGGAGTTAACATGGCTACTGCAGAAAAGAACATCCAGCAAGCATCTGAACTCTGCAGATGTTTGCTCTGGATTTGAGTCCTGCTGAGTCATCACAGCTAAACATCGCTCTCTTTTCTTCCAAGTATCTGTAACCAAAGAAGCCTTGGAGGATTAGTTAATGCACTGGCAGCATCCGCTCTTTCCCAGACACTCATCCACACACTCATCACCTAACATACTCAGCAAAACACTCAGTGACAGTACAGCAAATCCACATCCAAACAGAAGCAAGACAGTCACGGGATGGAAAAGAGCAAAGTAACAGCAGGCCACAAGATCTGATCCCTAGTAGATTCACAGTTAGCGTGAAGAAACATAGCTTGTTATTCAGTTTCTAATGTCTCAAGAAGTTACCTATCTCTGCAGGTTGTATAAATTCTGTCATTAAAGTTGTTTGAAGAGGTTCATTTTCAAAACCAGTTTTTCAACACGACTAAAGATGGGGAAAAGACAGGCGCGGACACACACGCAGTTCTGTTTGCAGTATATCAGGTGTGTAGGCGTGTTCACACATGTTGGGCAGCATGTACAGTCCAAACCCTCGCAGACGTGGGCAGATGGTGAAATTTACGTCATGCAGACCCAAATTCAGGAGGTAAAAATTAAGCTTACGAGTCTACAGCCACGCTAGCGGTTCTGTGAGGCCGTATACAGATGTGCTTTGAGCTAAATGCTAAGGTTAGCATGCTAACATGCTTGCAATCACAAAGCTAACATGCTAAAGTTTAGTGGGTATAATGTTTACCATGTTTGCCATCTTAGTTTAGCGTGTTAACATGCTAACATTTGCTAATTAGGACTAAACACAACACTGTTGAGGCTGATGGGAATGACATTTTGCCCTGATAATGGCTTTAGATGAAATATCAGAGAATCACCAAAGTTACAATTCATCCTGAGGGGGACAGAAATGTGTGCACCAAATTTCATACAAATGCATCCCATACCTGCTGAGATATTTAACTCAAAACAACAAATGTCAACCTAATGGTGGCGCTACAGGAAACGTCAGGGGATCAAAGTCAGAAGGATTCATCCTCTGGGGAACATTAATGTCTGTGCAAAGTGTCATGGCAGTTCATTGAATAGTTGTTGAGATATTTCAGTCTGGAACAAAGTGGTGGACCGACCGACCAACATTGTCATCCCTAGAGTTACGCTGCTAGTGTGGCTGATAAAAACGGTGGTATCTCTCTTTGCAAGTTAGAAGCAGGGGAACCAAAAGTTAATCTTTCGTTTTTTGCATTTATTCAAAGCCAGACAGGAAATGTGGGAAGGGAAAGTCAGGGATGAAATGCAACAAACGTCCCCAACCAGAATCAAACCGAGGACTTTATGGTTACATGGTACGCAGCTTAGACCACTGAACCTCAAGCATGTCCAATAACGCAGCTTAATTAATAAAAAATAAAACAAATTCACTAATATTGATTTATTGACTGACAGGCACTGGCCATCAGATTGAGAGCTTAGTTGATTGATTACCTGGCTAATTAATTTGTTTCATTATCTGATTTCTTTCCCCCACAGGGAGCTTTAAAGATCCAGTGCGCTGTCAGCATTTTTGCAGACATTTCTGTGGAAAGAGGTCACTGTGTCCCAGTCAGTAAACATGAACAAGAACCAATGCCAACTAGGACTCCTACAACGATGGCTGAAATGCATTGACAGCAGAATAATCACCCTGATAGGCATACATATTGATTATTAGACACATAGCTGCACTTTCTCTTTCATGCACCCTTTCTTGCTCTCTCATCTTTCTCTCACACACATAAATCTATACCCAAAAGTAGGCCTGTGCAGCCTCCATAATTCATCTCGCCTGGAGATGCACTACACACATACTCTGTCCTATACAATATCTATAAAACATCTCTCCAGCACAGGCAGAGTACACACACACACACACACATATACACAGGCAAACACCCACACTGTCAAATCTATTCCCGAAGTCTGCAGGCGGCGTGCAGCTCGACTTATGCGGCGTAAAACCAGCATCCAATGCAATGCAGTTGATTTAAGAATTCATAGCGCAGACACGAGGCACAGCAGCTATGCAGAACGAGGCAGCGCCGGCATCCTCTGCATCCCAATGAGGAGCAGGGGCTCTGCTTCAACTCCACATCCCAACTGTAACTGCCTAAAACCTCTGTAACCTGAACAACAACAGCTCGGCATCATGCTTGACTGACCAGTATGTGCGTGACTCTGCATTCCACCTACTGGTGCCACTTTCCTGCCTTTCCCCGTGAAGCTATAGCTGACAAGGTGGATGAATTACAGGGCTATAATGAGGACTAATTAGGGGGCAAATAGTAGCTAAGATAATATTCTAAAGGATAATACCTGAAGGCTTTAAAGGACAAAAGTCTTGAGAAAAAAAAATGTTAGTCATAGTTCTTGGCAAAATAGCCCTTCTCTATTTCTCTAGCCTCAAAAGATGCCAACAGCTGGCTTGAAAAGCACAGACTGCCTGGTTATAAAAGTCATGTGAAAACCTCATGACTAATTCTTTTTACATTATCACAACATCACAAGGATTAGGAGAAAATTAAGCCTTCCTTGTGCCTATAAACTCCTTTTCAAATTCCACTGAGTACACTCAAAAATGCATGAAGATAAAAATAAGGCTGCTGCTGTGCTGAGAAGGTGACACTTTGGACATACAAGGTTTTGACTTGACAGGTACATCATTAGTCTATGACTAGACCTACTACTGCTGCCACTGCTACTGTCCTATTTCATCTGCATCAGTCCTATCCTCATTTACAGAGACTTGATACACTTTTAGGGAATCACTGGTCACAAAGACACTTTTTCTACAAAAGCAGAAATGTAGAACAACAAAGAATGAACAGGTTTCCATAAGAAAGAGAGAGAGAATGCATAGTTGTTTAAAGTCAGGAGTTTGGTGCAGGATGGATTATCCTCATAACTACCGAGCCAGTACTAGTACAGTGCTGCTGCTACCGCTGCTGAACAGCCCTTTAAATCCTTTACACTGCAGTGCTGTTAAATCAACCTCCAGCCCGGCAGACTACTCACCTCCCATCGCAGCTTTCATTACAAAATTCATGATGAAGCAGTTCTGTGTTCTCTTCCTTCAGTGGTCACGTAATCGGGGACAGACCTGCAGCCAGGGGACAGAATACACAAGCTATGACTGCATGCACATACCACTGTTAGGACATGCAGTTTCACTCCAGTGGTTTTCATATACAAGAGTTTGATGGGATGGGGGTGGATGATGATGATGATGATGATGATGATGATGAGGCTCGATGCGGACAAGAAACGACCTCCAAATGGAGATCCTTGTTTGGCAAAGGTCAGCCAAAAACCACCAAAAAAAAGCTCTTCTGCTTTTTACAATAATCACAATATTTTCATATACGTTAGATCACTTTAATTCTACTTCCAGAGAAGTGTGAATTTAGACCTTAAACAGCCTCAAAATGTGATCACCTCTCTCCCAAGTAACAAAAAGGGTGTTTAAACTGGGTTAAGATGGCTATACCCTCCAGTACAACACCGTGTCTGGGGGTTTGGTCGAGGCACCTGCGCCCTCGATTTACAACCAACACTCCATCTTGAGTGGATTTATGCTGACGCCGCCTGGCTGCCTGTGATGTATCCTCATTGAAATAACTCCCAGAACCAAAAAGAAAAAAAAAAGGGCAAACAAAGACAGGGTCAAAGATGAGCAAGTGGGGGCATGATTTGTGTCATGGGCCTTAGGGAGCATTACCTCACGCAGTCTGCAAGAGCATTAGAAAAAAAGGACTCTTCTTCAGATGCTTTCCTACAGATCTTACACAGCATCTATGAATCTAATGTGTGAATTTATATTAAGCATTATGGCATTTGATACCCTATGATATATGAAAATTGCCACGTTTCTATAATATTCCTGCTGGGACTTTGTGTCTTGGGTACTCAGTTGTGAGTTTACAGACCTCAGGGTACTTTAAGGTCATTTTAAAAATCTCTTATGTTATCATTATAATATTCCCATGATATTTGTATAGGAGTTGCAAAGCTCAATACCGAGTTTGCTGTAGCCTACTTAATGATGATTATTACTATTTTTCTTACAATCTTTTGGCGACATAACAACCCCAAGTAGTTTTGCTGAATTTTACAGCATCCCTCGGCCATTGCAGTAAAGGAAAGCAGGGAAGAAATCCTCCTGAAAACTTGCTGCACTCATCGCTGCTTTGTCCCCGAGTCATTTTCATTCGCCCAAAGTCGAATCTGCACCAGATGAGCGCCTTTAAATCATTTCCTGGTTTCCTTCCTCTTCATCGTCATCTGCAGCAGCAGCAGCAGCAGCATCGGTTTCTCCTCGAATGAACCCTTACAGTACTACACACAGCTCCTGGTGCGGTGCAGCATTTCGGCACAATTACAGTGCTGTACAGTATGTACCCCCTGTTAAATTACTGCACCCGCAAGCTCAGATAGGCTACACAGCTACGGTCTCCAGAAGCCAATACGTTAGACGCACAGTAGGCTGTGTTTGTAGGTGTATGGGAGCATCAGCATCGTTTTACCGAGTGCACGAACCTACCTCCATCCGGTCCCGTACAGTAAAGCCACACACAAACATCCCCCTGTCTTTGGTTGTTCGGACGTCGTTTACCTTGCTTTGATCCTCCAAGTCTTTGTCCCTCCAAAAAGCCTTCGTCGCAGTGTTATAACCACCCTCCTTCAACGGGGAGAAAGCAATCACAAGTTGTGCGTCTTACAGGAGGGACTGTGCGTCTCTCAGTTTGCAGACATGCCGGTTGTGTCAGAGTCAGGCTGCAGCGGAGGAGGAAGAGAGTCTATTCCTGCAGGACGAGATGAGAGCATGCAGAGGGAGAGAGGGGGAGGGAGGGAGCACATGAATGTAATGTCACCCGAGTGATGGTTCTGTTTCATTTTCACAATTTCAGCAGAAAATACACATTAAAAAGTACATTAAAATGTTCCAAGTGTGCCCTAATGAACTCAATGCAACTGCTCGGAGTCCTAACAGAAGACAGCATGTAAGATAAACATCCAGTCAGCATTGTCATGAGATTTGCCTTCATGTCCTCACAGTTCTTAATTCGTTAGTTCTTGGTTCATTGAGCCATGGCTTTAAGGTTCAAGGCTGCTTTTATTGTCTCTTGCAAGAGAAATGTATCTTGGAGTAAAGGAATTGTTGCATAGGGAACAGACATGTTGTTTTATCATTGTTTGCCACTACAATCTTCATTCTCAACCATTATTCTGTTCCACTTTTTGATACAGTCCATTTTGTTGTATGCATTGATAAAATAAGGATACCATGATTATTACGTCAGTCAGGGAGCGACATTAAGTAAAAATATCTCACTGATAGATCGTCACCTCTGTTCTCAAATCCTCTTTCTAAAAGTGACAAAGGCAAGGCTCTAAAATAGTTGTAATAATAAGAGGCGTGGGAAGTTTCTGGCAAATAAAATCAGGTTCTTAAGATATCTGAAACCTTTTTATTTCATTTTCCACTGGCAGACCAAAGATCTACTGTGGTGTAATGTCAGCTGTCTCAGCAATCCCTTGAAAATATTTTCTTGGGTGGAAAAGACTCTGCAGCAGCACATAATGTGATGCTACAGCTACCCACAGAAGTCAGTGATTGATTTTCCTCTGTTATCAATATTTGTATTTTTATTCTTTTTACAACTTGGGTTTTTTCAATGTTCCCTATCAATCATATTAACATGTTACTAGTGAATGGCTGGGAGCTATATGGGATGTGGTGGCATTGCTAGAAATCCAGTAGGGCAGGTAACAGCGATCAGGTGATCACAGAGAAAACAAATCATGGAATAAACTATCCATGTAATTGTAGTTCCCTGTAGCTGTAGCCTGCCGATGGACAATTATACCACACATTTTTGGCGCACTTCTTTTTGTTTCACATGCAAAGAAGTGGTTTAGATGACATGGTTAAACTGGGGGTTGTTCGCAATTTGTGTGATCATCTGATCATTTGTGTCACTTAACCTGCTTCTATCTGGCAATTCACTTGGTGAGTAAAATGTTTTCATAACCAATTATTGATGGAAAAAACAACCACAGTTTGAAATGAATCATTAAAGCTTGATTGACTGATTATTAACCTCTAGGGTGCAGAAATATTTTGTAACAACCTCACACCAAGAAAATCCTGATATGCTATGGAGGTGTTATAGCTAATGATATGGTGTTATGGTGGCATGCAATTGCCTAGTTATACATCCAGCAGAAACAGAGCAACACAAGAAGAGAGAGGACAAATATAAGGGACAAAAAAATGTGATTTCACTCATCACTTGAACCTAACCTTGTTCCCGAGGCTCGACTAAACCGTCAGCTCTAAAATAAGCCTTTCCTGCCCCTGCAAGTGCTTGTAATGTCCTTGCTTTTTTAGTAACGTTGCCACACTTCGCACACATGGCGAGGCAGACGAGCAGAGAGCACAGAGAGGACCAAGGGGAGCTCAAACTGCTGTATCTCCCATCAATTAATCAAGACACAGGAGGCTGTGTCCAGTCAACACACTCTGGCACACGCATCTATCACCTTGTTTATAGCCCAGAAACGCTTCGAAACAACAGCAGCACGCTCACACACACACACACACACACACACACACACACACACACACACACACACACACACACACACACACGTTACCTTAAGTTGCTTTTTCATTTCCTGGAGACTTACCCTAATCCTAACCTTAACCTTAACCACTCACCCAAAAATCAGCTTTTTCCTCCAATTGGACAAGCTGTCCCTAAATACTGTAACTGGTCTTTAGTCCCCGAAGGTGGCCTAAGTCAGACAAACACACACACACACATGGCATTGTTGTCCTCTGACTGTCCACCATCACTACTAGTAGTTTTTTTATGTGCCTATGATTTATAGTCTCTTGGTTTTAAGGTCAGAAGTTTGCCATTTTTTGCTCTTGACCCATATCCACTGTACTATTGTTTCAAGGCTGAGTATGACAACAACAAAAAAAGTATCCTCTAACCGTGTACCATCACACCTTTCTTTGTCAGAAGACAGCAGATGCATTGAACAAGCAATGAACAAGATAACACACCATCACAAACAATGCACTTAAATGAATGTGAGCATCCCACAAAGCTTTCAAATGAGATTGTTGAGTTTTCCAAATCTGCATTATTGTAAACTATTACGATTTCACTCTGTGCTTCTGTGGACACTTTGCACTTTTAATAGCACAATATTTAAACAGCCAGGTGGTAATCTGGCACCCCGTACTGTTCTGTGTGTTTGTGTAATGCGATATATGTATTTTATTGTTGTTTGTTGAGTCTTTGTTAGTGTCACAACAGGAGTTCAAGTCGTTGTATTCTCCTTAATTATCCACATGTCAGCACGTGGCCTCTGTCCAGGTAATGAGCCACCGTGAATATGTGCCAAAATAGAAAAAGTTACCAGTCTATGTCTGAGATACTGGAATGAACACCCTGTGAATACTCTAAATATACTGATGCTGTGGCGGCCTATGAAACACACAAACAATTACAATGAATGCCATTTGAAAACTGCATTAGCATTTTATGCCAAAATGTGGATGGCAGAGCTCCACAGGGACCGCATGCCATTCAAAAAAGGGCAAATTAACATAGCACTGCTGTCACACGAAAACACAGCTGTAGTGCTGTTTTTCTAGCTCTCTTCAAAAATACACTCAGTTATTTTGAATATTTTGACGTAAATACATATTGACCAACATATTTGATGATTATAATTCACAATGAGGATGACTGATGATTTTGTAGCTAGAAACATTCAGCCAGCAACAACAACAGTATGAAAACAGTATGATGGGCAGCAGTGCAGCTTTCAAACAGAGTAAATTGTATCATTGAATTGTGTGAACAAGATAAAAAAAATTAAATAAACATAAGTATATTTGATAACATGGACAAAGCAGCACAGTATTTCTAGTTTACCTCCCTCTCTATGTGCTTATGGCTGTTGTGGAAATACTTACCTGCATCTGATCTGCTCAAGCTGTTGCCCCGGGACACAGAGGAGCTGATATTGAAATACAGCACAGAATTGGATGCTGAACTCTGCCTGTCGACATTGCTGCGGTCAAATGAAAAGTGGATCACTGTATGTCACAGGACAACACCTTAGTGCCGCTGTGCCATTTCTTGAGGCAAGATGTAGCAAAAAGGCAGCGATTTAGGTGCCTGCATCAGTAGATCCTCAGTGAATGGCCGTTTTGAAATCCTTTCAAGATCCTTTTGAATGCATTCATTCATCGTTACCTGCCATTAGTAGCATGTCAGACCTATTTGCTGGATTGGTGTGCTTATATTGTCTGTGATAGCTCAGCTAATATTAGTCCTTTTAATCTTATTTCCCATGAACAGAGGATAAAGAGAGCCTAAAATGTGTGGTTCATTCATCAGTTTCATTATTGCAGTCTCTCATTCAGCAGTCATCTCTGTACAAAAAGGACAGTTTTGCTGACAAAGAGCCAGCTGTCTCACCTCATGACCCCTATACCACCTCTGATTCATGAAGTATCAACTACGGAGGCAAGCGAGAGGATATATAGGGAACATGTATCAAATCCCATTCATTGTGAGATAATATGCAAGCCAGCAGAATGTCAGCTGAACACAGTCACTTTGAAGCTTTGAATTTTCTGAAGTACATATAAAGATTATTCAGAGGATGAACCATGTATGCAGTGGCAGCCAAAAACATCCTTTGAGGTCTGATGCGTGGAAAAACCTTTAATCATACATGCATTAACACCCAGCTGACTAACACACACTTGAGACCAGAAACAGAACAAAAACTTGACTAAATGTTTTGGGATGATGGCAGGGGGCACGGCAGTGACTGTGTTGACATGGAGCCTGTTAGAATAAAAATACCTTGTGTAAATACCTCAATTTGAATAAACCAATGTATGTCATTTTAAAGGCATAGTTCAAACATTTCATAATACATGTAACAGATGAAATATTGTCCCGTAAATGCTCCGTCCAATTACTTTCCATACTCTTTCAATGCATGCTCACTCACACGACATTTAGTAGTGTCTGTAAAACATCTATTGTCTTTGAACTGTTTGCACATAGTTGTACACTTTTCACTTTATGTGGCTGGGACAAAAACCTTGGTCCTAGCTCTGTGTTGTTGTTGTTTTTTTGAATTTGATCTTTGTTGTATGTTTATGTAGCACCTGGTCCTGGAGAAACGTTGTTTCGTTTCACTATGTACTGTGTCAACTATATGTGGTTGAAATGACAATAAAGCTTCTTGAACTTAAACTTGAACTTGAACTTGACATCTACATGTGCACATGTTGTCTAATAACTGCAGGAGTAAGAGGATACGATGTGCAGTAAAACCTATAGTATTGCCAAGCACTCAAAGTAGCTTTATCTTTTCCAAAAAGTTGTTTGTGGTGAAGTGTTGGATTTGGTCTTGCAAATAAGAGAGCCCCACCTTAAAGAGTTTATGTCAAGAGAATCGACCTTCGATCTATTTTATTGACAGAAAGAACAAAAATGCTGATTTGACTGCAACAGACATCATTTATCTTCTTCTTCAGCTGCTGTAAATGTATGCGTCTTGACTGTCTGGCTCACAGAGTTGCACACAAGTGCAGCTCGGGTGGGACTTGAATCCTCAATCCCCAGCACTAGAGACTGATGCCTTATACGTTAGGCCGCTGGGTCTGAGTTAAACCTCTACTTTTTTCCACTTTGCAATTTAATGTTATCCAGCTGCCCGGTGCTTGTCATGTGTCTTTCACATAATTCTCTCCACATGTATTTGTCGGGTTTTGTGCAAAGGTTATTTGCCCTTTGAGGCACTATTTTAATAGTAGATAATTGAGCAGTTCTCTCTGTCCTACAGCTGACTGGATGAACACACCGGGCTGTCACTGATCTTTGCTTCTTCGCTTATGAAGATAATTTCACAAATGTCCTTGAAACCAGGCTGACAGGGTTAAACTAACTATGCACACTCCTTGATAAACCCCTATTACGTCCCTGCTCTCACCCTATCCCCTTGCAGACCCAGGCAAGTGTCTACATGGTTACTATCCCAAAATAGCACAAAGGATTCATACATCACCTCCTGTGTGCTGTTAAAGGTACCTATAATGATCTGCACGATGATAAAGAAGCAGTGTGATCCGCTTGACTTCTTTGAAAAATCTGAAGAAAATGCAAATTAGCAAGATACATTTTCAAACGTATTTGTTGTGATGTGACGTTATAGGAGTAATAGAGTGTTATTAATCCCTTCCTGTTTGACAATCACTGGTTGCACCTCTCTGTATTAGTCAAACTGAAACTCCTCATTGAATCAGTGCATTGTGAGGTGAACAAATGTGATGTCTTCAGTGACTGCATGACTATAAAATTTAAAACCTCCCTGTCTCTAATGCAGAGGCACAGTATTCATATTTTAAAGTACAGATTACAATATTAATGATTCCACAGTGTATCCCTCCTTCTTATTGCTCATGCTTTTAAGCTGTATCATCGCCAACGTTTCCTCTATACTGTAGTGGGTCATATTCCTCCATCTGAAGGGCACAATGGCCTCTGTCAGGCTATTCTGTGAAGTCAGAGGGGAGGAGTCGTTAGCTTTGGATATTAGTCTGCTGTCCATCATCCCTGCTGCACTCTGAGGTCCCCAGAGATGCTAAAAGAGCAAAAAGGAGGAGGCGAAGGAAGGGAAAGAAGGAGGGAAAGGAGGATGAGGGATTGCATGTGTGTTTGTGTGTGTGTGCGTCCATCAACCCTTAGAGGACCTCTGAAGTCCCAGACAGAGGGAGGTGTGTACTGCTGCAATGCGTAAAGGCATCACAGCTTCACGGCTTCATGCAGCCAGCAGACTGACTGACTGAAAGGCTGAATGACTGACTGACTGGTTGACTGACTGCCTCAGGGATTTACAGTATGCTTTGTGATGGCCTTATGAACTGAATAGCTGGCAGAATAGTTGATTGCCTAGCTGACTTTATAGGCTTTTCAGGCAAGTCACACATCTCCCAACCACCACAGGTGACGCATCGTGCAGGTCCACAAGAGAATTAACTGTGCACAAATAAAACTATACAACAACCAGGAGAAGAGACCTGAATAAGACATTTTTACTGGCCCTGATTCTTTCACCTCAAAGCAATCCAAGTAGGCACTACAGTAATTGTGCTTGTCTAATTGAGAAATGTGATTCCAATACTTCACTTGCTCTCACCCTCATACCTGCAAATTCACGTGTCCCAATACAAAACTGCACCTTGTGAATAGCTTTATAAAAGATTTAAAAAAAGGAACAGGAAAGACTGAATAAAAGACATTATAGGGCAGTGAGGCAGAATTAGACATGATTACCCACTAACCAACATAACAAAAAAAAAAAAAGAAAAAGAAAAATGATGGTCCAAAACACTGTCGCCAGTCTTTACGCATGGTTTGGGTTGCTCTTCGCTTCTGATGATGTGTGCAAGTCCCAACCAGTGTCCATTTCTGTTTTTGTTCCACTGCCCTTCCCTTAAACAGTTACTTCCTATAGAAGATATCAATAGCTTGATATAGATCAATATCAAGAACCCCTATCTACTCCTTGACTCCTACAGACAACTTTGAGACGTGCATGTGTGCAGCAACCAAAAGGCCCAACAAAACCACAATAAATATATCGTGAAGGAACAACCAAAATCTAGCACACACAAAAAATGGTCAATTTGAATCATTTTGCGGGACCAGTTTTGCAGCATCTCATCTATAACATTTTAATCAATGAGCTCTTTAATGTCATCTTTGTGTAACAACTGATTTTAGGTTTTTTTGTGTCTTTTTCTTCACCATTAAAGCTGGTGAAGAGATAAACTGACAAGATATTATCTTATGTGCAGTGCAGTCATTTATTCTCATTTAGATGTGTTTAAACAGATATAAATAATGGAGGATATGTATTCACATCTGAGACAGCTGTACTCCATCACCACCAATTCTGCTACATTAGATCTGCTTTTTGTCATCTCTAAAAACAAATTGAGCCCTTTATTCTCTTTTAAACATGTTTCATGATACAAGTGTTTCGTGTGTGGACCTTTTTGCACAACATTCCTTTATTTATATGGATTTTGTTCTGTGTGTGTGTGTGTGTGTGGGTGTGTGTGTATTCATCATGTTTTATGCGGCTCTGTTGTGCCAGAATAATCAGTCTATGATCAGAGACATCACCAAACATTTGCATACAGTACTTCATACAGCTGGTAGGAAAAGCCCCCCAGAAATTCAAGTAAAAGTGCTGATGGAGAAAGCATACAAGCTAAAGCTAAGAGAGCTAATTGTCTTGTGCTGCATCCCTTCACTTAATCAAGGACTTTGGGTGAAAACTGAGAACTGTCAACACTGCCCAACTAGCCACTGTCCATACGCTTGTTGAGTTTGAACACATCATGTGTCTCAGTTGTCACATGGAAACACTGTATCTCCAAAATAGTAACTCAGGAATAACTGGAATTATTGTCTTTGAAAAGGTTTAATCCATCCAAGGTCTATAGATATTTTTGTAAACCTACACAGCGGCATATAGACCTATCGTTCAATCCAACATTAAAATCACCAAAAATTGGAGTTGCAAGGTTTTCACTCAAGCACGACATCAGAGCTGGCCATATTGTGGTGTCAAGAGATCATTCGCTCCCTGAGGTCCAACAGCAGGCTGAAGGAGTGGTGAAGGAAGCAGCTCAGTGTGACAAATGGAAACACTCCAGTGCGTGGAGACAATGCTCGCTTGTGTTTAAAACATGAAGAACGACATAAACAAGTGTAAAACTGTGAGGTTGCTGTATATGCTTCACTGGATTTCCTCACTTGGCCTTGATAAGTGGGAAAAAAGGAAAAGAAGGGTGCCGTTTAGAGACTGAGTCACAGCATGGTTACAGTGCAGCAGGTATCATTGTGCCGTGTGCCGATGGAAAAACGTGACCAGGACTGGACTTCTCTCAATGCGGGTACTCCAGACTCAGAGCAAGTTTGTGTCCTCACTGTGCCCTGGGGGTCCAGTCACCAGACTGTATTGTCCACACGCTTTGCCTGCAGGGTGTGAGCAGTGCACATTCTCTTGCTGCCTTCACTCTCCTCTGTATCTTCCTCTGTACCTGTCTGAAATAGGAATAAAATGCTGCAGGAGGCTAAGCCCCCCACTCTCCTCTACAAAAACACTTGGAAAGCATCCAGAGCGGAGCGCATCGTGCCCTAGAAAGCTAGTGCAGTAGAACTGTCACGGAGCAATGCAGGGAAGAGAGGAACGTGACAGGACGGTGGGAGCTGGATTCACGCCCACCACACAACCAAATATGAGCATGAAAGTAGTGCAGTGGACAGCAAGAGCAGAGATTTGGATTTCTCTGAGGAGATTTAAGATACAGTTTTTGTGTAAAACCTGTAATAACGTCTTAAGCTTTGAAGTATGTGTTATGCAGATGGAACTGCACCGGCCTAGTAACCCGCAGGGGGTCAAAAAGAGCCACTGTGACCGCAACAGAAAGAAGCTTGTCCTCTATATCCATCTGAAGGAGGACTAAAGAATCATATTTTAAGAACTCATGGCCAAGTGTAGCCAGCCCCTACATTTACTTATTTCCCTGAATATAAGTCTAATCATTCTTTATGGCAATTTTTATTGGACACCATAAAATGAAGAGACAGAGTGGAAAAATACATGAGAACATGGTTCACATCATCAATGGTTGGTCTAGGTTAACTCACAGACTGCTGTGAATGCTTACATTAGCTTAACGTCATAAAGGGATTCTGCCTTCTCACGCCATCCCCCCGAAGAGAAACAATAGAGAGTTGGATCGGGACCAAAGTGTCGTGTTCGCCTGAGGAGACAAACTGCACTGGAGGCAGTTTCCTGCACAGCACCTCTGACAGGTCGTCCTTGTCTAAACAGATGCTCCTTTGAGGTAAATGAGGGGAGGTGAATGTCTTTTACTGTCAGACGTACTGCACTGCAATAATTTACACACAAGGTGCTGAACAGATGAAAGTTGTCTGTATTTTAAGAGGAAAAACAATTTTGTACAATAAATGATAAAAGTCAAAAGTGTGGAAATGAGACACATGTCCTAACTGATATTTTAGCAGGGTTTGTTGACAGTGAAACTGTTCTGTTAGACGGTAGGTATGGGGTTCTGTTAATCCTGTGGAGCAAGTGGAAGCTTGGCAGCAAAAGGAAATTTTCCTTTTCAGCCCAAATCTAATCTTTCCACTGCTATTCAATGGAGACACATCAGACAGGACTTCAAAACACAGATCTTTTGTACCTGTAGTGCTGTAAAAAGCACAGCTGAAGTGTCCAACCTGATATTGTTTGAATTAATGGTAGAGTAGAAAAGCTGGACTGAGTGCAGAGCTGAACAGACTTCTGATTCAGGTGAGAAAAGAAAACAAGGAGACCAAGAAGAGCCACCATGGAGAGCGATGCATGAGATATGAGACTCACCACCCCCAGCTTTTAGAGTGCCTACTTGTGTGTGTGTGTGTGTGTGTGTGTGTGTGTGTTTGTTGGCTGTTCTGTGAAGTCATCCTAATTAATAGCTGAGGGTGTTTGGCTGAAAGTGGTGTTCCTTAAATTAGAAAACCCTCTGTTGTCCAACTTGGCAGGATAAACTAGCCACATTAGCACCCATGTTCCTGAGAGTCATAATAATGATATGTTAAATATCTTTGCAGAGCGCTTTCCTAAACAAAATGCTACAAAGAGCTATTAATGAAAGGAATAAATTCTATCTATCTATCTATCTATCTATCTATCTATCTATCTATCTATCTATCTATCTATCTATCTATCTATCTATCTATCTATCTATCTATCTATCTATGCCTTCATTAACCGATTAACAAGGGTCTTTAAATAATAGTGAGAAGGATCTGCATCAGCAATACAGGGAATGGGCGCAGGTAACAGTGTGTCTGTGTGTGTGTGTGTGTGTGTGTGTGTGTGTGTGTGTGTGTGTGTGTGTGTGTGTGTGTGTGTGTGTGTGTGTGTGTGTGTGCCTGCTGATTAAAGTATCCCTCGGTTCAGTAGTGATCAATACTCTATGGGTCATAGTTAGTAGCTTTATGAGGTGCAGTCATCCTACCGCCTTTTATTTTATGTGTCAGTCCCCCAAATCCTTCTCACACACACACACACACACACACACACACTCCATCCATCCCTTCGGTGATAAAGATTGCGCTGACAGAGCAGTCTTACAGTAACCACCCATGGCTCATGTCCAGTGAGAAAGGGTGTGTCAATGTGTGTCCGTTCATGTGTGTGTGTGTGTGTGTGTGTATGCATTTCCCCCATATGTCCATTGTCATAGGATGAAAGAGAGGGCGTGAGTGATCAAGGAAAAGCATTTGAGTTGAAAGCACTGTTTACATGGTGAAAGTTTTTATTTCATCACTCTGCAGTATCACAAAAAACACACCAGACAAACTAAAACACAAAACAAGAGAATCTCCTCTTCGTCTTCCTCATCTTTGAGTTCATAGTAATGGTTGTTGGCAAACATGAGATAAGAAGTGTGGTTGGATGGTTTTACTGTAATAAATATGGCGATGCCATCGGGAACCTAAACTCACTCATTTTAAAACAAAGCTCATGGCCGGGTGTGATAGCATTAAACATACTTCTCTGTAAGCCTTGATATTTCTTTTAAGGATGGTAATTCACAGAAGTAAAATCAACATTTTAGACTTGTGCAAAAAAGTGGACTTTGTACTTGTAAAAGAGAAATAAGTCAATACAGAGTTTGTTGCTACTTAGGGCTAAGTTACTTCTGGTCACATGAAGCATTTTAGCATTGTCTGTTTTTTTTTATTGGAGTAGCAATCAACACAAACAGTATAACAATACACACTTAATTTGAATACTTTAAGCGTATTTTGTTTCTAATACGTCTGTACTTTTACTTGTTGTTTTTGGTCACTTGCTGAAAACAGCTGTCTGCTGCGACCGAAAACGATGCTACGAGAGCGGTGAGAGTGAACCAAAACAGTACAGCTGCGGGCAAACTCACTATAAAGCTCCATAAAAGCTGACAGAAGCTGCAGATTTGGGTGATAATTCTGTGTACGAAAGACCCCTTTCACATTGTCACATTGTTATGGATACACTGTCATTGTAAAACTATAAATTATAGCCACTTTAAGAAAGGTTTTGAATGCACGACTTTTACTTGCTTGGATGTTTTTTTTTTACCTTGTGGCCTTACTACTTTTACTTAAGGGATCTTTATACAGACTTATATTGACTGATGGTCAAACATGGCGGTTGAATGGTGTGATGGAAAAGTCACTTCCTTGCTTCTTCACGCAGGATGCATGTTGAACACGGGAAACAGGAAGCAATGGGGTTTATGGGAAATGTGGGCTTAATTTTGAGAAACACTCACAACCAACAATAACAAATAACAATGACGTTGTCTCGATCTGTGCTTTTATCTTCCCTCCAATAATGATTTCGAGGTATAGCAATTTGTTATTCAGAATCTTTTGTGATTTTTTTATATTTCCTTTTATGATATATTTTAGGATTCTAATGTAAATTAGTTAAAAACATACAACATGCCACCACCAGACTCTCTCCGTCTTTCCTTTGTAACTGCCTTTTTCCAGAAGACAATTGTTTATTGATTTTGTTTGGTGTTTTGTCCTGGAGACGCACATACACACACTCACACACACAAACTGCTGATAGCGAGGTTTCCAGTGCAGGGGAGCTCTATGAATACATTATATGTACACTCAGAGGGGCCATGAATATTTGATGGATAAAAAAGGTAAAGCCCGAAGGAGAGTTATGATGGCTCTCCTGCTCATTCTCTAAGTACAGCACACTTTTTACCTTAGAAAACTATGCATCATTGTTCATAATGACCCACAAATTTTAATTACAAACAGCACAATGAGAGTATTGTCATCGCACTGGTCGAAAACCATATTTATGACAAAACAAGTAGCAGCCATTACATCCACCAGTCGTCCAGCAAAGATGGTAAAAGAAAGTCTTGGTCTAAACACCCTTTTGGCTATTCTTGTCTGTGCTTATGATTTATTTTTGCTCTTATTTAAAGTTGCAACCTCAAATATTTGGAACTACAGCAGGGTGTGAACTATCGTGTCAGTGTTTGATCTATTCAACGAATTTGTCAAGGCTAAAAGCATTTCCTCCTCCTCCATATTACTCTGTTTGCGCCAGCTGAAAACGCCCATACAGCCTCTCCCTGCTTTACATGTGACTTTGCAGATATGATGTGTGCCCTTGAAAGAGACCTTGGGTTGCATTGCAGTCAATGCAATGAGAGCAGCACTCTGGTTACACTGCTGCCCCTTTGTGGACAATATGGAGAAGTGCACCGATTACAGCAGATCTTTGCATGGTATGATGGAACTATAGTTTGGTCATATGGGTGGAGGGAATTCCATGAGTGACTATGAATAATATTCTCAGGTGTAATATTATTATAAATCATCATGTTATAAATCATCAGTTATTTGCTCTAGGTATGGTCGTATAGAAGATGTTTAAAATCTCCTCTCTGCAGTGAAAATATGGCTCTGAATGAGGAACTGATGAACTGACTGACGATAATACAGATGCCGTTTGTGTGACAAGAACAATGAAGAACTGAAACACAACCGGTTGGAATCAGTTTTTAAATGTTTGTTTTAGCCAAGTTTCATATCTTCGTAACGTCCCCAGTCTGATACACGAACAAGAAAACGCTATGCTTCTTGGAGTTCTGCAATGTAAGCCAAAATTTAAAAAATACAAATAACGACAGGACTCTGGGAGGACATTTATATTTGTTTTGGGTGCATGACCTTTTTGAAACTGCCACTAGGTAACTTGTATATCATTTAAATGTGACCAATTCCATGCCAAAATACTCTTCCCAAAATTAGCAGGATTTGTATTTTTCATAGAATTGATTCTTGGAAAATGACTGCATCTGAAGCATCTCAACAGTAAAACTCCCCCACTGAAAAACAGGCTTCTAAAAATCCCATTGTGTAACATAGTTTCCTCATCCCAGAAAACTGACCAAACTGCTCCAGAAGCAAACAGCCTTATGAACAGTCTTTCATACTTTCCTTAGTGTTGTGCAACTTTAACAACATGAAAGTTCTAATCTAAATGTATTTAATCTGACAAAGGAAGCAGTCACAGTCCATTATTCTATCCCAGGGCCTCAATGAAGAGCTGCTCTGCACCTCTAAAACTGTCTGATAAGTACTGCTGAGTTGGCAGTTTTCTATGAGTTGACACATTTAACAATCAAATGTGTTAATGAACATGTGGTTAATATCACTGGAGGCAAGCAAAAAAGGCATGTATCTTAATTGTGGTTGTCAAAATCCAGCCGCACACTGTCCCACTCAGTATAATGTGAGTGCACCTCCTGATGTTTATCTGAGTGAATACGATTCTGAGGAGAGACTACAGTGTTTCCTTGTATTGGCAATTCCTTTCTGTGAGTCTCCCTTTTATTGTCTCCTTATCAATAATGCAGCAGGAGCGGTGTTAAAATATGATGACCAAAGAAAAGAGAGAAGGATAGTACATTAAAAGGAGGGCAGATAAAGCAATGCTGAGCAGCAACAATTGATGACCTGTGTGTCTGCATGTGTGTGGACGTAAGAGAGGGAGAGAGAGAGGGAGTGAGAATGAGGAAGAAAGAGAGATGCCTTGTGGGTATCCTTCATCACATGAGCACAAATGTACAATAGGGAGGGGTGCAGGGTGCTGTTGCAGTATATTTTTTTAACTTTGCATCAGTTGGGCGTGGTAAGATAAGGTATTTGATTAACCTTGTTTCATATGGGTTTAAATTGGATGTTTTCATAATTTCTTCATTGTAATGAAGGTCAAGCAGACATTTATAGAAGTCATTTTGGAGCCTTATCAAATAGGGGGGAAAAAATACACAAGGACCAATGTTCCCTCTAAGCGGATCAATTTTTGTTTCATGTTTCATCACACTGTAATAGTAACTTGTCAACCATCCGTCATTGCTCTGCTGTCACTTTGTCCCCAGACATTTGGTCTAGAAATCTTTAAAAATTGCAGCAAATTCATTATCAGAGGAATTTCACAACAGCATGATTTTAATTAAATTGACATGTGTTGCTCCTGCATTTATTCCAGAAAACGGAAAAGTCACCAAAACACCTTTAAGACATTGACTATAAAAATGACACACTGACCTGAGTGGCAGTTTTTATCCTGTTTTATCCAAAACCACATGTGAATACATGTAATGCCCCATCACTTTTACTGCAGATATTGCTCAATGTTCAATTGTTATGTAAAAACATTGCAACATATGAAAACATGGTAATATGTGAAGCATTTTATCTCTAACATTGACATTAAATATCTTCATGTTGAATCACATTCACCAGTTGAATCACCAGTTTTAGGTCATAGATTAATAAAGCATCCTATATATCTCTATCTTGTTTTGTTTTTTTCTTTTTTTACAGTAATCATACAAGTTACACAAGTTTTGCCACATGTTTGTGCACTAAACAGTAAATGCAAATCAGACACTGTGACTGCAGTGGAGTGCAACTCATTCAGTACAGCCAAACCCTCTACATACATTTTCTGTTTAAATGCATCAGAACCGGTTCAGTTGCTTCACTGTCCCTCCACAGCTGCTGTTAAACTCATTTCAGGGCAGAATAATGTATTCGGGTGATAGGAATAAGCTAATAAAGGTTAGCACAACACAATTCTTTAAAGAACTAGCTTACACCAAGTAACAAGTAAGAACAAAGGGGAAAACTTAATTGTCTATGCACATAATTAAGTCTAGATCTTCATGACAGCAGCAATAAGAACACAAATCAGTACAGAAAGCGAGCAGCAAACTACAGAGTAAGAAATAAATTATACAGACTACCATGGACTACCAGGACTACCATCACAAGCATAACTGGTCATGCTTGTGATGGTATTAATCAGGTACTATTACTGTAATATGAACTTGCTATCAGTTGGGAGTGGTAAGATGAGCTATTGATGTACCTTTATGGGTTTAAATGGGGTGTTTTTATCATCGCAATGAAGAGTAAAGGTCAAGCAGACATGTCATACATGTCATATCATACTCCAATCATTGCAGAAATAATAAAAACTGATACAGTAGGTAAGTAAGATACCGTGGGTTTATAGGATTCACAGAGTTCATAGAGAGTAGAAAATAATAGCTCATTACACGTCAGTTTGTTGCATGAGAAAAACCTAATTTGGCTGAATAGTAGCAAGTGTCATTTTGACTGCCAGGACGTGCAGTTTATAGGACACACATACACACAGTAATATATAGCAGTGTTTTTGTGATATCTCAGGGTTGAGTGGAAGGAGGAGGAGAGCAGAGGGGGAGATAAAGTAAGTGCATTTCAGTCTCTGTGCACGTCCTACTGCGTCACACACACACTCTCTCTCCTTCACTGTGACGCATCCCCTGGGCCACCCCCACCTTACCCCATCTCTGCTCAACCTCCACACACACCCAACAATCAATCTGTCAACACTGCTATCTGCTGCTGACCCTCTCTTTCTTTCTTTCTTTCTTTCTTTCTTTCTTTCTTTCTTTCTTTCTTTCTTTCTTTCTTTCTTTCACTGCCCCACTCTCCACCTCAGCCCTCAATCCTTCTAAAAACTTTGTTCATTCTTTCCTAACTTTTCTTTTTTTCTTCAGGCAAATCCCACCCAAGCCTCCTCCACCCATCTCCCTCTCAGGGCTCCTCCAAACCACCATGATGCCTTCAGTTCTTATGCAACTGCAGCCATGGTTGTGGGGAGAAATAGCCCTGCAATGCAGCACGGTTATAAAATAGCAGCAGCCGTTATGGGGGTTGCAGATGAGACAAAACGCTGCCACTTCCACCACTGCTGTGCGGTACCTGCTCTGCACTGGTGCCGCTGTGAAACACCCTTGATCTGTGAGTGTTTCTCTGTGGCAGGCTGGGTTCATGCCTAAAAAGAAGAATGGGTGTTTTAATTGCTTTTCTTTTCAAGGTCAAATCAGTGAAACCTGGTTACTCATGGTTCATACATTCAGACCATACTGAGATGATTTACTTTATATTACAAACACATCTAACAAGTTATAACACCTCCAAAAATGAGAACATCTGGTTATACATAATATAACATTTTAGACTCAACTAACAGAAACTGCAAATCTGTCCTGAATAAATGTGTTAATATACTGATCTGTTTGATTTGGTTTTCCTTTTGACATCTGACTATGCCCCAAGCTGTGCATTTACTGTCAGCTCTACAGTCAGCTACATTAACTACATGCAGTAGCTATATAGAAATATGCGCATATCCGTTGTTTTCCGCGTTGCCAGGTTTCCTGGTGTACCTGAGTGCCGGCCTGCAGCGGCATGAAGCTTGCCAAAATAAAGCAATACTACTTCCGTCCGGGGTTCAACAAAATAAATGCTTACGAACCCTGCCAAACTTTTAATACAAGATTATCTCAAGAAGGGAGCATTAAATGTACTTTTTACTTCTGATATTCATTTATACTGAGAAGTTCTATTTATTTTAGTCCTATTGCCTTATCCACAGCTCAGTTAGCCTGTGATGTTGTGTAACATGCAGGGCTGCCAAAAATGCATTTTCAAAGACAAAACTTACATGTGACAACTAGATGAAGATTTTCTATCTCAGTTTTCCTCAATTCCTTAAGACACAAGTCCTAGAGCTCTGGTGGTTAATTCTACACATGTACTCAGAGACTGATTTTCATTAGCTTGGAGACACTAATGGAAGAAATATTCATATCCTATACTTACTGTGAGTAAAAGTATCAATACTACAGTAGAAAATACTCAATTGCAAGTAAAAGCTTGATATTCAAACTGTTACTAAAGTTAAATGAACATAAAATTTTAAATATAGTGTTATATTGTTATATATATTATATTTTTGGGTTATTGTTATTGATGTATTGACATTTAAGCAGCATGTTAATGTTGTAGGTAGAGCTAATTTTGACTTACAGTACATTATCATTAGTGCATCATACTGTATTTTATAAACTGATGAGTATGTTTTGTATGTAAAATGCAAAGTAACTCTTAACTATGGCTGTGAAATAAATATGGTGGAGTAAAAGTTACAATATTTGCATCTTAAATGTAGGGAAGCACAAGTATTAAGTAGCATAAAATGTAAATATGCAAGTTAAGTACAACTACATTAATACACCCTAGACCAAAAAGCAACTAGTTAAATGTGTATCAGTAAAGCCCATCATCAGCTGACATGTTTTGGGCCTTCAGGTGTGTCGTGATTTATTGCCCGATGTCAAGGGTCTGTTTTGAAGAAGGTCCCTGACTCAAAATCTAGTTTATTATCATTGTTATTATTATTATTATTAAATCTAGACCTTCATTATTTCAGCTGATATTGTGCTTACATTGTGCATGTTCCTACATTCGGTTGTGTTTTTGCCAGATTATCACACAGCAACCTTGGGCTTAAGGTAGTATTACAGAAATAATTTACATATTGGACAGAGAGACAGAGAGAGAGGGATGATGGCTCATGAGTTCATTTTTTGCCATGTGGCACCGAGTGTATGCTCAGTTTCGATGTGTCCCTGCGTCATGCCCCCCGTTTTATTATGAAGGTCCAGACCGCGCACACCCGGTCTCGTTCTCCACTGTGCCCTCACACTTCACAATGCGGACTCCCCTCGTGTCAGCGCTGGCTGGAGCCGCAAAGCAGAAGAGAAAGACGCGCGAGTAACCGTCGATAGTTTCAGCCTGAGATGAAGATAACGTCCCCGGATAGTTCAAGGTAATTGTCATTATGTGGAAATCCGCCACAGCGCAGTGAAATGGCAGCTAAAGAGAGAGATCGATAACTTCAGCCGACTGTGAGGCGGTGTCCGCCAGCTAGCCGGCTAGCGTTAGCTTTAACCGCCTCTGAAACGTCCAGTCAGTGTGAGGATGATTTGGGCGACGTGTCCCAAACACGAGCAATATAACGCTGCGTTGGTGTCGATACGGTGGCGTTAGAAGTGGTGTTATTCATTGCCAGCTTGTCAACGGGCTAACTCGTCTTAGCATAACTTTGTAGCTAAAGTCAGACCGCAGTCGGTAACGTGAAGGGATTTTGGGTTTCCAGGCGACGAGGAAAACCTAAGCTTTGAGTACAGTTGGACATTTTTAAAGACTGCAGCGGGTGCCCGTCTGAGGAGGAGAAGATCTTTGTTGTACTCTCTGGGATACCCGGCCTCCAGGATCACAGAGACAGACAGACACGAAGTGCTGCATGGCACAACGACACGTCCGTTGTTGGACAAAGTGCAGGTTGCTTATTTACACAAACTAACGTCTGGCTGTATATGGAGATGCTCGCTAGCTTGTGAGCGTTGAACCGTCGCGGTGGCGATGTTGCACGATTTGTTCGCTTCAGGTGGGTCTTCTCTGCGAGTCCGGGTAACGTTGACGTTAGCTGGACGTTTGGACATAACCAACCAAAATATCTCAACACTGCCGAAGGAAACCGACCTGGTGCTGCCTTCAGGTGCTCGCCATAAGCTGTTGAAACTGAACTTAACTTTTAAAGAAGTGATTTGGGTCAGATTGGTAGAAAACTGAACCTTCAGCTAACAAACCTTTCTTGCTGCACAAAGGCAATACATTTAATTCATTTTGATAAAAGTTAGCTAGCTACCCAGCTGCAAAATAAATGCACTCTGTGTAACGTAACGTTACACCACACCATTGGAAAAAATCTGTTAAAATGCGCAGTGTTACAACCCGGCTCAAGGCTAGACAAAGATGGAGAGAACATGAAAGAGTTGTAACTAAAAAATAAGTTTATTTTACATAACTAAAGGGAAGTTAAGATACAGACAAATGAAATACAACAATACCAAACAGGGTGGAAGCTTGCAGCCAGACCATTATCTGAGATTTGTGGACAAGAGATCCAGGTGGTTCATCACATCTGAATATTAAGATGTGCAACTGTACCTACATCAGTCACAGAAATTACCTGTTTTCTTTCTGATGAAGGCCATTAGGTGGCAGTATCTCATCAACAGTGAAACGACACACCTTCATTTGTATCTGCCATTGATAGTCTCAATTGTAACACTGTAAGAAGGTTATTTTTAGGATGCTTGGTTGTTATGTCTAAGACATGTCTTCATAAGATAAAGCAGATCTTAGTCATGAAGGTCAGAAATTAAATGTTGCATGAGTAAGGAAGTGGTAACTAACTACTCCAAGTTCAGAGTACTGGAAATCATATTTAGCTAGTTAACAGGGAATTTGGGTTTAAAGACTAATTATACTTTTGGTAGCTCTTTCTTATAAGACAATTTGGGAAGCTTAGGATCTCGCATGGTGGTTAAGAAGTAAGTCTTCCCTGTATATTTTGTCGCCGGTTTGATTTTATAGTAATTCTGCGGAAAAGCAGGTTGAGGGCACAGTTCATGGCCCATTGCTTTGTTTGCTCTTTTGCTTTATCGGAGTGAATCTACATTGAACCAACATGGTGAGAACAGTGTTTGGTCTAGTCTGATGTGGATTTGTCGGTGTCCTGTGTGAACCAGGATGTCACAACTGTGTCAACACTGAGGGTAGTTTACCCAGCCTATGTTCATGTTTACAGCCAGCGTGTTTTCGGTTGCCATTCCCTCATGTCAAATACAGGAATACAGTATGTATGCTCATATTCACTTGACACAATGTGACCGTGCTGCTGTAATGTTTGGCAATAATATCCACTTTACTGAGGCATCTCCCCCTCATAGTTAGAATTAGGGCTGCAACTAACAATTATTTTCATTTGTGATTAATCTGCTTGTTGTTTTCCCGATTAGTTGCCCATCACAATTTCCCAAAGGTGTCATCTTTAGATTGCTTGTTTTGTTCGACCAGTAGTACAAAACCCAAAGATATTCAATTTACTATCACATACGCTAAAGAAAAGCAGCAACTCCTCATAAATGAAAGGTGGAAAATAACTTATCAAAATTGTTGCATTTATTTTTCTGTCAATCAATTAGTCAATTAATCGACTAATAGTATCAGCTCTAGTTAGGATGGTTGAGATATTGAGGAATGATTGTAAGGGCAAAATTTCTTATTTCCTATTGCCAGATATGTTTTAAGTAATAACCTGTTTTCCATTTATTCTTTCTGCACTCTGTGTACTTTGATCATTTCTGTTAAGGGTAATTTCTGACGTAAAGTACATTGGTATCCAGTTTGGGTTTTACTGAAGGACAACTTGTTTATAGCGATGGGTGTTAGGAGAACAGTCTGCCCTGTGTTCTGATACTGGGATAAGACACCTTAGCTAGCGACAGAGATGATGTGGGCAAGGGTTGATTCTAACATCCCTCCCTTGCTTTCTGTATGTACTGTGAAATTATAAATATGTGATTGTATCTGCCCTTCGGGGTCAGACTCCTCATATGTATGTTGGTGTATGGTCTCTGTCCTTTCAGCTGAAATAGATTGGCTCAATGTGCTCACTTGCTCTTCCTTTTACTTGTTATTCTTGATTACCGTTTTATTTGATTGCTTTATTCTTTTGCTTAAATATACAAAAGACAACTGCTTGTTGGATTTTCATTTTATTTGCTCACTTCCTCGCAAGTAAATACACAATTTCCACCACAATTTTCCCTAATGGAATTAATAAAATTAGTCTGTAGTTAATTACCGACTATCAAAGGAATTTACCCAAATCCAGTGTGCAGTTCAACTATATTTCCGTTCCAATAATTCAAATTCATTGCAGTTGCAATTCAAAGACAGTTTACAGATAAATGCATCTACAACAATAGAACAGTAAAAAAACAGTAGCACTCTCAAATAAAGCCACATAGAAATTAGCAAATGCATCTTTTCTTCAAAGTGGTTGTAAACGTCTTGGCCTGAGGGCAACACTCAAAACAGACTGTTTTATATGACAGGAAGAATTTACCTCTGGACACGGAAACAGTCTCATGCTTTTCAGGCCTTCGAATCTGGATTTTTAGATGTCAGCTGAGGTCGGCTCCCCTGTGATCCTCCAAAGGATAAGCGGTCATAGCTAATGGATGGATACAAATGTCAGTGTGATTTTTCAGTTGAATTAGTAGTTTATGCAGCAGGTACATGTGTCTTTTTAGAGTCTTTGACTTTACTTTTTTTTTATTCAATTCATTTTCATGAAATGAAATAATTTGGGAAAAGAATATGGCAAAGTTACCCTAAACTCTTTTGGTAAATTGAGGGAAGCAGAAGACTGTAGGTGCCTGAACTTCTTAAATAAATATTGACTCACTATTACCCTAGTAATAGTGAGTCAATGAGAACTGCTGTGAATCGGAGACGACGCAGACTGCAGTAGGTTGTATAGTTTTTAGGGCTTTGTTATAGTTAAAGTCCTCTGACCACAACTGTGTCTGATCAAGATAGGCAATTTACGGTTGCTAAGGACTAAGGCTGCTCTGGCCAATGAGGTGCAGGCTTGTTAGTAGAGGGGAGACCAGAGTTCAACTCTGTAGGCTTATCTGTTGGCACAGATGTGTGTATGAGGAGTCTGACCCTGAGGTGCAGATACAGTCCCATACTTACAATCACATAGCATACAGAGAGCAAGGGAAGGATATCAGAAGAAACCCTGGCCTACATCATCTCGGTCTCGAGCTAACAGTCATATCCAAGCATCAGTACACAGGGCAGACTGTTGTCCTATCACCCCTCACCCCTCATAACAAACTAATTGTATTTCAGAAACCAAACCAAAACAGGATACCAATGTACTTTACGTCAAGAGACCTGAGAGAGAGTGTGTGTGTGTGTGTGTGTGTGTGTGTGTATGTATATATATATATATATATATATATATATACACACACACACACACAGTACACATAGTGCTGGTTAAAGAAAACATGCTATTAATTGAATACATATCTGGTAATAGGAAATTTTGCTCTTACAAAAAGATGTAACAAGCCAAGGGCTGAAATGCTCTAATGAATCCATCTCTATATGAGATAACATTATAGAAAGCACTCTGGAGCAACACACAAACAACAAAGTTTAAGGGGAAGAAATAAAATGAAAGAACAGCTGACGAAACAAGAATGTCCTTAAAGGTATAGGAGACTTTTTATGGTGAATTTGTAGGTTAAAAGGTGTTAAGTAATAGATGCTGTCGTGTTGTTTTTTACCTAAAGTTCTTTACCTTTATTTCCTGGTGGGGGTTTGGGACTGGTCCAGATACAGACTTTCTATGAAGCGTTGAATGACTAAAGGCTATTATGCTACAATGGTTATTAGTGTGCAGAGTGAATCTCAGCAGAAACGGATACAAACGCATTGAGCTGGATCCCTCTGTTAACTTTACAGTGTGTGCCATGTTGTTTGTGTGTTAGACTAGCAACATAAGACGTGGCATTATTTCCACACCCCACATTTTATTTGCATCTAATTCTAATGCCCATACCTTCCTGGCGTCTAGACTTTAACAAGAAAAATCATACAAATCAATGTTGATTTTTAGTAGGTATTTGATGTTTTAACCTCAAACGCTTTGCACAGCACATCACATGTATTACTTCACATACAGTAGATATGGAAGAAACAGTTTCCTGTAACTTTAAGGTTCTTACCCCTTTAAAAACGAATTTAGGTGGGGTACAAGCATAACCTTTTTAAGCTGAGTATCTCACCGTAAAAATTTCCAAATAATTTTCTGAATCTCTACCGATAAATCTGAAGCATGTTGTTTCTGACATTTGTCATTTTAGGAAGACTGAGTAGTCAGAGATATATTATTATAGTGATTCCCAAGACGATCTGCTGTGCTGTATGTCTGGCAGTATGCCACGTGTTCTGTCTTCCCTCCACTCAGCCAACCACAAGCTTCCATCTAATGAATCAACCCAGCCCCGATCTCACGCGGCCCCTCCCCCAGCTCTATGTCTGTGTCACACTACCGCTCTCTCTCCCTTTCTCTCTTCCTCCGCTGCCTGCTTGCTTGCGCATACCCTCCCTCCATTGCCTAATGCGGCTGGGCTAAAGAGAGAAATAAAAAGATAGAGGGATTGAAAAAAGGAGCAGAGGGTGATTTTAGCCGAGAATTCACAGAGGCGTGGGATGGAAAAGCATCCGGGTTCTTTACCCATAAACCCACATGTGAGTCAGATGGCCTTTTTTCTCTTTCCTCATTCTCTCATATTTTTCTTCTTTATCTTCATATCGTTCCTTTCTTTCTCACTGTCTTCTCATTACCTCTTTTATTCTGACTACAGTATCTCTGTCTGCCTCTGTTGCCGTGTCATCCCTGCCTTTGCTTTCTGCATGCGCCCCTGCCCCCGCCCCCATACCACACCACGGGCTGCTGATGCTGTCTTGTGATGCTTGAGTAGAAGTCATGGTGTGCTGAATGAGATTCAGGGTAAAGAAAGGCACAACTACAAGGAATGCGTCTTACGTTGCTTTGACTACGTACACTGAAATAACTTGTAAGTTTGCATTCAGCCAGATCTTGCACCTTGTGATTCCCTACACTGCAGTCACCTTCCTGTAGCTCATCTGTGAGTATGTTGATTATAATTGGGATGATTAGCAAAACTCAGGTGATGATGATTAACAACATACAATTTAACATTCAACAAAGATGATTAACAAAAGTAATGATTTAACAGAACTAAAACCAAACAGCAGTGCTTTTTCAAGGCATTAATAGAGGAAAACATCAGCCCCCATACTAAATTAAATGAAGGCTGCCTCAGGTGTAACTGTTAACAAAACATTTAAACTACATTTTCTTAAAGGCGTGTGAGTGAGCGGGAGGCAGAGGGAAGAAGTTATGAAGCCCAAAAATCCCAGTCAAAGGGAATTTGTAATTTATTACCTTTTTAGTTATTGAATGAAAGAAAAAAAGTCTTTGGAGATAGATTAGAGTGGGTAGGCTGGTGGTGACTGATGGCTGAGTTAGGTTGGGCAATGAGATATTATGTAAACAAATTTGTTCTGTTAATTTTACGTCAGCCAAGGGCACAGTGTTTTGTTGGCAAACACAGTCATCCTGAAGACATAACCGGCTGCAGATAAGTGTCTCCTGTTGTCGGACATCAGCGAGCATAATGACACCTAAAAAAAGTGACAGTTGCAATGCAAGAGTAGGATATGGAGGAGATCAAAAAATCTCTAAACTTTATGTCGGAGGAGACAAGCAAAGTGGCTAAACAACAAGTGAATTTACTTGAGATAATGGAAGAGGTGTGTCAGCTGAAAATCCTAATCAAGGAGAAAGATAAGAGAATCGAAGGCCTGGGACGGAGAGTCGATGATATGGAACAATATTCACGCATAGATGATTTGATCATCAGCGGATTAGAAACCTCACACCGAACCTATGGCTACGGCTGGAGACAAAGAAGGTGAAGATTCTCCACAAAGTGAGTTGCACTCATTGGGAAAAACAGATCATTCAATTCTTTGACAGTAAAGTCATGCCCATACAAAGTAGAAACATCGTGGATTGCCACACTCTTCGGCGGAAATACATCAAAACGAAGCCGGCAATCATAATTCGGTTTGTGAATGGAAAACAAAAAATCAAACTATTGAAGCAGGCCAGAAAGCTGAAGGGGACTGGAATGTACCTGAATGAGCACCTTACTAAGAAAAATGCTGATATTGCCAGACATGCACGAATCTTAAAAAAACAAAATACAAGCAACATGGATAAGGAATTGTAAAGTACTGATGAGACTGAACGGAACACCGGAAGAGGCAAAAGCGATTGTGGTGAGAAAACTTAAAACCTGGATCAATAAATCTTGTAAATAAATCAGTAAATCTTGTGCCTGTCATTAAGGACAAAGCCAGCAAGGCTGGGAGCCTCGAGAACTATAGGCCAATTGCACTTGCTAGTGTGATATCTAAAGTTCTAGAAAAGATTCTATTAGATCATTTAAGGGAATATATTGGTACCACAGATAATTAGTTTGGCTTCAAGGCTAAGCATGGTACTGATGTGTATCTATGCCTTGAAAGAAGTAGCTGAAATTTATAGAAGTCAAAATTCTTCTGTTCTTATTGGCTTTATTGATGCCTCAAAGGCTTTTGACCAAGTTAATCACCAAAAGTTGTTTCTAAAATTGAGTCAAAGGGGCATGCCTGACAGCATAAAAATCCTAGCATACTGGTATGCCGACCAGAGTATGCAGGTCAAATGGGCCAATACAGTCTCCGCTCCCTTTGGCGTTAGAAATGGAGTATGACAGGGGGGCTACTCTCACCAGCTCTCTTTAATGTGTACATGAATGATTTATCTGACCAATTAAGAGGCTGCAAAACTGCTGTATGATTGGTAACACCCTAATAAACCATCTTATGTATGCCGATGATCTGGCTATTTTTTCTCCAAGCAGTGCTGGGTTTCAACAGCTGCTGAATATATGCTCAGATTATGGGGTAAAATATGATGTGCAATATAATAAAATAAGTATATAAAATAGTGTTGTTATGATATGTAGAGCAAAAGGGGATAAGGACCTCAATTTTCCAGATTTTTATCTGTCAGGGCAAGTGCTATGTGTTTGTAATAAAACAAAATACATGGGGGACTTTATTACAGATCAAATGTTGGATGACGTATAGGCAGTGCCGTTTTATTATATGCTCAAGCTAACATGTTGGCAAGAAAATTCCAGATGTGCTCAGACCATGTTAAGATAAGTCTCTTTAGGATGTACCGCACTCCTCTCTATACTGCCTCCTTGTGGGCCAAGTTTAAAAAGGCGAGCTTACATAGGCTAAAGGTTGCCTATAATTACTGTATGCAAATATTGCTTAGGTGGTGTAGTGCAAGTGACTTGTACTGTAATGTAGGTGTCAACACTTTTCAGGCTCTATTGAGAAATCTGAATGACTAAGAACGAAATTATGATCCTGCTGACAAATCCTAGATTATGTGTCGTACGATACCAGTCACCTATGTAGAAACATTAGTATAACTGTCTTTTATAAAAGGCAATGGTAATGTTATTTTTAGTATTTTTTATAATGTAGGTATTGTACCTGGGTTGTTGTTGTTGTATGTTTTCTAATGGACTGACAATAAAGTTGAACTGAATACAGATGAGTAAACATTCTGGCGAGGTAGAACAGAATGGCAGACATCGCATCAAATGGATTATAGGAACACTACTAACAAATGGCTGACAGGACTTGATAATGATTATCAATTTCCATTTGAAAACACTGAGGATGAGGAGTTTATAGAAACTAATAAGAATGATGTGGGGGAAAGTCTGTACAGCCTACATAAATATGAGCATTTAAACTTTAAGACCTTTGGCTATACAGAACATAAAATGTATGAGACTGAGAATGACATTGACTCAGAGAACCACTTCTACAACAACATCAATACAAACTCTTGAGTATTATACTGAAGACCAGTTCAACAACAATGTCAAACTGGAAGCAGCATTATCACTAATTCACTTACAGTAGAAGTAGAAGCCTCTACACCAACTTTGTAAAAATCAAATACTTGGCAATTTGCCAAGAGGTTCAGTGTAATTGCAATATCTGAGACTTGGCTCAGTGAGGACAAAGATGCTGAAGTTGAACTGGAGGGATATGAGATGTTTTGTGTAAATAGGGCCAACAAAAGGGGAGGGGCAGTTGCCCTGTATGTTGACACAGACCTCAAAATGCAAAGTTGAAAGCAGTATGACAACAACCATAGATAATCTAATGGAATGTATAACTATTGAAACTGAAAGTGGAAAAAGCCAAAAATATCTATAATCACAAGTAGTGTGTACAGAACGCCAGGATCAGACATTGAACAATTTAAGGATAAGGTAGCTGGAATTTATGATATTCTAAATGATAAAAAGGTAGTATTAGTATGTGGTGATTTCAATATTGATTTGTTAAACCCAAATGGTCATAAAAAGACATTAGACTTTATTAATACAATGTTCAGCATTTGCCTATACCCCATGATTATAAAACCAAGCAGAATAACTACAGAGAGTGCAACATTAATAGATGACATATTTACAAACGTAATTGATAGAGAACTGGTGGGAGGATTGCTCATAAATGATATTCACCTATTCTTAAAATGGACTGTAAATTAAAAGTTGATAACACCTGCAAACTGATAAGACACAGAACACAGGAAACCATCAATGCATTTAAGGAGGACTTACTGAAACAAGACTGGAAAGAGGTTTATGTTGATGAACCAGACAAAGCCTACGATGCGTTCCTGGCTACATTAACAGAACTCTGACATAAATTGCCCATTAAAAAAATCCAGAGGAAAGCATAAATATGTGGATAAACCATGGATTACTAAGGGGCTGCAGAAGGCATGCAAGAAGAAAAACTCTACAGGCAATACCTATAATGTAGAACAAAAGAAAATGAAAATAAATATAATAATAAATTGATAAGCATTATGAGATGTCACAAGAAGGAGTATTATAGCAAATTGTTGAAAGAAAATAAAAGTAATATTCAGGGAAGTAGTTTGATGATAATAAATTGTCATTAAATCTAAGTAAAACAAAATTAATGGTGTTTGGAAATCGTGAAATCAATTCTGAAGTAATTCTTACAATTAATGATAAAGAAATTGAAAGAGTGTATGAAAACAAATTCTTGGGCGTGATAATAGACCATAAACTCTATTGGAAACCTCACATAAAACATATCAAATCAAAACTGTCTAAATCTAACTCTTAAATCTCACCTCATTATTTTATACTGTTCACGCATAGTTCCATACATTATGTAATGTGTGGAAGTTTGGGAAACACTTATAAAACTAGAACAAATTCCATCTATATACTGCAAAAAAAAAAGGGCCATACGAATTATCAATAAGGCCGATTATAATGACCCGACCAACCCATTATTTATAAATACATATACCTTAAAATTTATGGACCTAGTAGATTTTAAAACTCTACAAATAATGTTCTGAGCAAAAGATAGAACACTTCCAGACTGTATCCAAAGGTGGTTTTCATTGAGTGAGAGCAGGTATCCAATTATATGTTTGGAAAAAAAGAGGGTAAGGACAAATGTGAAAAATAGATGAGTGACAGTTAAAGGGGTCAAATCCTGTTACATGTTGAAAATATAGTAATGGAAATGCCACTGATAGAAAGGTTATAATCTAAAAAACCTTCCAAAAAACGTTTGTCCCATTTTAAAAGACTGCAAGACCACACTGACTGGGGCTGTTCTGTAATTCACTGCAGTAAACTTCCTCTGTAATAAAAAAAGAAAACAAAAAGCGAAATCCACAAGATTTTACTCCATGAAATTAGTTTCACTTTATTTTATCTCCATTAAATTATCAAGTTTGTGATCTGAGCAGCATGCCAATAACAGACCCACCAGCAATCACTAAAAACCAGGAAGTCTGCCTATGTTCCCTAACCGAAATTCGACTTCAATTTCTTGTGTTTCAGATTTTTATTAAAAAGTTACTGCACACTTAAATATTTTTTGAGCTGTAAACTAAATGATATGACTGTCCTGTGATGAAACACATCAATGCTGGTGTTAATATTCACATTTCTTACCAAATTTCTAAAAATCTGCATTTCATGACTTGAAAACACGCCATCTACTGTATTAAATCAGCCCTGATCCTGCGAGGCCAATGCTGACATCGAGTCAACTGGTTGGGACCTGTCTACGTCATGAAATTTATATTAAAAAAATATGAGGGTGGAGTTGCACTTTAAACTATGTGTTTCATCTGAATACAAGGCAATAGATAAAAGATGCATGAGATTTGTATCTGTCAATCATGAGGTCATTATCATGTAGCTGTAATTACGAGATGCGAAAGTCATAATTTCAAGAAAACATTCCTTTATTTTTGTCTTTTGGGGATGCAGTCATATCATTATCATAACTATGTAATAAACTACCATGGAGTATTACAGGAATTTTCCATTAGTGTGAATACATGCAGCCCAATTAAGACATTGCCAACTTTCATCTCTCATGTCTTTTATGTAGATTGATCCTGTTTACCTTCATAACACAATAATGACAGCCAAGTCTGACAGTGGTGAAGAGCATTCATGCGTTGCCATTGTGTTTTCAATAATATCTATTGGGACGCACACAGGTGTCACCCCATTTTGCAAGTCTCATTGATGTCAGGGTGATATGGTACAACCTGTTCATGAGTATCAAAAATGGATCATCACAAGTTATTCTCTTAGTAGTACAGATCAAGTCACGAACTTTGACTTGCAATACTGGATTACTGGGGTGTGATTTTTGAGGCTGATACTGATGAGAGTGCTAACTACAGCATGAATGAAAGGAAACGGTTTCCTGGTCTTGGTTTTTCATGTATGAGATAGGATGGCAAATTTTGTGCATTACAACACTGACGTTGTACTGTAGCTGTATTTTAAGACGGTGTCGCAATTGTCCTCTTACAGTGTAATGCTCCCACATTGGTACGTTTTGCCCTCTTGTAGTATAAAAGTTAATATAACTCTGGAGATATAGTACACAAGATATTCTTTGCTCTTCTTTTATAAAGGGCTTCACAAAGGCCTCGAAGGGGTATTAAGTTTATGTTGATGAACTCAATACCCCTTCTTTGGTTTTTCTCTCCTTCTGAGTAGTACCCAGTGCCTTGTTTTTTGATTTGGCTCCTTTGCGTGGGTGGGTGGGTCAGTTTGATACCATCAGGGCAGTACAAAGACTCTACCCACAGTGGCTAGTGATTCTGCATTTACTATTCATTGACATTATAATTGCACCAGTCAAATTTATTAATAAACTATAAAAATCAAATAATAGCAAGTACTAGAAACAAGAAGGTACAAGCAGCATGTGACTGAGGCAAGCAATGGATCACACCCTGGAAAACATGATGGGATTTAACATTTGTCCCACAGTGGGGACCCTGTTTTGTTTTTTTATCTTTGTTTGTATGCTCGTTCAGATGTCAGTGACCCCTCCATTCCTATTCCCAGAAGTTCAAAGGAGTGAAATGCAGCTCAGTCAGTTCGTAAATTCCAAGCCCTCAATCCACTCTGGAATTTGAGCTCCATGTGATCTACCACATTGGCTCGAATATGTACAGTAACTCTGTATGTTTTCTGGAAATAACACCTGAAAATTGTTGTCTTATATTTAAAGACCAGACTTTGAATGCTTAATTGGGAAAGTGCAACAGCCATGATGCAGTCACAGCAGCAGATGGCAGCATGTATGTATATGTAAAATTAGGACTCTCTTTTGAATGAAGGAAGCCATCATCACTAAAAACTTCAGCACCAGTTATAATTTAACACAGCTGGATGAGCTGCAGAGGGTAGCTAAGTGACATATTGTGATATCTGCCATTGGTGCACACTCAAGAGAAGCAATAAGCCTTTTTCACAGAGGACATTTTCAGTACTTTCACACTGCAAGCCTTAGAGCTCAATTCGGATTTATTGCTGGGATCAGATTTGTTTTGTTCGGCTGTTCACATTATGTTCACATTATTTTTTTAAATGTTGACAACATCAGATTCCAGTGTGAACCGGTCACGGTCATGAACTGACCCTCATGTGCAAAATAACAATAATAAAGGCGTCATACGCAGCACGCTGTCGTACTGAAGTGAACATGGAGGCCACTGAAGTCAGCGTTTACAGTTTTATTGATGATGATGTGCTGTGGAAGCCAGCAAATTCGTGAGCAGGTGATAGCAAGGACGAGGATGAGGAGAAAGAGAGCCACATTTTTAATTGTTTTTTTGTGCAGCAATGGCTGCTACTTCTGTACGAATGTGTGTTTGTCTGAGTAACTCCCGCCAGCGCAGAATTGTGACGAATGTCGGTATGGAGTGACGTAAAGTCGCATGAATTCTAATATTATAATAACTGTTCAGACTGAGGTCGCACTGCAAAAAATCAGACCTGTATCTGATTTAGGACCACCAATGAAAGTGGCCCAAATCAGAACTGAAAAGACCAGATTCCATGTAATTTGTGCTGTTCACAGTGTTAGGAAAAAAACAGATCTGAGTCACATAAAGAAATCAGATTTGGGCCACTTTTGCCTGCAGTCTGAATGTAGCATGTCACAGTAAGAAAAGCACAGGTGTAAATCAGCAAATTAATGGTGTCTGAATTCCATTTAGCTGCTTTAGTTTCAGGGTCCTGTCACGGCGCATGTGCATTTCCCACCTCTGGAAAGATGTGTTCTTTGTGTAAAATACAAAACATTTTTAGTGTAGTCTTGTTGTGTTTTCATGCTACAGCATCTGAATATTTGGAAGGCCCAAGTGAGTATGACCTGTGGGTGGGTTTGTATTGAAAGTAATGGATAATAATACTTTACAAATGCATTACTGGATCTCACCCTCTCCTCTGTCTTTGTTTTCTAGGAGTTGTACTATCTGAGAATGCTTAGAAGCAGAGAAAAGATGGAGAGGAAAGAGGTGGAAGAGCAGCTTCGGGTATGGCTTTGTGTCTTTGGTTCCATATGAAACAGAGTTTATTTAGAACATTATCTTTCTCTAGTCGTTGAGATGCAAAAATGCATATATGAAGCCTTTTTCTGTAATTAAAGTACAGGGTTGTATGGAGAGGGTAATATTCCTTCAGACCCCAGTGGTGGAATAATTATTTGTATAATATTATTATTATTATTTGTTTATTTGTATTCCTCCGATACATTTGTATTGGAGGAATTAAACACATTGGGCATCTAGTGGAGAGAGGGGCATGTGTCTGTGTTGCGCGAACTAAATTCAAATCAACTAATGGTGTGTGTGTGTATTTGGTGTAGTGTGAGAGGAGGTTGAGGGTGTGTGTGGCAACATGCAACAGAGCAGACTACTCCAAGCTGGCCCCCATCATGTTTGGCATGAAATCCCGCCCTGACGAGTTTGACCTGGAAGTTGTGGTGCTTGGCTCACATCTCATTGATGACTACGGGTAAGACCAACTGGCACAACAGCATCCTTCTAAAAAGGTCATTGCAGACGTCCCAAAACAACAGTCCATAATCACCCACAGGCGTTCAATTGTGTTTAGATCTGCATCCATTATGAAAGTCTACTTAATTTGCCTTGTTTTTTTTCCTACTTCCCGCTCTGCAGGAACACTTTTCGTATGATCGAGCAGGATGACTTTGACATCAGCTCCAAGCTCCACACCATTGTGCGAGGAGAGGATGAGGCAGCTATGGTGGAGAGTGTTGGGCTGGCACTTGTGAAACTGCCTGATGTCCTACAGAGGCTGCGCCCTGACATCCTGGTCGTCCATGGTGACCGTTTTGACGCGCTGGCTCTGGCAACTGCTGCAGCACTGATGAACATTAGAATACTTCACGTGGAGGGAGGAGAGGTGAGGAGGCAGGGCTCGAGAATATAAGAGAGAAGTTCTACTGTGATTAATTTAGTCATAAATTTAATTCTGTGCCATACTGTGCAGAGTATGCAAACTGTTGTACTTTTTACAGTATGCGGTTATACCTTTTTAAAGCTCACAGCATACAATAATAGAAGCAAACAGTGCATAACATATCCTTAATTCCATTAAAAGAAAATTAAATGTCAAATGATCGACAGAGTGCAGGGTTGTTTTGCCTCTTTTACAGTCAGGTTTTGATCCACACTTTCTGGTGTGCAAAAACCTTGTAGTAATTGTTACCAAATGACAAATAACATACAACATCTATTCTCTCCTTTGCACCTTTTCCCAGGTGAGTGGTACGATTGACGACTCAATCCGCCATGCCATCAGTAAACTGGCCCATTACCACGCTTGCTGCACACGCATGGCAGAGCAGCACCTCATCGCCATGTGTGAGGACCACTCTCGCATCCTGCTGGCTGGCTGCCCTTCATATGATAAGCTGCTGTCAAGTCATCACAGAGAGGACTACATGGATATTATCAGGAGCTGGCTGGGTACGTGGAGACACAGTCAAGGGATAGAAAGATAGTGTAAGACATCAGAGTGTGTTTGTATGTCATGTGTTGGGTGTTTATTCATGTTGCAGGTGACAAGACGCAAGAGTGTGACTACATAGTGGCTCTGCAGCACCCAGTTACCACTGACATCCAGCAATCCATTAAGATCTACGGGCTGATGCTGGATGCCCTGCTCTCCTTCAACAAAAAGACCCTCATCCTCTTCCCTAACATAGATGCCGGTTTGTTTCACTTACTGGTCCCTTTAGTTCCTTCTTGTTTTTCCAGGCTATGTTGTTCTCTATATGTGAGTGTTTTGTCAAAGTAAAACTAGGATCACAAGAATGAAGGTGGTTTTGGATTGGAGATTGTTGTACAGTTGTGAAATTTTATTAATTGAATGAATAAATGCATCTATCTAAACAGGAAGTAAGGAGATGGTGCGTGTGATGCGGAAGAAGGGCATCGAGCAGCACCCCAACTTCCGGGCGGTGAAGCACATTCCCTTTGAGCAGTTCATCCAGCTGGTGTGCCACGCCGGCTGCATGATAGGAAACAGCAGCTGTGGGGTGCGAGAGGCCGGGGCCTTTGGCACGCCTGTCATTAACCTGGGAACAAGGCAAACTGGCAGAGAAACCGGTAGGTATAGCAGAATTGCTGCAGTAGACCTGATTTCCTGCAAAAGTTGTTTATACATTTGGTTACAGAGCTTCTTTAAGCTTTACAAAATGTATTTTTATAACACTGGTTCTTTTAAACTAAGTGATCGTTTCAACACAAATTTCAGTATGCATACTTGACCATTACCACTGGGAATTAACAGCAAAAGTTTTAGAACTTGTAATGTAGAACAGCAATGCTGTGAATGTCTTTCATAATGGCAGATTGTCATCTAACACGTTATTGTTATAGCAAACATTATTCTGTTGAATCATTTTGCTTAATGTTGTTTATCTGACATTTCCCTCTCTGCCAGGTGAAAATGTTCTACATGTCAGAGATGCCGACACTCAGAATAAGATCTACCACGCTCTGGAGCTACAGTTTGGAAAGAGATTCCCTTGGTATGACCAATGTACTGCTTGTCTGTCTCACTGGGTCTTTGTTTTCCAGTTTTTCTCTTGTAGATCCTCTTTCTTTTTTCTTTCTTGTTCTAAAGGCCTTGATTCTTTAATCTAAGCATACATTTTTGCTCTGGATATTATTAAGCGTAAGTTATAACAACAAGTAAAATGTAAAGATAGGAGTTAATCAGCTGGTTAATATTTTCATCCAACTCTTGTCACAAATGTCCAGTTTACATTTCATTTTACTTACAGAGCCCTAGTTGTTCCTGCTTTGCTCTGCAGACCAGTGATTTATGTGCTAGACTGTTTAGACATGAGCTTTCTGATTTCTGTCAGCAGAATCAGGCACAGCTCTGCATTTTGTTTTGTCTCCAGAAAAAGTTTTAATTGCTGTAGTTCAGTTGTAGGTAGTATTTTGTATAAGCACTGCCTCAACATAAAAAACAGATCTCACAGTCTACTTTTTAAACAATCTATGGAGAATACAGTTTAGATTACATAAACCTACAATGGACACATGATTGAATGTTGCATGCACCACCACTGGTTTTACTTAGTGGATCATAAAACATGATTTTGTTTTTATGTGATTTTATGTTTTTTTTAAAAAGTAGATGAGTGATATGAACACAGGTATATTTCTGTTTCCCGTCAGCTCTAAGATTTATGGTGACGGCAACGCAGTGCCTCGTATTCTCAAGTTTTTACGTACCATTAACCTGGATGAGCCCCTCCAAAAGACTTTCTGTTTCCCCCCCGTGAAAGACTCCATCTCCCAGGACATCGATCACATTCTGGAGAAACAGAGCGCTCTGGCTGTTGACCTGGGAGGGACCAACCTCAGAGTGGCTATCGTCTGCATGAGGGTAGGCTGCATAGACTAATCCTTTTGAAGTAGTTATCACTCCATTTTTGTGAGCCTAACGGCCGGGCCACACTGCCAACCTGAGTAGCGCATGTGCGTCGCAGAACCTCTTGCTTTTCATTTCGGCCCCCATGTTAACAGGTTAGAGCAGCCACACAGCGTCTCACGAGCGCCTTCAGCGCGGCTCATCTAGAGATTCGGAGTCTCGCCTATGCGTGACACGCGTGGTTCTCAGCAAAAATACACAGTGAAAATGATCTGTTGATAGTCATATTGACATCAAACCAGCAACAGTACACCTTTCAGTTTCAATATCTATATCCGTAGAATATATCACTTTTTTTAACTCCCCACTTACAATTGAGCACAAGCCTCTTAACTTTCTTCTGTCTAAACTAAATATAAATGAAATGTATCATGAAATAAAATGAAACATTCTATTATTGATGGCCATTATCAAAGGCAAACTCAATGTAGAAAGACAGCATTAACGCAGCATTAACACTCCCTGTGTGGACACCACACGCAAGCCAGACGCAGCAGTTCAGCAAGGTAGCCGTCGTGCGCTGCTCAGGTCGGCGGTGTGGCCCAGGCGTAAAGTATTTATCACAATAGAGACAGAGTGCATTTAAGTCCCACCCACACCGGAGGGGAAAAACAATTCATCGCTCTCCTTTGACTTTGTATTGCATGAAGGTGCCTCCTTGTCACTTCGGTCTACTAGTAAACAACAGAAACATGCCTAAAAGCTGCTGTGTGGTGGGATCAACTACCAACAGGGTAAAGAACCCAGAACAAAGTTTTTCTAAGCTCCCGAACTGAAACACTGAGCCTTTAAGAAGATAAAAGTGGATTTAGACGTGAGGCATCAGCAGGAAGAATGGGATCCTGACACTTAGTGTGCCTACATATGTGTGCATTAAGCATTTTGTCTCTGGTAGCCTAAGTCAAATATCCAAATGTCAGTTATAGGCTAACTATATTGCTGTAAGTTAAGCTAAAGCATTTTGACAGTATGCAACTTGTGTAGTGGAATGTGGCTAAATCAGAAAGCTATGCAGTATTATGTTTGCAAGTGTCTTAGCTAACTACATTAACTTAGCTTGAGAAGGGACGCTGAGATAGGCTGACAATATTGAGTTTGTCAATATACCTTTTCCACTTTGGTAGACATAGGGTGCTGAAATCTAATGTTTTTAGCTAGCTACAGGCTTTTTTTGTTAGCATTTCAGCTCTTGGTTGCATATTGTGGCGCCGATCGTTTCCCCCTCCGGGGGGCGTGGTTTTCAGAGTATGACGCATTGAACTCAACTCTACGCTAGGTGCCACTGCTCATGAAGATATTTATTTCAGTTCGGCATTATGAAGTTTTCTGTTTTAGGTATGACAATGAAACGCTATCAAACCTGCTACATGCTGTTCTTCACTTCTGCGATTCTTCCCTTTTCTCTCCCCGCTACCTCTCTCTCTCTCTCTTTCTCTCTCTCCTACCTCCACTACCTCCCTCTCTGTCCAGGGTAAGATAGTAAAGAAGTATACTCAGCCCAATCCAAAGACCTTCGAAGCCAGGATGCAGCTGCTATTACAGATGTGTGCAGATGCCATGCGGGACGCTGTCTGCGGCAACTGTAGAATACTCGGTGTTGGTATGAAAAAAACATGCACTCACATTCCTTAATGAAAAAACAGTTATGATGCTGACAAACGCATTACAAAACTATCATCTCATAGCTTTCCCTCTACATCGTAGGAGTGTCCACGGGCGGGCGTGTAAACCCACAAGAAGGTGTGGTCCTACACTCCACAAAGCTGATCCACGAGTGGTCCTCAGTGGACCTGAGAACACCCATCTCCGACGCCCTGCACCTACCCGTCTGGGTCGACAACGACGGCAACTGTGCTGCATTGGCTGAGAGGAAGTTTGGTCACGGCAAGGGAGTGGAGAACTTTGTCACTGTCATCACAGGAACAGGTGAGAAATCGGGATTTTCATTCATTCAGTCATTTGGTCATTATCAGTGTAAGCAGGGTTGGTGCAAGTAATTACATTTAATGAAAGTGTCATAATTCTAGTTATTTTAAAAAATAAGCAAATTTATTCTGGAAGAAAAGGGCATCATCTTTAGAAGTTTCTGAAAAACTTTGTTTCTGCAGTTTGACATAATTCTTGATAATGGTAAATCATTGCAGATTATCACAGTTTTTTAGTCGCTATTCAAATTCCAGTCTGAAAATGTTTATGGAATTCTTCAGTTTAGTGTCTAAGGAGGAATAAATAACGGATTTCCTGCTGTGATAGAAGATTTTCATCAGGAAAGCCTCGTTTGAGACTAATTGATAAGCTGATTGTTCCTTTAATTACTCAAATCAGTCGCTTAATTCCACTGACAGTCTGAGGAGGTAAATATCTTGACTGGTACCTTGACAGGTATTGGAGGAGGGATTATCCATCACAATGAGCTGGTCCATGGCAGTACCTTCTGCGCTGCAGAGTTGGGTCACATCATGGTTTCATTAGATGGTCCAGACTGTTCGTGTGGCAGCAGAGGATGCATAGAGGCCTACGCCTCCGGCATGGCCCTGCAGAAAGAGGCCAAAAGGCTGCACGATGGTGAGTGTTTGTTTTTGTGTTTATAAAGCTTCTGAAGACTCTCACTAAGTGCTGAATTGAATATAGGTTGGTTGGATTTCTTAGCTTTTTTTTTTTTTTTTTTTTTTTTTTTTTAACTTTAAACTAGGAATCCCTACACTTATACTATTGTTCTGTTAGTGAAGTGGTCTTAGCAGTTATGACTTTGTTGAAATCTAGTTGGATGAAGAAAAGTTAATTAAATGTAGCTCATTAACACATGTCTCAAAGGGCTTTATTACTATAATTCATCATTTACATACATACATCTGACATGTGTGTTGGTGTCTCGTCAGAGGAGCTACTGAAGGTGGAGGGGATGGATATGAAGCTCACAGAGCCAGTCACTGCTGCCCACCTCATCAACGCAGCCAGACTGGGGAACTCCAAAGCAGATGCTGTCCTAAACAAGGGTCAGAGCACAAAGCAAGCACACACACACACACACTCTCTGTGCTGGAACATTGCAAACATACAGTAGCATGGAGCTACATGACAATTAGTCACTACTATTAAAACGAGAGAAATCTAATTTCTGTCTGTCTTCATCTTCCCCTCTCTAGCCTCCTCAGCGTTAGGTGTGGGCATCATTAACATCCTCCACATTGTGAACCCCTCGCTGGTGATTCTGTCTGGAGTCTTGGCCTCTTACTACCAGGCCCCAGTGCAGCACATCATCTCTGAGAGAGCCCTCGTCTCGGCCCAGAGCATCAAGGTTGTCACATCAGACTTGGAGGAACCTGCTTTACTTGGAGCAGCTAGTATGGTGTTAGACTATGCAACCAGAAGGGTGTATTGAAGGATATAGTCCTGACTTCCTAAGGACTGCTACCAGCAAGAGGACTGCAAAACTGAAAGTACTACGTGTACTGCCCAGATAGATACATAAGCATATCTAGGAGATACATTTTGAAGAATAGAGTGAAAGACAATGCGTTCAAACCATCATGCCAATGTTAAGTATTGGCATAGATCTATCTATCTATCTATCTATCTATATATATATATATATATATATATATATATAGATATAGATATAGATATAGATATATATAGATATAGAGATTATATATATATGAGATATATCTCTATATATATAGAGATATAGAGATATAGATAGAGATATATTTTTTTTTTTTTGTGTTTTTTTTCTTGTTTTTTGATAACCTTGATGAAAGCAGTTTTTCTTGTGATGTCCACAAAAATACAAATTCTTAAGCCTGTGAGAATCATGCCTTCACCAGGCCTGATGTTGGCCAGTTTCCAACCTGGACACGACATGTGTTAAGTGGGTCCACTGCATGGGCCAGAAATCCCACCACTTTCTTATCTACAGTGTCATGGTTTATTGAAGCCCCAGATCTTATTTTAGCAATAAGATCTGAGTAAAGAGCAAAGCCATCTCCAAGCCAAAATGATCCATACATGGTAGGAAGCCTGTCATTATGGAAAGCTTGTTTAAGATGTGACCAAAATCTTGCTGAGACATTCTCCTGTAGCTTCCACTCAATTCTCCCTATTTGCTTGCTGTCTCACTTTTCTATAATTCTTTTATGGAGTTTTCATTATCAGTTTTTATCTATTTTTGAGATAAGGGTAACTGTCAAGTTATTATGTTACAATTCCATGTTTTGGTATAATGTTTTATTATTTAAGGTGTTAGTGGTCTTGAAGGCTTTAGGGGTAATAAATGATGAATGAAAAATCAGTTGAAATGCTAAACTGACTAATATATAAATGTTAAAGCAGCAACTTTAGCTTAATAGCTGCTACAGTATGATGAGGGCCTGAGGGTGAATCTTTGGCCTGAACCAGTTTTGTTTTGTTATTTTTTTAACCGCAGACCTTATGAAGATTTCAACTGATTTTGAGGTTTTCTTCATGCCTTCCGAAGATATATTTTATCTCAAAACATATTTACATTGATGGTGTGTACTATTACATACTGTATTACACATGACATGCTAATTTAAATTTTTGGATGAATTTCTTTGTAATTGTATTGGTGTATGTCCAAATAAACACACTATCTTGTTTTCAGTATACACAAGAAATAGACTTTGTTTAAGTCAAGCGAAGAAGATATGGGTGTTCTGTAGAGTACAAATCCTGTTGACACTGTTGTTTCCCTCTTTGAGTGTTTATGCAGCTTCTTAGTTTGATGTCTACACAGACAAAGTGCAACAGTTACAGTGCCCAGCAAATCAAAACACAAAACTCTTTTACTTCAGCATTTACAGCCTCGAAATACATGTAAAACATGTTTAATGATAAATACGCCCAAATAAAAGAGTCCTGCTTATGGAAAAGAATGAGACCATAAACAAATCTGATATTGGGGCGATGTGCTTCTGGGGGTCCAGTAGAGTAAAGAAGTTGATGGCTGTTTCCAATAGTAGTTTTCCCATTGCAAATTTTACTTTTTAACAGTGACTGCAATATTTCTCAGTGTTCAATCATACGAGTCTCCTGGATATTTAAACTGAATGAAATAGCCAGTCAAATAAAGTTTATGGAAAAAGAGCTGTAAATGGAACTTTTACTTAGGAACCATGTCCACCCATTATAGCCCTGAGGATTTCTGCACTTCATATCCCGTAACAGTAACAGATTGGAGCTCCTACAGAGTTGCAGTATCTGAATCTTCCGCTACAGTCTCTGCGGCTAAATGTTAAAGTCAGTCTATTGTCAGTTCAGTCCATTCAGTATTGTGCCACTCAGTCATTATGCAATATATTAATATCTGTGCCCTGTGAGTCAGTCTGTGCAGATATATTCAGTTATGTTCTGAATTTTTATGCCTAAATTACAAGTATCATGACAAGTTAGATTACAAAAAAAGAAATGCATTTTTATGAGTTTTTTTTCTTCTCTTTGTCTTCTTTTTAATTATTAATTTCAGTGAGTTAGCTTGAGTGAAAACTCATTTCTACTTGCAGGGGAAATTAGGGGCCACGTCATAATCAAGTCCTACATCCCCAATAAAGTCCCAAAACTTAGTCATGAGATGTTACAGTTCTGTATCTAGAAAAGTGCCCACCTGTATGAGCAAGGAGACACGTTTTGTCGCTCATGACCTCTGTAAAGTAAGCGACAGATGGATGCATATTTTTGCTCCTCGTGGTTCTTATGTTCAGCAGCACAGGTTTGCAGCTCAGAACAAAAGGCAGGAGTTGACAGTAGTTGAATTATAAGATCTAGCTTTGAAATACTGTATCACTGAGTCTCTCTAACAGTGCTTGGTGAGTCACATTGATATTCTTCTGATGTTTTAAAACCAATATATAATTGCTCCCAGCAGCATACCTTGAGTCAGGTGAGTACTTGCTTGTCACCTGAGCTCTTGGAGACTGGCAGAGCTGTTAATAATTAACCACCATGACAATATGCTTGTGCTGAATACAACAAATGTTGCCCGGGTGCTTTACCAGCTTTATAGCAGAGTGGCGAAGAGAAAGTCAAAAACTCAGGTGGTGTTTGACAGGGGGCATGTGGAAGACTGGAGCAAAATTAAACAAGGTTCTGTGATCTGATGAGACCAAAATTAAGAAAGACCTCCTGCAGTCTGCCATCAAGTAGTAGAACTGAGCCCTAAAAATCCAAAGACAAAAAGTTTATAACATATACTTGGCATTATTTTTTAATACTTTTTCTTTTGCATTTTTTGTTTAATAACTGATAACACCCATCCATGAGCAGACTGCGGGCAGTCTCACAGCTCTGACAGCACGTAGCAGGTCATGGGACCCGTATACAGGAGGGTTTACAGATGTGATTGGTTCTATTTTGAAGCAGCTGTTTTGCGATTGGTGCGCTGTACTATCATTCACATATCCTGGTTTGTGATTGGTTATTCCGCCGTTTCCGCTTCGCTACCTTTTACGTTTTTTCCTCCTCGTCCTTCTCCCGGTTGAGCTAGTCGGTTTCGGTCGACCGCTGCACCTGCTCGCCGTTTCTCAAATCTATCCTCCCCACAAGTACACACACACACACACGACATGGATGATTTTGACATGCTGAACGCGCCCGCCGCTGGAAACGGCGTCGGCTCGGAGGAGGACCCCGCCGCCGCCTTCCTGGCTCAGCAGGAGAGCGAAATCGCGGGGATTGAAAACGACGAAGGCTTCAGCATCCTGGACGGTGGAGAGGTGCCTCCGTCGCTGGGAGACTCCAACGGTAATGTTGGGCGACCGCTGTGGCGTAGCAGAGACAGGTTGTAACACCTTCTGTCTAGTTGGCTTTTAATCTCAGGGGCTTGTGTTTCGTTAAACCACGGCGGGCGCCGAGGTTGGTGCTTGCTAACGAATTAGCCAAGTGGGCTTAGCTAGCCTGGCGTTATCTGAACGTGACACACGAACACGTAAAAGGCACACCCGGAAAGATCCGCGCTTTTGCCGGTGTTTCTAAACTGAATGAAGCCGCGCGACAACATCAGCGGTGGCTACGGGTCTTGGTCGTGTCGAGCTGGATCAACGTTACTTGCTGGCGGCGCGACGTGTTGCCAGCTGACCTCACAGCCACGGGAGGAAACTGATGGAGTTTAACGGCCATGGCTGTATCGTCGTCGTGGTTTAGCAGTTGTAGTTGATCAGAAGTGCTGACATGTCACATTGTGCAGTGTGTGTGTGTGTGTGTGTGACGTTAAGGAAGTCCTGAGTATTCAGCACGAGGAACAGATTCTCGGTTAGCCAAGGTCTTGTCAGTATACAGTTTTTGTTGTTTTGTGTCCAGACACATTTAATCGTGTTTTGTTGCTTGCTACATGTACCGAACAGTGCATATTGTTGTTGTTGTTGTTGTATTATTGTACTAATGTTTTGCTGTTAACTGTTGCTCTGCATGGCTTGCACACAGTCTTGAGAGTCCTTATTTTGTTGCAGTGTTTCTGGCATTATATCGTCTTCTGTCAGTACATTTTAACCATCACCTTATTGCTTTCAAAACATCTCGCCAAAGGACTGCAGTTGAAAATTAGGCAGCTGGCTAACACTGGCACATTTACAGAAATGTCGATTAATGTGTGTTGTCCTTATAAATAAAGAAATTAAATGAAATGTTTGTGGTTTTATTTGTCTGCTTGATTTCTAACAACTATTTTCTGTGTATGTTTGTAGATGGTGCTATCAACGGAGATCTTCATGGGGTAATACTTCTTCACATTGTTTTTGTTCTAAACAGTTTTGCTCTTAAATTGTACATTTGCCCGATTCTTCTGTTCTCATGTTTGCTCCTGTGTATTTTGTGTGTGAATAGGGAGACTTTGACAGCCTATTTGTACACACGTCACACTGTCCAAACCAAACGTCTTTTGAGCTTTTGCTTGCTGCCTCTTAAGAGCCGTGTAGTTTTGTCTCTGCTGACTCCGCAGAGGAGTGTTGTTAAGACACTGATGTTATCATTTTGGTAAATGGCCACATCGTGCTGCTAAAGTGACATTTATTTCCATAATTTTGCGGTGAAGACAAACCTTAACGTTGCCATGTGAAAAAGTCTTAGTGTAGTTATTGACCCTGCCCGCTGTCAATGTTTGATGGCTTTGTATGATAGCACAACTCTTAAAGAATAATTCTGATTTATTACAACTTGGGTCTTATTGTCATAATTTTGGCCGTCATTTCTATTAATGATAACGTTATACTCACCAAAGTAGTCGCTAATATCTGGTCATCATTCCTTAAAGTAATTATAAGGTTGTGCTCACTAAGTCAGTTGCTGAGATATAGGAACATGACGACATCAGGGTGGGAAATTAGCACCAGCCACCAGACAAATGCTGGTAAAATATGAAAGTGGCAGGTAGATTTCACACACAAAATAATGATTAACTATTAAGCGGCTGGTGAATTTGAACATTTAGCTGTCAGTGGCTGGTAGATGTTAACATTTTACAAAGTTAACTTCCCACCCTGGGCAAACATCGCTTAAAAAAAAAAATCAGGGGCTGAAGAAACACAATCAGTCAGGTGATTGGACAGGTTGTGAACCAGCCAACAGTTAAGACACATTATCTACACCACCTTGTGTGGATGTAAAGCTGAAAGTTAGCCCACTTGAAATGCCACTAATAATCACTCAATGCACAGAAAAAAAAAGGTGTACTTGCACAACTACATCAAGTACGGTAGGTCTGAGTTGAACCAGGAAGTCGGCCTGTACATTGTGACAGATGTTTACATTGGAATATTCGCCTGTGATTTTCCTCTCTAAAAGGTTTGGGTAACCTGATCGTCGATCTGATCGTCTGACTGCTTGTGTTTCTTGGCCCATATGACTTAATTTTAGCGATGTTGGCATGTTCTCCGATGTCAGCAATTTAGAAAGTGCAACATTATAATTACTGATAGGAATGTTGGGCCAAAACTACAAAATATAAAACCAAAGATTTAATAAATCTTTATATATAAATTGTCCTTTTTAAGTGAATTAATGAATTAAGACTTGCTAATGGGATGTTGGCTTCAGTGTTTTTTCATTTTATGCGTCAGTTCAGCAGCTTTTTCTTTTCTTCTAGCACTATAGCAGTGTGATTTCAGTGCTAACTGCAGAGGTTTGAAAATCTGGCTGTAGATCCGCTCCAGCTTCCTTTTTCCTATGCTGCCATTGCAACATTTCTGCCTTCTGCACTGTCAGGACTTCTTTCTGGCAGTGAGAGAAGCTAAGCTGATAAAACTCAAAGGGGGCCAAATTTGGTTTCAATAAAGCAGTCAGCTAACTTTTAAGAACAGATATACTATATGCATATTGAAATCAGGACAAGAAACTGGCTACAATAGCTGATTCCAAATGTATATGCAATTTTCAGATGATAGTTGGAAAGATTAATAATTCAGGATGAGAGATTGAATGTTTCTTCACCATATCATACATGATTGAACTGATAAAATGTTTCTTTCTGAAGTAACTCAATTATCTCTGCCTGTCATCACCTCCCTTGTTTCTCAGGAAAGTAACGGCCCATCAGATGCCTATGCAGCAATTTCCAATGCAGACCGGCTGCAGGCCGAACCTGAAAGCCTACGAAAGTGGAGGGAGGAGCAAAAAGACAGGCTGGAGTTGCTAGGTAAGCCCAGACCAGAGGATATTTATAAGGGAACAGGACAGACCCCTACTGTCTGTGGTGTGTCAAGTAAAGGTTGATATCATGAGATCTACGCCAAGTTATGGAGATTCAAAGCTAGCAGGTTTTTTCATAGTATGTAAACCAAACACAGTAATCCTGAATTCTTCCTTCCCTAATTCTTAATTTTCCTCCAATGTTTTCTGCCCTGTCATTCATATCATTGTCCTCTGCTGTTGTGTTTACCTTCCCATCTGCCTCTTCACTTCTTCATCGCTCATCGCCCTCCCCAGACGATAACTCCCGCAAGCAGGAGTCAGAGTGGAAGGAGAAAGCCAAGGTGGAGCTGGAAGAGTGGCACGCCAGGCAGAACGAGCAGCTGGAGAAAACCAAAACCAATAACAGGTACTGGCTTGATAGAGGGGTAGAAACAGGACACAAGGAACAATGGAAATGAGGAAGTGCTGATATTACCATGAAAAGGAATACATTTACAGTTTGTTTCTGGACAAAGTTTGAATATTTAAAAGAGGTATTAACCATTCTTAAATAATAGCAGCAGTCTTGGATTCAGCCATAGGTGAGCATATGACCAAATACTAAGGTTTGGCTCAGTGTGTAGGCTCTCCAGCAGGAAAAGAAACGGGTCCACCTTAGCCTTGAGGTTCCAGGAAGACACTGTGCTGGTGTCCCCCGTTTCTATCCATCGTTTGCCCAAACCCTCCCATTGGCAGTTCATTAATGTGAAATTAAGCATTTTTCTTTAGGGGGCAACCTGAGATGCTACAGTAGATGAGGCAAGAACAAGATAACATTCATAGTGGTGTCGTAGCATCTGATGCTTTGACACACACTCAACAATAGCCCTGCAACCCTGGTGTGTGTCTCCTCATACACATACAGTTTCAGTTATGTTGTTTCCCAGCACACAGCGCTCGTTACTTACCCAACTGTTCACTTTAATTATCTTTATACCTCTATTTAAGATTAGATTTAAAGTTTATTTAACAGCTAAAGTTAACTAAAGTTGGATCTTACTGTACACTGGATTTAGGCATGGATGTTTAAAACAACTACTGCATTGTGTTTATATTAACTTCTTAGAGTTACTCCACCTGGTCATAAATTGGCAGAGGTGGATGAATAACATCTGTGTACCAGATTGAGATAAAGTTGTCGGATCTCCTGACAATAGGCTGGCTTGTTGCAACACACAGCCTACTGAATTGAGTGTGAGAGACAATCCACCGGGGTCCTTCTCTTCACTGTGGGTTTGGCACAGTGGCTCAAGTGAAGTAATGTCATTTTATTTAAGAATGTTTTTACAAACCTATAATCTCATGACAAAATACTTTTTTATTAATTGACACATTTAAGGAGCGTTCTATTAATTGTGATCCAAGTGTGAATCTAGTTGGTCTTGACTAGATCATGATATCAACACTCAAATTTGATGTGTTGTTTTCTCATATCAACATGTACTACTATTTAAGATTGTATAACATGCTGCATGGCTGGCATATTTGTGTCTTCCACCAGGTAACTCATTATTTTGCAGTGGTGAATTGGCAGTTTCTGTCTTTTTCCCCTGCACTGTAATGTAGCCCTGCTGCCCTATTAATAATAAACTAACTGCAGCCACGACTCCCTACTCATCTGGTAACCCCAGGTTTGGTGGAAAAGATGTCTAACCTTTTCATATGTATGGTCTTTGTCTGATAAAGATAAATAACTGACATACAAATGTAGAACTATGGTGCTGATTTTGCACCAAGGGCTGCAACTAACAATTATTTTCATTATTAATCTGTTTCTTCTTTTCCAAACTAATCAAATAATCATTTGATCAGTTTATAGATAGATAGATAGAAAAACCAACAGTAAAAAAGCTGTCATTAGCAAATAGTTTGGTATTCTCGATTGATTACTTATATTCATTAGCTTATAGTTACAACATATAGTGGTGATTGAATTAATTTACTAATCGGTTCGGAAGGTGGAAACATTTGAACATTATTCTCATCGGCTGAGAGCCTCCCTGAGCCTGACACTGCATTTAGAAGTCCTTCCAAAAACCTGAGCCTTTGATTACATGCCTTAGCTTATTATTGTGTGGTAACCTATAATGCTTGTGTTTCCATCCTCTTCTTCCTTTTATCGCTATCTCTCTTCTCTCCTGCCTTCTTGCTGCTCTGTCGTTTGGGCGGATGTTTGTCCAGGGTGCTGGATGAAGACTTCTACAAGCAGCCCTTCTCTGAGCTCATTGGTTATGTGTATGTTGCTCCAACTAACATCCTCCCTTTTATTTATTTTTATTTTGTTTTGTTTTTTCTCCATTGTCATCAACTCCCAGCATCCAACCATTGACATCATATTCATCTCATTATTTAGGGCATTAGTTACCTTGTGTTGCCATGTTTTGCCATCTTTAGTTTTTCATTTGTAACTATTTGGATTTCTAATTGTTACACTTGTCACCTAGCTTGTAGTTTTTTTCTTTTTCAAATAGAAAATACCCCTGCATGCCTGTCAGGATATTTCAGTAAAGAGAATGACTGCATGCCACTACACACACACTGCCAAACTCCTCAGTCACATCCATGGAAATCAAATGAATTCTTTCATATCTCTGCCTGTGTTGATTTCTCCTCCATTATTCACCTCCATACTGTTTCCCTTCAAGTCATTTCAGCAAAACGTTTTGCAAACACATTACATAAGTTTCCAACAAGTAACACTTGCTTACATTAACTGTATGAACTCTCACAGAAAGTGTTTTGTTTCTACTTAACACCTTTTTTATAAATGTGATTTTCCTTAAATGAATCTACAAAATATTATTCAGGAGTAGGATGCTTATAGATTTGTTTGAAGCAATTGTGTGTGTGTATAATTGGACTTGGGTGTTTGCGTCAGTATCACCTAAACTTTCCTTCTTTTTTCTTGAGTGTTGTTTGTGAAATAAGATATGATTTCACTGCACAATGTGCAGAGTTGACATTATCCTTGGTGGTGGTTCCTTCCTCTGAATCTCCACAAGTCAAACTTCCTAAGTAGTCATCCTAACTTCCCATATTCCCAGCGCTTACCAGTCACTAATATAAAGACTAGGGCTTTGTGCAGAATAGGATGGTGCCAAACTAACCATTCTACATGTGAAGCTGATTTGGAAGTTGCTGTAGTTTTAAATACCATGTATGAAGTTGTATTCCTTTGTGAACTCCTCTATGCTCAGCTCAGTAAGGTGGGACTTGTCATTGAACAGTATTACTATTAGTATTAAATTATTATTATTAGTTGTTATTTTTTGTCATAGCCCCTTTTACACTACAGCTGTTTTCATTTTATGTATTAATATAATTGGACTTGGATTCAGAAACTCCAGTTGATACTTTGTTTTGCCTTTGAGGATATTTTATAATCTTTTTATAGGCTGCAGAAAGGTCAATAACAGTTTTAGGACATTAATCACTTCAGAAATACACTTCTCCAGCTTTTATTTCCATCATATTGTTTTTTCAGTTCATTTCCAAGTAGCATTTAGCAGCTTGGAATTTGGTTCTCTTAAACCTGCAGATGTCCTGAGCTGTGATATTGAGTCCCGCCCCCACTGTCTCTCTCCTCTCCTTCTTATTGGTGCTAAAGAAAATGCACAGAAAAGATTTTATTGGTAACACCACTGGTCATTTCATGGTTACACAACTGCTTCAAACTGAACTGTGTTCATGCTTTATTCGAATGTTAGCTGCTCTGTAGCTACTGCTGTCCTACAGGATGACATGCTAATTTGCCCAGCTAGCTATCCAATAGCCTGAGCTGTGCAGCCTTTGGTTTCGCTATCAAATTACTTTGGAGTGCCCATTAACCTGCATTGTGGTGTACATGTTTTTTTTCTTATTATTATTCATCAGCTTTTGATTTTAAAACTTGTCATTAGTTATTAAAAAAAAAAAAGCAATTATAGCTGAAAGCTATCATGTTTGGTGAGAATAGTTGGTAGTAGTTGGTAAAACCTTATTTCTGGTAGTTCTTTCATTAGGTTGGTTCTTGAGCTGTTCTCCTTTTTGAAAATTGGCATTACATTTCCATTGTATTTGTAACCTAATATTAATGTACACATGCTCATGTTTGTCATGCCCCAGAGAGATTTCATTGTGTTTTTTTAGTCTGTTTTTTTTTTTTAATGTGCACACCTCAATGCAGCATATTGTTAGCTTATATGTGAGATTGAGCCAATACTGTAGAACAAATTGCTTTTTCATCCTTCATCTTGTTAGTGTGAGTCTGTGACAAGGACTCCCTGGGTCTCATTTATAAGCATTTACTAAGAACAAATGGGCTTGAATGATGTGAATACCACCTCCCACACAAATGTTGGGAATTAGAAAATGTCACGAGAGAATGAACAATCTCTGAACAGTGCCTTTTAAGATTTGGAGAAAGTGGTAGCTGGTCACATCATTTGCAAATGAAGTGAAATAAATTGTGTTAATGTCTCGTGACATACGGAGATAAACTTGCTTGTAGGAGAGCTTTTGGACATTTTATAGATCAGATATTACTGAGAGGATGTTGTGCTCGTGGTTTGATCTAACTTACTAGAAAATTATCAACACAGTTTTATAAATGAGACCCCAGGCCATAATGTCCTACAGAGAAATATATTTTCCACTCACCAAACCAAAGGCTGCACACTAATCATTTTGTAGAACATCTTTGAATGGAAAAAAAGAGAAATTTAAAAAATTGTCGCTTTTGCATGCTGGCTTTCAACATCTGCATTTAGCTCATTTTTGTTGTCTTTGATTTCGTCCCCTCCCCTTTCTCTCTCTCTTCTAAATTCTGACTTGTGAAACTGTTTCTCCCTGTTTTCTTTTCCTATGCACCTTAAAGCACACACATTAACCATCCTTGCTACCGCCTAGACCAGTTAAGTAAAAATTCAAAACCACAGAACCTCCAAATACTTTCTATTTTTGACAGGGGATAGATGCAGTTCTGTGTGTGTGATTGTGTTTTAGATAATTATACGTTGCACAGATACCCGGTTTACGATCCCAACAGTTAAATCCACTGCCTAGATAGAGGTTTGTTATATAATGTCCCTTCTGTGGTGTTGTGGTCCTTCTAGTCCCTTGTGTGTATTTGTAGTTGGTTGTGACAGTGAATGTTCATTGGCTTCTCATCCCCATTTTGCTTTGTGTACTGTGTTGTAGGTAGTAGCTGAGTTTGTGCTTGCAGGTGGGGTGGGGTATAGAAAAGAAAAACTAGAAAAGTACCATGGCAGTGGACTTATTACTATGTGTGTGGGTGGGGTGTGATGAGGGCTTACATTTGTTTAGCCATAATCTGTGGCTTGCATCTCAAAATGTCTTGTGAGAGTGGCACTGATCCATTTTCAGTTTTCAGTTTTGTCTTTTCTTCTTCCTTCTTTTTTTTTTTTTACTTACTTTTTACTTTTGTGTTTTATCTTTGTGTTATGTGGTAAGCCCTTTAGTGTAAATGTCCACTTTTTGGTTTGATAGATGGTTTAAAAGCACCTCAACCTTCACCAAGAAGACATTAATTGATCAGTTCTGCAGTTATGACACATGAAAGCAAAGTAAACGCATCCTTTGCCACACCTCCAAATAGCCGGCTTTCCAGCTGCAGCACAATGCATGGCTAAAGCCCAGCATTGCTTTCAGTTCTTTTGGGCTTGGTTAAAAAAACAGAACTTGCCATTATTGTTCTTTTTTTTTTTTTTTTTTAAATCGAGGACAAGTATATAGATGAGCTCATTATCCCTATACTTGGGTCTTGCTGAGTAAAGAGAACATTGTAAATATGCAACCACAGGGCAAGTTGAAGTGTAAGGGTGTGGGCAAACTCCCCTCCCCCAGTTCTGTACAGAACTGCATTTTTAACCAACCAAAAATGCTTTTCAGACCTTATAATTACTTTGTTAAGCTTTGGTTTGTTTGTTTTTCTTTGGATTTCTCATCAGTGTCTTATACGCACCTCCCTTTACTCTTGTGGGAAGTCTAAAATACAGGTAACTGTACCATAATGTGTAAGCAGAGTTGGGGGCATGCCACAGGTAATGATACTGTTGTAGCTTGTTTCTCTTTGTGGGCGTTAAGACAGATGGATGTCCATTTCTGTGTGGTGATTAGATTGTCCTGCCCTGAGGTAGACTCTGCTGAGCCAACAAAGTCCCATAGTCAAAAAAGGAAAAAAACAAACAAAGACTTTTCATTAGGTGTATTGTAGAGATTTATGCTCAATAGATTAGGGGAGTACTTCTCGAATCTTGATGTCAGACTGAAATTTTAACTTAAATTGAATCTGACTAATTCATCAGTCATGCCAGAGTCAAAACTGTGGAGTCCAAGAGGCACGCCTTTTCCACCAGAACTTGGTGTGTGTTTGTGATCAGCAGAGGACTTTCTCAGGGCTTTACGTGTACTTTGGTGTATCTTACCTCTTCCTCCACTGATTGTTTTCTATTCCATGTCCTTTCCTTCTCCTTTTCCCTGTTGCATGTAGGGCGGCTGAGGAAGCCATGATTTCAGATCTGGATGAGAACAACCCCGGCACCGAGTGGGAGCGGGTGGCTCGTCTCTGCGACTTCAACCCCAAGTCCAGCAAGCAGGCCAAAGACGTGTCCCGCATGCGCTCCGTCCTCATCTCCCTGAAGCAGTCCCCGCTAGTCCGCTAGGCAGCCGAGCTCGCTCAGGGTGTCATTCCATATCATCCTCCCTCATCACACACCAACCAACCCAACTACCGATGTCCCACCATCTATATTCTGAAGACAAGGGGACTTGCACCCCTTCTGTCCATACCTGTTTGCAATGCACAGTCCTGTGGAAGGATATAGCCAGTTGTCCTACCCTCATCTTTCTCCTCCTAGCAGGGCTGTAGAGATTAGCCTTGAAGCACCAGCTCACCATTTTCTGCCCCCTGAAAGGTTTTTATCTGTGTGACCTCTTCCACAGACTAATCAAGACCTTGTAATTCCTCTCCCTCGTTGTTTAGTATACTGAGATCAAGGTCTATTAGATCGTCTGTGGTATTGCGTAACACTTGTGTAAGGGTGGTGAGTTTGGACACTAAAAGGGAAGGGTTGATGTTTGTTTGGGCCTACAGCTACACTACAAGCTGCTTCTCATGGCCCCCAAACAATATCATTCCCACGATGCTGTACTCTAACTCTTAACCTGTCCATCTTATGAATCCTCCTCTGACCTACGAGGGCTGATTGATGTTAAATGGTTTTATTCACCTTTTGCCATCCAACGCATCACCTCGTTTTTCCATCCTTAACAAAAAAGTATCTTCAGAATTTTTTCTTTATTGTTGTTTTTTAAGGACCAAACTCTAAAGATAAAACTCCAAATTCAGTGTGTGTACTTTGAACTGTGTGTGTAGAGCCTGCTTGTGGCACATTGTGTTAAATTTTCCAATCTATGCATTTCCTTTTGAAAAGCCTCTCCCCTCTCCAGTCAGGAACTGAACAAAGTCCAGTCATTACAATACATGTGACCTGTTTGTATGTGCGTTTAAACCTCAACAGTGTGTGTGTATGTACTCTATGCGTGTACCTATGTACATATACAGAAGGCATTATATATACAGTATATAAAACGTTTGTCACTGAAATTAGACCGATGTGGTTTTAAAGAGAACTAGATATTAGCCAGCTGTTGCTTGACCATGCGTGTTCATTGTCCATTTGATTCCAATATCAGTAAAAAGTGAATGAAAGTTTTTGTCCTGTCATTCTTCAACTGGATGTTTAATGTTATTCTGGGAATGTGGCTGCACTGGCTCAACTGAAAGTGTCACAGTGCTTGCAGATCTGGGAAAGATCTGAGCTTGTCTGTAACCTTAAAACTAAATAGACTTGTGCCCACAAGGAGGCAGAGTAAGTCCTCAACAAGCTGGCACACAGCCATGACAACATTGCCTAAAGTCTGGTCACTTGACAAATAATTTTAGTTCTATTTTAGTTGCCACCAACTCCAGTATGTGGGTTATTGGCTTGCTAGCTGCACTTTTCTTACCATTGCCACCTTTGCTGTTTGGTGCTGGTGGTGTATAGTGGGTTTGTCAGAGCTTTTTTTGCTTTTTGCCTGCTGCTTCTAAAAGAGGCCATGAAGCTCTGTAGAGCTGCTGTGTTGGGCGATTATTGCCCGTGTGTCATTTGAGTTGATATAAATATGATTAACTTAAAGCTGCACTAATCAATATTGTATATTAACAGTGACTTAAATGACAGATGTTGCTCATAGTGACAGACCCACAGAGACTTCTCACCCTCAACTCTACAAATTAGTTTAGCGTCTTTCAGCTTATCGTTTTGGTTTCACAGCCTGCTTCTCTTTTTATTCATTCTCACTGTTTTCCTCAACAGCAGCAGGCAGCATGTGCAACAAAAAAAAGCTCTGACAAACCTGCTGTACCTGCCCAGCATGAAACTGCAGACAGACAATGTTATCAACTATCTAGATCATGTTCCTATAAGTTGCAGTTTTAGCATAATCCATTTTTCAATATGTCAGAACAAAGAAACACCTTTCTTATATCTATGTTCCCTTACATCTCCTATTTGACTTCACACAAGGAAGTGTTGACATTTACCATGATGAGACGGAGACTTGAAAGAGAAAGTAAAGCAACCTATGATTTGCAGCCTCTGACACATGGCTTTCTGTGGGGTTAATAAATCCGTACTAAAAAGGTGTTTGGATGCATTTTTACATTTTTACGCACAAAGAATTATTAACATTTGTGATACAATCTCACTCTAAACCTTTTTGTTCTGCTCAGTCTTTAGAGGGATGACCTTTGTTTTATATTGGCTTCTTATGCTTATGCGCCTCTGTTTCTGCCTTTTTGATACGTTGATACTTTTATATTTTGTTTCACACATTTATTTTTTGTTTTTCTTGTTCGGGTTTATTTTATTTCTGGGAAAACTATGAGTTACTATGTGTTATTATATTGATTGTTACTTGCACATTGTCACACATTGCCAAAATCTGTTTGGAAAAGGGTGGGGCGGCCAAATACAAACCGAGATGTAGAAAATAATGGTAACGCTTTAGATTACAGCCCGCAACGTACAGCGTAATTACTCCAGAGTTACAGTGTCATCTTTTGTACTTACAGTGTACCAGTACAGTACATACCAAGTAGATACAGGGGAACAGTCATGGAATAAGGGGGTAACAATTCGGGATTTTACAAAGAATTTATACTTTAGTTATTATACCCTGTAGTTACCCTGTAACTAAATGTAACAAGAGGGGAACTACCACAGCATGTCTAACTTACTCTGTAACTACAGAGAGCAATATGAGAACAGTTTGTTTCGATTTGACTTGCCTCAAAACATGGAAGAATATTACATTAACTGCACACTTTGCTGTCAGAAGAGTGTATATTAATATTAACCATGGCCTATATGATTCATACCTGGTATTTTATCTTGCTATATTTGTATTTATTTCCTGGGATGAAAGGAGGCCGTGCACAGAGCTGAGAAAAGGTAAGCTTGCACCTTGAGGAGCTGCAATGCTGGTCGAACATTATTGCCAGGTAGAAGACTTTCATCATTTTAATGACTTTAAAATTGCAAACGTGCTTACATGAAACACAAGTGAGTGATATCTATGGTGGGTGAATTCTGTCCGCTGATGGCAGGCGGAGCCACGAGGCCATAAATGAGCGTCCAGTAAGGAAGTTTGCTGGTCAGGTGAACGACAACTGAGACAGTCTTCAAAGGCCGACAGTATCCATGACGATACACTGTCCCCTGGACCTTTGTTCCGAAGTAAACGCACAGTTATTTTAAGGACCCCAACATTATAAAGGAACAATGTAGTTTGCCTGTTGTTGGTAATAAGGTCATTTTAAAATAAAATCACTCCATCTTCCCAGAAACGTCCAGAATTTTGCTCAGTTTTATGGTCACACTGTACCCTGTAATAATAAAATAGGTACCCAGTAGTTAAATAATAACTACAGTATACATTCTCTCTAAATTTCTCCCAAATGTCCAGATTGTTACTCAGCAGGTCATAAATACTCTGTAATAACAGAATAGACTACAGTATAAATTATTTGTAAAATCCCGTATTGTTACCCCCTTGTTCTATAACTGTTCCCCTGTACCTACTTGGTACGTACTGTACTGGTACACTGTAAGTACAAAAGATGACACTGTAACTCTGGAGTAATTACACTGTACGTTGCGGGCTGTAATCTAAAGCGTTACCAAAATAATTTCAGTTTCAAAATGACACAAACTCTCTGGGTGTCCTTTATGAGCTGCCTCAGTACAATATTTCCCTTTAAAAAAAAAAAGCATGATTTGTGCTGTGTTTTGGATGCTTTTGTGTTCTCATTATTTGACTTATTTACTTACAAATAGTAATGTCATTGCGTGTCTCCTCATGGCAAGAAGTTGTGGGTTTGAATCCCAGCTGGGGCAGGGCCTTTCTGTGTTTAGTTTGCATGTTCTCCCCATGTTTGTGTGGGTTTCCTCTGCCACCCTTTCCCCCACTTCCACTGGTTTAGGGTAATTCTCCTGGGGGACCAATAAAGGACAACTTAATTACTAAGGTTTTGCAAAAATGAACAAATGAACAAAGCCAATTACATCATGCCAAGCATACTAAGAATTATACATTATGTAATGGACAAATTACTGTAGTTTTCCATTGTAATATGGCAGACATCGTACTGCAGTCCGTCACACAAAAATCAGGTTGTGCAAGTCCAGGCACATTGTTTAATTGTGATCTTCTTGCCATGGTATGTTATGGTAATTCCCTCACAGGCCGTTGTAAGTTAAGATTTTAATGACAGTTAAGACTGTCATTTCTTTGTCCAATATTTTTTTTCCCCAGTCTGTCATTTTTTATTAATCTGTCAGTGGTTTTGTTTCTTTCTTCTCTTTTTTCGCTCAAGTTGGGAAAGTCGGTGGTGGCTAAGAAGGCCATCCCCAAAGGCACCGTGCTGAGCCTGGACATGTTTGCAGTGAAAGTGGGTGAGCCAAAGGGCTTCCCTCCAGAGGATATGAAGCAGCTGGTGGGCAAGAAGATCAAAGTGGACGTGCAGGATGACGACAGCATCTTAGCGGACATGATAGAATAAAAGATCCTCCACAAAGGTTGGGAAAGAGAGGCAGACCGACAGACAGAAAGGGAGAGAGAAGGAAAGAGAATAAGAGAGTGAAAGAGAGAAGCAGACAGGTAGAAGATGGACAGACAGTGTTGCAGTGTGTGATCAGAAGGAGGTACAGGAAAGAGAATAAGAAGGAATAAAAGAGAGGAGGAGAGGATTAAGTCTGTGTGTCTGAGTGAAAGAAAAAGATGAGAGGAAGAGGTGCAGTTAGAGAAAGGCAAATTACATTGGAGGATGAACAGGTCTGAATAGGTCTTAAAAATACTCCACATGATGCTGATAGCTGAACCAAAGGGGGTGTGTTGGTGTAAAATCACAAACAGCCTGTAATTACAGGATGTGGTGTTATGCACAAAAATATCAATATTAATAGTTTGTCAACTGTCAAGTGTGGTATGTTAAGCCCCATGTGCATTCTCCCTGATCTGAGGTCAAAGATTGTAAAGTCATCTGACACTGACCTTTCTGTTATGCCCCCTCTGTATTCTGATAATCACATATTCTCAAACAAAAAGCAAAAGAAGTGGAGTTGCATTGCTGCTGTGTGATTTGCACGACTTTAACAAGATGCACGCTAATATTAGTGATGTCAACTGTGCTTGCATCCCTGCACTGTTTGCTTTCTGTATGCCACAAGCCTTTTAAGGGGGAATATTTGCACCAGTCCAAATTGAGAAATGCACCATGGCCAATGCCAGTATTTCTCATATGTGGTATGAACATCATCTCTATTTAGAATGATCTGTCCCTGCTTAATTTTCCTAGCAGTTAATCATAATAAAATTGTGAGTTATGGTTACATATGTGAATATATAGGCTGCAGTGTAATTATATGCAGTACATATATATGATATATATATATATATATATATATATATATATATATATATATATATATATATACTGTATATTGTGGGGAATGATGCTATCAAATGGTTTTGGCATTACATTTGTGTGTATTTCAAAGGTGCCACTTGTGGCCCTTAAATAATAATCAATATTTCTGAAATGTTAATCTTGCCAATAAAAAGGGTGTTAAAATGCTCTGTATTCTAGCCTTATTTTGTCATTTGACAGTTCATAAATAGTAATGAAAAATATGGGTGTGATAGCGCTGAATAGATAATCGGTGGGACCCTGCTTTCAATCACCACCAACTGTTGCTGCAGTCAGTTCATGTGTGGCTACAGTTACCACAGTGTTTTGCCTATTTTATTTTTGAAGAAACCCTCCAGGCATTCAGTATAGGCTACTCATCAAATGTGGATGACAGGTCTTGATTTGCTCAGACTACTAACACTTTTGGCATCTTTCTGTCTTCTCAGGTTTGACTTGGAATAGACGCGTGGGAGAGTTTTTCACCTTGTGCTCTGTTAAGACTATGTTTACCCAAAATATTGTACACCTAGAAATGTTACCACAACATCCCAATAAGTGTTTGTATTTAGTTTTCATTTTGGTGTTTACCTATACATTTTGCATTTTAAACCCACAGGCTGAAATGACTATTTATGTGACGTTTCAGAAGATGATTAAGACTTTTTCATCTTCATCCACTCCTTCACCTGCATTTCCAACAAACGCGTTTATGCTTTTATTTTTTAAAGGAAATCCGGTTTTTACTTTGCATTACAAAAGCGGAAGTCCGTGAACATCCAGGATGTGCAGCATATTAACTGTTCCGGTCGGCTTTTCCAGGCACAACTTACCGCTATCCCTCCGTCCAGTTCTCTGCTAAATAATTTCCTTTTCTGTGAACAAGATGCCTTTAAAGTTTGAGCTGTGCCCCGGTAGGATGATCGGAGGTAACAATCCATGCTTCATCATAGCTGAAATTGGACAAAACCACCAGGGAGACATTGAGATTGCCAAGAAAATGATCAAAATGGCAAAGGTAATCAAAATGACACATATCGGTTTATGGATGTGAATGAGTGAGTTTTTTTTCTGTTGTTCTCATCTTTAACAGCCAGGACACACACACACACACACACACACACACACACACGAAGTGAATTTAAAAACGTGCCAATTTAAGTGTGCTTATTGACCTCACTGCTTGAATTAAGAGTTAAGATTGTAATGTAATGGACCATCTGTCCTGCATGTGGCTCCGAAGGATTTTTGTAAAAAGATGTTTAGCCACGTTGAAGAATGTTAAATTACCTGATTTGTGAATGGAGTTTGGCTTGTCTATTCACGCCTGGCACATAGTGGCCATACTACGCTACTGAAGCCACAGTGTATGTCTGTTTTTTATTTGTTCAGTTCAAATACCCCATAGATATGAAAAAAACAAACATATACACATCTGTATAATCCATTATTTTGAAAGGATTTGATATCCTATGTCAAAGGAAATGTACCTAAGTCAAGTCTATCATCCTATTTATTTCTATAAATGAGCTAAAATTTTGCTAATATTGATTATGAGAAGATTTTTACTGTGTACCAGCCCCTGGTACTGTTGCCTATAGCTGCTGACATAAAAGCACATTTTATCATACAAAGCTACATTGTGTTGCAGCCTCAGGCTACACATGGGATAGTAATCATTACATGTAATAAAATGGGATGACTACATCCCTGTGCGGTCAAACTTGATCTGTTATAGTTCGGGGGTAACTGTCAGCTACAGCAGGTACAGGTTTTAAACAACTGCTTATGTCACTTCTTTAAATAATCTGCTACGAGGACACACAGAGACAGGGTTTCTTTTAGCAGAGGCGTGTGGAGTATACTGGCACCTTAGATAGTTTAGTTTCTGGCTGTAGTTTTGTGCAGCAATGGGTTGCCTTACGCTTTAGTATAGCGCCTATTATTGTAAACTTTACTCCCTAAATATGTTGATTGGTATGCTTGCTTTTGCATGTTCAACTCACCTGAGGAAAAAATACCCTCTTTGTTACACTAGAAATTAATTAAAATAAAATTGAAATAATTAATTAGAAACATGGTAAATGAACACTGTCCCCTCTAATTAGTACCACCTTACATATGTGTTCTCCAGGAACCTGTGAATTTACAGTTGTATATCCGTTGCTTTTTAGGACATTATAGGAATCTATAGAACCCCTAAACTGAGTCATTACTATTAAATATATTTTCTGAGCTTCCCTTCTTTTTTCAGCCCTCACTTATATCCACTTTCACAGGACTGTGGTGCTGATTGTGCCAAATTCCAGAAGAGTGAATTAGAGTACAAATTTAACAAGCGAGCCTTGGAGCGCCCGTACACTTCTGAACACTCCTGGGGAAAAACTTACGGCGAACACAAGCGTCATCTGGAGTTCAGCCATGAGCAGTACAGGAAACTGCAGAAATACGCAGAGGAGGTGGGGATCTTCTTCACGGCCTCAGGGATGGACGAGGTAAGACAGAGACTTTTGATGATGGTTTTCAGACGTTTTAATCAGGTTTAAGTTTAACCATAACTTTTTCTGTCTTTAGATGGCAGTGGAGTTCCTCCACGAGCTCAATGTGCCTTTCTTCAAGGTAGGCTCTGGAGACACCAACAACTTCCCCTACCTGGAGAAGACTGCCAAGAAAGGTGAGAGTGAACTGTCATAACTGGGAGAATGTTTCAAGCATGAGGTTGAGTCATCAGATGTATTTTGTGCTGAATAAACAAGTCAGTTTATCATCATGTGCATTAAAATGTCATCAGTGCATTTTATAACTTGTAAAAGGTGTGCACAGTAATATATACACAGTGTACAAAATGCATACTAATGCATACCAAACAAATACAGTATTCACTCAGTAAAAAACTGAAGCTTTTGTGATTTCAGTTACAGCATCAGTTTGACTGTTGTTTTACATAAATGTTGATGAGCTAACAAACCACAAGCATCTAATGTTTCATTCAGTCTCCTCTGTCTTGTCATTTTGAACTACAGAGACTCCTTAACAGTAAAGAGTAGTGTTGCACTTTGCCTTCTGCCCATGTTAGACATGATGTTTATCAGGCTCTTGCCCTCTTGTCTGTGTCAGGACGTCCCATGGTGGTGTCCAGTGGGATGCAGTCCATGGAGACGATGCGTCGGGTCTACAAAACAGTGAAGGAGCACAACCAAAACTTTGCCATCCTGCAGTGCACCAGCGCCTACCCACTGGAAGCTGAAGATGTCAACCTCAGAGTAATAACGGTGAGAAGAATAGAATAGAGTATTACTCCTATAGCAAAAGGCTGGTACGAAAGCAATAGATTTTTTAAAAAGATTTCTCAAACAAGTTGTCAAATTATCTCACTCCATAAAAAGCAAAATTAAAAGATTTTAGCAGCTGAATATTTAGTTTTAGGAGCCTTTGAAATATCACGTCTCCTTGCAGTTGGTGATTTTAGCATGTATAATGTACAATGGTTAAAATTAAACTCCCTGTTTTGATGGCCATGTTGAGTTTACACAGTCTTAAGAGGTTCATTCATTGTTTATCTTCTCAGATACTAGACATGATAGATTCCATTAAGGGCTCTTCTATGTATATTTAGGGATAAAGTAGCAAGAAGATGATCATTTATTTTGTCTTAACGTATCTTTTCTTAAGTCCATAATTGAATCACACCATGCTTATGTTTTATGAATTTGAATGTAACCTACAATCGATTAAAGGAATAGTTTGACTTTTTGGGAAATATGCTTTTTCGTTGCCTTCCCAAGAGTTGATGACTCACGACTACACTCATGTCTGAATGTGTATATACATGTACTGCAAGTATGTAAATATTTGTTTTCGTATAGATTAAACAAACAAGATACAACATGTTAATTAGTGAGCTTTAGAGGTGCTGGTAGGTAGATTTTGTTACCTTTGGATAGAGCCAGGCTAGCTGTTTCCAGTCTTTATGCTAAGCTAAGCTAACCAGCAGAGAGTGGTACCAATCTTCTCATCTAACTCTCGTCAAGAAACCAAATAAGTGTATTTCCCAAAATGTCAAACTATTCCTTTAAGAGTAACACTTGTCTCACCCACATATTAACTGTAGGAATACCAGAAGGAATTTCCAGATATTCCCATTGGGTATTCCGGCCATGAGTCTGGGATCAGTATTTCAGTTGCGGCCGTGTCTCTGGGGGCAAAGGTCATCGAGCGCCATATAACCTTGGACAAGACGTGGAAAGGAAGTGACCACGCCGCCTCACTGGAGCCCTCTGAGCTAACCGAGCTGGTTCGTTCCATCCGACTGGTGGAGCGGGCGATGGGGAGCGGCCTCAAGCAGATCTTACCTTGTGAGAAGCCATGCCATGATAAGGTGAGATATCCTCTCTCCACATGAAAATACACAAAAATGCGAGTCAAATACTGTTTTTAATGTATTGAAGTGTCATTTTCGCTGTTTAGAAATAAAGAGAACGTTAAAGAAAACGTTTGAGCTATTACTTTTCCTATTTTTCTTCAACTTTTGCCATAAGAACAATAATAAGGTCACTCCCTTCGCTCTTTTCTTCCAGCTGGGTAAGTCAGTGGTGGCCAAGGTCAAGATCCCCAAAGGAACTGTCCTGACTCTGGACATGTTGACGGTGAAGGTGGCCGAGCCCATGGGCGTCACAGCCGAGGACATCTTCCAGCTGGTTGGTAAAACCATGACGGAGGACGTGGAGGAGGACGAGAGTGTCACGCCAGAGGTGGTGGACAGCTACGGCAAGAAGGCCAAGTGCTGAGGATGGCAGAGAGATTTGAAATGGGTGGAAAAGGCATTTAATTTGAGAGGAGATTTAATCGCTTTCTCTGGGGGTAATTTGCTATTGGAGCTTAATGACACACGCAGGAGTGTGACGGTTTGTTTGGTGCTGTTGAGATTTCTGACATTGAAGTCATGGACGATAACTTGTTGCATAATTGGACACTGCATTAGTCTGATTTTGTCTGGTTTGAATGTTATGATAGCTGGTGTTTAAACAGGTAACTCCTTTGCTCAAATCACTCGTTCGCCCCCTTAGTTCTCCTTTGCCAAAGCATTTTTAATTTTCTAAAAGCTGCCTTTCATGTAATACTCTAACTTTTTGGCAAACAGGCTCTTTCATAAACCCACCGTTATAAATATTGAACACATGAAGCTGCTACTAGCCATTTCATCACAGAGCCCATTTGCCAAACAGTCAGTACACTCTTCTTGTATCATTGAGCTATCAAGATTGTCATTGTTGAAATCTAAGATATTCTGAAAAGACAAAGCCTCCAAATAAAATGTGGCCTCAATTGCAACAATTGCTTTGGTGTTCAGCTGGTGTTAAGCAAAGAAGTACTCTTATTGTCATGGCAGGTTCTTTTATATAGAGTTAATATTTTCTGTAAAGTAGTATTTTTGTATATTATAGTATACTATAATACGTACTGTATTTTAACAACTTTTGGTATGGAAAGTGGTGTGTGCATTGTCTCGTGAGCATGCATTGTTTTAGATGTGGAACTATTTAGTTTTGATGGGTCAGATGATCTATGTGGATATGAAGTGCTATATACATCTAAAATACTCTCAAATATATTCTTGGAAACAAAAAATCTAAATAATAAGCAAGAGACTTATTTCTGCTAGAATTCAACATTCCCTGCCTTAAAGTGCAACAGAAAGGTCCAGTCTTGCATAGTTTATACATGCTAGATGCAGATTTCTTCCTTCTTTTATTGTTATGATTAGGTTTTGCATCCAAATTGCGATGAAATCACCCCCAGTTAGAAGCTACAGCTTTGCTTTTATTCATCTTAAAGCCACTATGTGTAAAATTAGAACATTAATTATTTGTAGTATCAGAAAAGACACAGTGGCAGATAGCATAGCCCCCTGCAAGTGCTTGTGTGCATACTGCCACTGTACACATAATACTGTGTGTATTGAGGTCAGGGCTGTCGCCTGTTATTAGCGATCTTGCTTGACATGAACCACAAATGTAGTTAACACAGAGTCACTCATTATTTTTGACACAGCTCACCCCATTTGATCGATGCACAAAAGCAGGCTTACATTGCTGTTATTGCTGCAAGTAGCGTCTCCACTCTTTGTCATGTGACTCTTCAGGGTGGTCTCGGGCTCAAACAGGTCACCTGTCTTATTATGAAGTCTTATTATGAGCTTAGATCAGCTTTCGTGTCCAGGGACTTTTCAAAGCCTTCAAAACTATCAATTCTTTTACACCACAGACACCCCACTAATAAAATTTAAAAAAAACTTTTGTAATCTGATGTTCTGGAGTCAAGTGAGTCTCCAGCTGATTTGGTATAAACACCATCTGCAGATAGAGGAACATGTTTGTTATTGCAGGTGTTAATGTTACATGGATTATGTTTAGACTGTCTTACACAGCACCGAGTGCATTTAGCGACAACGAAGTATTAAACCAAATCCCAAGTGAACAAGGAGAAGATCACCATCAGAGCCTGAAATGGATGTTAACATTTGCTTATGCTTTCTTTTCAACACTGCTCAGTTTAGAAACTTAGTTGGTAGGAATGAGAACGGAAAGGTCATTAAACATTTGGTGAATCAATACTTCTCAGACGCAAGAATCACAAAATGCTGGATGACAATGTGTGTGTCACTGTGTTTCAGCTCCCTGCTAACAAGTTTACATTTTGATATATTATGGAAAGAAAAACTGAAGATTTCTATCAATGATTTGGACCACAAATAGAAGTAATATTGTGCCTGAACCACTAGATAGAGCTGTTTCTCTGTTGTCCTTAATCCTTAGCCCCAAGAAAGCTATATTTACCCAAGCAAAAAAAAAAAAGCATGAACATTTGTTATTTGAATTTGTTATTTGCTTCACACAAGGAAACAACTTCACAACAAGCAGATCATAACATTTTCCGATAGATTAATAACAAATAAAACAAAGAAAAACAAATAAAACCAACAAAAGGGCAGTCAGTAAAAATCAAGAAAAATCAGGAAAAGCTCTTTGATAAAAGTATGTTTTAAGAAAAGATTTAAAAGAGGTCACTGATTCTGCTGACCTGATTTCCTCAGGCAGCTCGTTCCAGAGATGTAGGGCTCTGACTTCAAACGCTGTCTCCTCTAGTTTTCAGCCTTGCTTCAGGAACAGATAAAAGACCTCTGCCCGAGGATCTAAGGCTACGTACTGGCTTGTATGCAACTAGAAGGTCAGATATGTAGGATGGAGAGAGGCCATGGAGAGCCTACAGTAAAATCTATTCTAAAACATACTGGGAGCCAATGCAAGGAGGCTAAAACAGGCGTGATATGGTCACTTCTCTTGGATCTTGTTAAAAGCCTGGCAGCTGTAATCCTGCTCTCTGTATCTGAGGATCACAGGATTTCTCCAAGATTATGAAAAGTTGTCTGTCTGACACAAGTCTTAGGCCTCTAGTTTCATGGTGGTGTGAGCTGGCGGTGAAAGGTGGAGGTTAATTAAAACTAATGAGCTGCATGGGTTATCCTTGCACCGGTCACCTCAGCTACTGATATCATGATCCTCATCACAGATTAACACAACTGTAAAGTTTCAGTTAACCACTGAGAGCTAACATTTACTTCCAGCTGCTGACAGAAATCTGAGGAGAAACACTCGCTCCATCATCTTAAATTATAAAATGTGTCAGCTGCGGTTCGTAAGAGGAAACAGGTGCACTGAACTTCAGTTGTAAGTCAGCTGTGGTGTCCTCATTTCATGTAGGGGCTCATTCACCCAATTCCAATTCTGTGTGCATAGAAATAACAAGCCTTAAAGTGAAGCCTGTTACTGATTATGCCAAATGTGCTATATTTCCTGAAGGCAGGAGGAGATGTGTTACTCAGCAGGAAAAATGAAAGAGGTATCAAGTACTGAAACATTAAAAGAAAAAAAGAAAGGCGACAGCTGCAAAATCGACAGTCACAGACTAGAAATGAGAAGCCTGCTTTTGTCTACATCTGTCTGAAACCAGGGACCAATTGCTTCAAAAATGTACAAAGAATTTTGAGTGGTAAATCTGCCACCATTATCATTGTAAACTGAATTGGTGCTTGACAGGTGTAGCAACAGTAACTAAGGGGGGCGGGGTTTAGCGAGCAGTCAGTTCCCTTCAGAGGAGGTAGTTCTTTTATTCTATTCTATTCATAGACTCATTATCTCACCGATTACCTGGGTCGTCCCTGCTCACGCATAGAGCAGGGTGGGAAATTAACTTTTTAAAACGTGAACATCTACCAGCCACTGACAGATAAATGTTTAAATTCACCAGCCACTCTTTAATAAAAAATTATTTTGTGTCTGAAATCTACCAGCCACTTTCATATTTTACCAGCATTTGGCTGGTGGCTGGTGCTGATTTCCATCCCTGACATAGAGGGTCTCTCTCTCTAACTCATATATAACTTAGCAGCTATTTTAAGCACGAGCTTTAGCCAATAAGCTGCTGCTGCTGATCCCAGGTTCACAGAGGAACATGAATCTGTCTCTCTCACTTTTCACTGCCTGGCCTACCAATGAAAATGACTTAACAGGTGAGCCACTTCTCACCTCGATGTAAAAAACAATAGAATAATTAAATGCATTGTGCAAGTTACTATCTGATGCAAAATTGAGGTTTTCATTTATAACTCTTGGCCAAGGATGGGCTAATGTTTGTGTTCAGTTCTAAGTAGGTTACATCTTTGCACGTTAACTCCAGCTATCTCAAAGCCGACCCCATACCAGATCTTTTTTGTTTTTTTGTAAGAGAAGAGCATCATAAACTGAACCTGAAACAGCTACCAAAGGTCTGGTGAGGTTGACTTTGTACTCCAAGAGATTTATTTTTAATTCCATTTCTGCAGATGTACCTCAGCCTACCCAGAAGGAGGTTTAGGTTAGCTTGGCTGGTTATGCAACAAGTTTAGCCTTTTCTTTACATAGCCCTCAATATAGCAGCTACGGCCCAAATACAGAATCCTTACTGAGGACAAACATCTCGACACCAAGTGTTTTACAGCGTGGAAATATATCGACTGTACTAAATATAGAGAGGACACAACACCATTTATCAAAGTAATTTTTGCACAGTTTGTAATTTCTCTTGTTTCTTGTATGTACGATGGTCCCAGGGAGTCCAGGGACCACCTGGACATACAGCCAGAGAAAATCCTGAAACTTCATCATCCTCTGTGCAGATTTTTTTTAAAAGCACACTCCTGTTCCAAGAAGGTATTGGAGGTTTTAAGTGGTAAACCATCTAGAGCAACATTTTTGCTTGTGAGAGAAAGTTGGCGGTATGTAAAGTATGCTGCTGTTTAATTGGATAAGAACAGTAGGAAGTGAGAAACAATAGGTGGGTCTATTGTTTTTTTGCTAACGCTTTAGATTACAGCCCACAACGTACAGCGTAATTACTCCGGAGTTACAGTGTAATCTTTTGTACTTACAGTGTACCAGTACAGTACATACCAAGTAGATACAGGGGAACAGTTATAGAACAAGGAGGTAACAATACGGGATTTTACAAATAATTTATGCTGTAGTTATTTTTTAATTACCGGGTATCTATTCTGTTATTACAGAGTATTTATGACCTACTGAGTAACACTCTGGACGTTTGGGAGAAATTTAGAGAGAATGTATACTGTAGTTATTATACCCTGTAGTTACCCTATAACTAAATGTAACAAGAGGGAAACTAACAGCGCTTTAGATTACAGCCAGCATACCCTGTAGTGTAGTTACCCTGTAACTAAATGTAACAAGAGGGGAACTACCACAGCATGTCTAACTTACTCTGTAACTACAGAGAGCAATATGAGAACAGTTTGTTTCGATTTGACTTGCCTCAAAACATGGAATATTACAGTATCTGCACACTTTACTGTCAGAAGAGTGTATATTAATATTAACCATGGCCTATATGATTCATACCTGGTATGTTATCTTGCTATATTTGTATTTATTTCCTGGGATGAAAGGAGGCCGTGCACAGAGCTGAGAAAAGGTAAGCTTGCACCTTGAGGAGCTGTAATGCTGGTCGAACACAATTGCCTGGGAGAAGACTTTCAACATTTTAATGACTTCAAAATTGTCAACATGTGGTTACATGAAACACAAGTGAGTGATATCTATGGTGGGTGAATTCTATCCGCTGATGGCAGGCGGAGCCACGAGGCCATAAATGAGCGTCCAGTAAGGAAGTTTGCTGGTGAGGTGAACGACAGCTGAGACAGTCTTCAGAGGCCGACAGTATCCATGACGATACACTGTCCCCTGGACCTTTGTTCCAACGGAAACTCACAGATGTGCCCCGTAGTTATTTTAAGGTCCCCAAAATTATAAAGGAACAATGAAGAGTGTTACTCGGTAGGTCATAAATACTCTGTAATAACAGAATAGATACCCGGTAATTAAAAAATAACTACAGCATAAATTATTTGTAAAATCCCGTATTGTTACCTCCTTGTTCTATAACTGTTCCCCTGTACCTACTTGGTATGTACTGTACTGGTACACTGTAAGTACAAAAGATTACACTGTAACTCTGGAGTAATTACGCTGTATGTTGCGGGCTGCGTTTTTTTTTTTACATCACTCATAAAAAGCATCGAGTCTTTATTTAATTGTTGAATTCAGACTCTCTATAACACTACCCTTGTCCAATCTCTCTCTCTCTCTCGCTCACACACACACACACACACACACACACACACACACACACACACAGACTAGGTAGGGACGCGCTACGTAACAGAACAGGTCACATCATTTGAACTCACCTTCAGCTGGCTACTGAAGCTTACGGTTCTCATGTCTAAAGCCTGACCTGTCTTGAAGTGTGCACACACACTCACACATAACACATGCACACACTGCTCAATCAAAAATGTATTTGAATTTCCTCTTTAAGAAATGATTTTTAAATATTTGTACACATTTGATTCCTTTGGTAAAATAAGGAGAGAGAGTTAATACCACATTATAACTGCTATAACTCTGCAATTCTACTGACACATGCTAATCTGGACCCACATACTGTACAGTATGTAGGTCCAGATTAGCACGTGTCAGTAGGTTTTATTGCTGTGCTACAAATGAAGGATTCAGGATTGTCTCTTAAGAGCAGGTGTTGCATCAAAAGCCAATTACAGACATGCAGGAAATGAAAGACAGAAGGCATGGTGACCTCACTTCTAACAACTGGCTGTTTAGGACTGAAACATGTAGTGCAAACTTTACATTGTCTGTTGCAATTTTGCAAAATCTTTTTTTTTTAAGAAAACTGCACAATGATGTCAATAATTGGCAAAGGAGTGGCAAAATATACTAAGGAAAAACTTTCTGCCCAAAAGTCCACATTCGCAGTCATAAAGAAAATGCAAATAATGAGGAAATCTGTGCAAAAGTATCAATAAATGTGAACTAAAACATGCCAGAATAAAGACATGCAAAGATTGATTTAAAAAATGTCAATTATGTTTCTTTTACTCTGAAGTGTTTGACACCCTAATTTAAAAGTTTTAAAGCTGCTGCAGTGTGTTGCATCACAGAGTAATTGGGATAGTTGAGAACAGGGCTATGATCTGACAGCTACAAGCTTCAGCCCCATCAAGCTGTAAGCTCCTTGTATAAGGCCCATTTGCTTGGGTGTGGAGGTGGGAAGAAATGATACATGACACTGGGGGAGGTGGGAACAGGTGGAGATGGACAGAGGAAGGAAGGAAGACGGACAGCAATAGATAGCACTGATCCTCATTCTTGGACATGGAGAGAGAGAAGACAAGGAGGGTTAAGGCAGAGGGGAAGATATACTGAAGCAGGGAAGGAGGGAGGCAGTATCAAAGGGGGGAGGAACATTGAGAGGGAGGGAGGAGCCCTTGGTCCTGGGCTTCTGAGCTGGAGTCTTGGAGCTCCACCTCGGCTGAGGGAGGAAGATCTCACTGAGGATTTACTGTTGGGACCTTTAGACTGAACTCTGAGCTCTCTGGACTTTTCTCCTTTGAGATTCAATTTACTGGAATATTCACAGAGAGACTCACTACCTGCCGCCTGCAAGAGTCCTTCCTGCTGAGTGGGAGATTTCCAAGTGTGGTATGAGAAGAAAATACATATTTGTGTGCTTTCTGTGTGTAGCTGTGGTGTGTCTTTGTGTCCTAAAAGAGTCCAGCTTGTTTCTGAAATGCTACGGTTGGTTTGTAAAAATGTTACATTTACGATAATAAATTGCTGTTTCCTAGCAGATTGAGACTGGGCATTGTTGAGGACTTGTGAGATGAAGTTTCAACATTGCAGTGAAGTTGTTACAGTGCTGAAAAACGCAAGTGTTCATCAGTTCTTTTTCGTCCCTCAAATTTACTGATCATTTTGTCGGTGTCTACTTTTTGACTTTGTGCAGCGGCATCAGTGTGCAGGGCCTGAGGCTAATCTAAGTATATCTTCTCAGGGATTAAATAGCTTCCTAATGAGCTTTCACTAATGTCCAAGCTTCACTCAAAGGAGAGATCGCACTGCAGGTTCTCAGCGCAATGTCAAGAAGGCCACAGCACTTAAACAGCATTGCTGCTATTAATACTGTTACTATCAACTGTTATTGGCAATACAGTATGTACTGTAATTCCAGCTACAAGAAAATTAAAGGATTTCAGCTCCAAAGAATCCAGACTCTAAAAAAGGTTATATATTTCTGTAATATACTTTTGTGTGTTAACATATGAGTAATTGTGCTGAGTCAGTATCTGCATTTCCAGATTGCACTTTTTTTAATCATCAACTTAATAACTAGTCTAGAGAAAATAACCTGCCCAGGAATTATTATGCATCTGAGCCGTATAAGATAACCTGCATGAACTTTCTGGAATCTGTCAGGAGCAGGCCCAAATATAGACCTCACAGTTCACATAGGCTCAGAAGAAGAATATTGAGCCATTATTTAGAATAGACAGTTCAACAACATTTATTGTTCAGGTAATGATTTATCATTTATTTTTTGTTAAATGTTGTGACTAAGCCATCTAACAAGTATTCAGACTCTTCACTAGTAGCAAAAAAGTAGCAATACCGCAATGTAAAAATAAATGTTAATAAAATGTATGATTAAGTAAGAAAACATAGGTATTATCATATTATTGGGTTACTGTTACTGATGCATTAACATGTAAGCAAAATTTTAATGTTGTTGAAAGTAGAGGGGGTAATTTTAACTGCTTTATACCCTACTGGGTAGTTTAATCTAGTAGTAGTTTAAACAACGTGACATATTTTATTCATCATATGTTTTGTATGTAAAGCCTTTATCTGCAAAGTAACTAGTATGTATTGTAAGATCGATTGTTAGATCTATTTTGTGGTGTAAAAAGTACAGTATTTCCCTCTGAGATGTAGTGAGTAGTAGAAAACAGCAGGAAATTCTCAAGTAATGTACAAGTGTCTCATAATTGTAGCTAGCTACAGTATTTGAGTAAATGTAAGTGGATGGATATCAGGAGTGGAAGAAGACAACACATTCATACTCATTAAGAAGCTTATCTTTATGTATTCTCTCCTAATTTTATACACTGACTTAGAATGTATAGTTATGTTCTTTAATCTGCTCTCTTGCATTAAAACTTGTCTTGCAGTGAGTAATATGAGGAATCCTTTGAATGGGCTGGATCCTGGAATCAGACTGCAGGGCTTCCATTGTGTTTAGACCAGGAAGCAGCATGCAAACAAATCGGTGAGCCGTCGCGGCCTGTCAAACCCCTGCCCTCGTAGCCACCAGCACCACCAACCCAGCTTTGGGGGGGATTCCAGACACTTCCACTCTGCCTGACAACCTGCGCCAAACACCATGGATTTCAAGCTACCCATGAGAAGTCAAAAAATTATGGCTTCCTCCAGCTCTGCGCTTCTTCTGGGCCCTCACAGCAGTTGCACCAGGCACCACTACCATGGCGTCAAAAGAAAGCTTCGGCCAGGACGGATTCTAGGCTTCGCCATCAGCCTGGTGGCAGTCTGCACAGTCTTTTCATGGAGTGCCTTGTCACTGGCCACGACGGTGGCCAAGGAGCTGGAATCGGTGGTCGAGGGCTCAGCAGAGGCAGCAGTGCCCCAAAGAACTCTTCTGCAGCACCACAACATCTCAGTCGCGCCAGAGGACACACCGCTGGTCATGCAATCTTCTGAAATAGAGATAAATCACGGGGACTACCCAACGGACTACTTCAGTGTGGAGGAAAGACGCCAGGGCTATGTGATTTTTCATATGTTTGGCATGTTGTACATGTTCATAGCCTTAGCCATTGTCTGCGATGAATTCTTTGTTCCTGCACTCACTGTCATCACAGAGAAGCTGGAGATCTCTGATGATGTAGCAGGAGCCACCTTCATGGCAGCAGGTGGCTCAGCCCCAGAGCTCTTCACTTCAGTCATAGGGGTCTTCGTCTCCCACAGTAATGTGGGTATTGGTACCATCGTGGGCTCCGCCGTCTTCAACATCCTGTTTGTGATCGGGATGTGCGCCCTGTTCTCCAAAGAGGTGCTGAACCTCACCTGGTGGCCTCTGTTCAGAGACGTCTCGTTCTATATCATTGGTTTGCTCATGCTCATCTATTTCTTTCTGGATAATCAAATCGTGTTGGGGGAAAGTCTCGGCCTGCTGATGTGCTACACCTGCTATGTGACATTCATGAAGTTCAATGCTAAAGTAGAACTTGTCATCAAGAGCTTACTGGGCAGCAACCAGGTGGAGGAGCTGGAGACTGCACCAAAGGTGAGCCTGACTCCGTCCGTCCATCCATCCATCCATCCATCCATCCATCCATCCATCCATCCATCCATCCATCCATCCATCAGTCGATCCATCCATCCCTCCGTTAATTAATCCATTCATCCAACCATTTTCCCCTATTCCTTCTCTTTTGATACCCACTCTACTCTTACTACTTTATATTATAACAGCACCGATCTTTCACTCCAGCAGCTGATCCTTACATTCATCCATCCACTCACCCACACATTTACCCCAATGTTCTCATTCACTGATTGAGTCCGCTGACAGAGCATCCCCGTCAGAAACAACCATCAAGAAGTTTGAGATTCTTTGAGTGAGTTTTTAGCTTGCCAGAGAGCAGGAAAAATGAAGTGAAAATCTCTTAAAAGTAAAAAGGATCCAACTAAGATTCAGAATGTGAAAGTCCAGTTCTTTTTTTTTTTTTCTTTTAGTGAACATTTGTGATTCTAGACATGAGTTTCTGATGTGGATGGGTTTGTGACATTTCTAGGAAGGAAACGTGAATGTTTTTTGTCTGACTTTTGTCTGACTGATCTAAGAAAAACAATTTGGATTTCACAATGAATAAGATCACAGAGTGAACCTGTCATGGATACTGACCCCAAGAATAGTAGTGCTGCTGTTCTGGGAATCTGAGAGGGTGTTATGCTAGAAGCAGATAGGGTGTTAAAACAGAGTCCTGAACAGACTGCACTCTGTCAGACAGCCAAACTCCCCTGAATTCCCCTCTGGAAGGATATAAAGATTTGCCTTAACCTGCCACCTGTGCAGCTCGGACAATGCCAGAAGCAGAGCCAGACTGCAGCCTTTAGGTGCTGACTAAGTCTAGGAGCAGGCCTCGTCTTCAGTCACTAATTTTAGCAACCAAGTCCAGACCAGAATAGGGCTGATGTAACAGACGTAACAGAGCTGGTCCGTAAAATGTCCCCACTTCAACTGGAATAAAATACAAAGACATTTTATTTAAGTATATTAAATCATTATTAATAATTATTATTTAACTTAAAGAATAGATTAATTTGCCTTGGATTAAATTTACAATTTCTGTATTTCATAATAGGGTATTGATCACGTTTTCAATGTTATTCCCATTCACCTCTGAGATGCATATATTGTCACACTCATCAAAGATAACTTTTGATGCTACTGAACATTTGCCAAACGGTCATATCAGCCTTATGAGTGGTCCAACCTACACAAGCCTGAAACTATAACAATCTAATTGACTTCTAATCAAAATTCTGTTATCCTTTGATCCATCCAATTCAGCAATTACTTCCTGCTTGTGACAAGGGAAGCACATTATAGTTTTCACATATGGGAACTGCCTATCCTTTGTGGGTCGTTTTTTAACGACACTGGTTATATTGAGATATTTGTTTATAAGATTAGACATTTTGATCGTTTTCTCTCCATGGGGAATATACCCTGAAGATTGTAGACAGTTATGAAATGGACAGAGTTTTGAGGGTGACTTCTGAGAGCACCCTGATAAAATAAGTCAAAAACTGAAAGCTGAAAATTAGTCCAGAGGTCCTTGTAGCATCTCTTCAACCTCATCAGCACGCTCCCTCCTTCAGCTCCCCTCGTCTTTGTGCTGACGTTGGAAAAAGTGGTCTCTTGACCCTGGATGAAGGCCGTAGCTCTGAGTGTTGTTTTGTCCTCTATTTCAGCTCATAATTTCAAAGCATCTGTGGTTATTCATCCTAACATGGATTACACACAGATCCGATACGCCTCTGTACATCTGGTCACGATGAAAGTATGAGACATGAGAAAGTATTTTGAGAATTGAAAACACTTTATTTAAGTGTGACGTTAGTGTTTTGTCTCTGAAAGGCTCTTGCATACTCACAGGATGTTGACCTAATGACAACACACTCACAACACCAATCACTTCACAATCACTGAGTCAGTCACTTCATGTTAGCCGGGAGAAGATGATGGGAAAGTGTAATTTTCAGATTAGCTCGGAGTGCTCATTGTGCTGCTTGCTGCTGTGTTTATAAATAACACATAGAGAATGAGGCTGCATGAATACAAGCTTCAAGAGGTTCAACACACACACACACACACACACACACACAAAAGAAGCTATTTTGTTTTTCACATTTGTCTCTTCGTCTTTTGTATGTTCTGTCTTTGTGTGCAGTTGGAGTCAGATCTGTTGCTCTCTGATGTTGTAATCTCATACGGCGCTCAGGTGACAAATGCTAAAACTACTGTAGGCTGATTTTAGAGCAGCTTGCCCGTAGCCTAGCCCGACATCACCCATCACCAGTTCTTCAGGGGCGTATACAGTGCACTGCTGCACAGCATCTGGCTTTTGTTTTTCTGGAAACATTAGTTACAGATTATCTACTTTTCTTTATCATTACAGGCCAATAAATTGAGAGCTTGTGCATAAACTGTAAAGATACAATAGTGGTTGAAAACACTTCTTACAACTATTTTTATGGTAGTGATTCAGGCCAGTAGAAGTTTGGGCAACACATGAGCTCATGATCACCGGCCTCTAATATGGTCTTATCTGCTTTGAAGCTCCTCCCCTTAAATGCTAATTGTAAACACAAAAAAAACTGCTTCCAAAGATGCATGACTTGCTTTTATTTAGGGGCTTTACAGTGTCATCAGCTATATTTTCAGCATAACAATCACTTATATGTAAAAATGAATATATATTGTTTTGTCTGTGTCTTAAGGTTTTTTTCTATATTCCTATTGATGGATTGGTAATAGCTAATTTAGTACTTTTCAGTTTCTTTCATTATCTTCAGGCAGAGAAAAACTGTATTTACCATTATTTTCATTGTAGTCCATTCACCAAGAATCAGTTACTGACAAGTGCGTCATCTAAGTACATCTTAAACGTGACCCATTTTTGTATATTTCATGTTCTTTTTGTTCTAAACCTGTGAGCACATGCAGTATATTTGGGTTCCTCTATTATAATCAGTGTAGCTCTGTTTGACATTTGTGCCCTTCTGGGAATCAGCTGTTCCTCAGCCTGCCTCACCTCAACCCAAGAACAGCTTTTCTCTTTCTGTCGTCCGGCACTTGATGTCCAGCTGCCTTGCCCTCATGTGTCGGTAGCTGCTAAATAATCCTTTGGGTTAATGCTCTCCAATCCCATTAGAGCCGCTAATAATAGTCAGATGCTCCCTGGGGGAGCAGGAATCAGCAGATCACTGAGAGAAAAGACTGAATGCTCCTTCCTCAGCCTGCAGTCATGCTCATAACGTGGTGTAGTTTTTATTTTGTGCATAATTGGGGATGTTTCAGACAGTATTGCACAGTACATTCAGTGCCTACAGTGTCAAGGGCGAGAGAGAAGATATGCTGGTTTGCTTGCTGATGGCTCTAAAGACGACAATCCTCTCTGATCCCCTAATCAACTGCTTACCTGCAGTGACGACAGCAAACACACAGCCCAGCACACTGTCACTCAGTCTCTGCAGAGAACGAAATGTTCAAATTCTCCTCGCAGTCATTAATATCAGACCTGGATCACAATGCAACAGTGTTGTGCATCTTCAACCTCATAAACTGTTAAACTGTATATTTCTTGGCATAAGTATCTGTATAGAGAAGGAAGATTTAACTGTCAATAGTTATTACTTGTCATATGTTACTAATTATAGTTCTGTTACCCATAATGAAGATTTTTAATATTCATGACCCACAATGACACACAGTGAAAGAAATGTGTCTATAACCATTAATGCTTACTGACTGTACTGGGATTTGTCCATGAAATTGCCGTTAAAAAGTGCAGTTGTGTAGCTGTAAATAATAATTTTAAAAAAAAGTTAGTATTTGCCGACAGATGAGAGCAAAGGAGAAATATCTGACAGCGTGGTCACCTGTGAAGGTTGCTGTGGGACTTCACATGCAGGCTTGAAAATTACCAGTCTAAAAGTGGTGATCTCTGACGATTAATCCTGGCTAAGTCCCACAGCTCGGACAGTCAAGTGGACACTGGTGGAGAGAGAGAGAGAGAGAGAGAGAGAGAGAGAGAGAGAGAGAGAGAGAGAGAGAGAGAGAGAGAGAGAGAGAGAGAGAGAGAGAGAGAGAGAGAGAGAGAGAGAGAGAGAAAAGGTGGTCTGCTTGTGCCTCAATGATGACAGTGACAATGATGATTGGGATGAAGGGAAAGTTCAGTGTTAATCTTTAGGATTTGAGAGTCTGTCTGGGCTGAGGATGAGACCACTGAACTGGAACAGCAGCTAGTGAAGCTTTCTTCTTCTTCTTTTCCTAAACAGATCTTCTTCGTCTCTCAAACAGCGCTATGTCATAACGTGAACAAGCCATGATCTGCTTTACTTCCCAAGATAGATTTAGATGTTTTTACATTTGGATGTATTATTTATTATAGTCTGGATGAACATCATCCACGTTTACCCCAAAGACAAAGTTTGAATGTAGATAAAAATTTAAATTATGCTTCATAGTTTACAGCTGTTAAACATATTAAAGGCAGGAAATGGCCCGTGTTGAGCTGTGCTGTTCAACAAAAAGGATTTAAGTTATAAGACAAATCTTAAAACTCATGTTTCATGACATTATCAGTCAGTGAAAACAGAGAGCCAATGAGCTGGAGCTGAGCTTATTAATTCTATATAACTGCAAAGGAAAATATTGAGCTGAGACAATAATAAGATGTGAATGACAACACGTGGCTTCATAATGGATGCAATTTGTTTATAGAGCAAATTTGAGCAGTGTAGTGGCAAAGCTTTATACATTTGTGCTCGTTTTCATCTTCCTATAAATTATACAATCTGTAAACGTGTTATTATATCTATCAAAATCAAAGATCTTAAAATAATGTCACTCCTGATTATCTTATTCTGTAACAGTTCTCTTCAGGTCGGGCTAATAGCAGTTACAGGTCAGCTATACTGTATGTATACCGTAAATTATGTTTTTCTTGCATCCTGCTGGAAGGGCTAGGCACTGGAGGATGCTCTGGTTTTCGGTTTAAATTAAACTGTCTGGAATTGATTCGAGGCTGATTTGTGGTGATTAGTCACTGGTGATTCATGTAGGAAACCTGAGGAGAGGTTGCAGCTCCAGCAGAGGATCTAGAGGACCTCACAAATACAACAGAGCGCAGATGAGAGCTGAGTGAAATAAGGGCAAAGGTGACAAAGATTAGCAGCATTTCCAAATAGGTTACAGTATGCCATGCAAAATACAAACGTTACAAAATGAAGCACTTATCTAATTATACTGTGGAAAAAAAAGGCTGCTAACTGAAATAAGCGTTGGTGTTTTTAGCTCGATGACAATGCCTTGTTGAGTTTTTGTAAAGAGTTTTAAAGTCCAGGAGGCTGAAGGTGTTTCTCAGACCGTGGAATGTGTAACTGTAACTGAAGTAAAAATATGAATATCACCTTTTTTTCTTTTTTTTTTTTTTACATGTTGGGCAATCAATAAAATCCAGTTACAGTCTCAGCAGATTGTACAGCAGGTTATAAGTGTCTTTGGTCATCAAGCAGCTCTCAGGAGCCATGTGAGCACTAACCAACATGAACTAATGCCAAGCTGGCCTCTGCTGTTAGAGCTCAACAATCACATGGATAGCACAGGACAGGTGTCCACAGCTTATTCTTTTTTTTTTATTGTTATTACTTATTAACTTTAGGTTCAAAACATTTCTGTTCATTTTGTTTGATAAAAAAAGTTATATAAAAAAAAACGTCTTCTTCAGTGAAAAGAAATCTTTGTTTTGTTGGTCACACATTTCTGAAATGATATCCGGTGTTTTAGCTGATTTTCTAACTGAGTCTTAAGTAGCTGAATGAAAATCATGAACATCACCTAAACTGCAGCCAGGGGGTCGTCATGCAACTGAAGCAATATATTCCTACTCCAACAAATCTGGATTAGACAAACGTGTAAGAAGTGTATAGGCGTGATAACCCTTTAAAAACAAAAAGAAACCCCCAGCTTTAGCCTCGCTACACAGTAGCTGCCATAACAGCAGCAGGTGTCTTGTCAGATGCAAGCTAAAGGGATTATCTGCTCCAACTCTGGGGCCTCCATCATGAAAACATGTCAAGAACAAAGCCCTCCACCTCTCTGTCTGGTGTTGGTGATCGTTTGTGTTTGCTTTTCCAAGAGTCAGATACCTCTTAAGTTCTTGGCTGTCTTTGTGGGACATTTGTACTCTTTGATATCAGGAAGTGTATAAAAAGAAAAGGAATAGTCACCTCGGCTGCGTGATGTAATTGTTTGTGTTAGCCAACTCCCTATTAAATTTAGCACCATTTAAGTAGAAAAATTAGGCACACAAGGAAAACTTACCACAGACAAAATAGTGCTATTGCAGCTCCTCACCAAGGAGTGACAGAATGTCTGAGCAGACAGTCCACCAGTTTATGAGGATTGATTGTGAAATATGAATTTAAATGATTTGTTACACTGTTTAGAAAAAGACAGGTGGTTTTGGTCCTCCATCATATTGTGTCCTAACTCCTCAGATTTCTCAACCATCATTTTTACTTCAGAAAACATAAATAACTTTTTTTCTACTAAAGTTCTTAATAGACCTGTCAGTTTCAGACTAACAGGAGGTGCCAAACTTCTTCTTCTTTGCTTTATTCTCGCCCAGCTTTCACAGAGCAGACCTGCATCCGACTAATGCCATCTGAACACTCAATACAAGCTTTTTTGCCGTAGTTTGTTACTGAGCTTGTCTTTCGAGCATTATGAGACTTTTTCCCAGGGCAGGAAGTCATCTCATGGTCACTCTCAGTGTGATGTAAACTGCATCTAATGGAAAGCTACAGAGACCAGTTATTAGTTAATATATAGTTATATATTAGTTAAGATAGTTTGTGTGGTGACAGAGACCCGTGTGGTGAGTGTTTCAAAAGTGAAATCATCATTCCAGTCATAACAATAATTGGTACACTCTAAAACTCCTTGATCAGCTGTAAAAAATAATTCTGGTCTTGTGGTCTGCGTCAACAAAAATGTACATTTACATTTGACAATATAATATCTACCAACAAAACGTTATGTCACCATCTGTTGTCTTGAACATCCCTGATTTCCACACCAAACCCTCCCCACTGCCGATATTAACCACCTCTGTATTTTCACAAACCACCACCACAGTCTCTATCTCTATCTGTGTGTGTGTGTGTGTGTGTGTGTTTGTGTGCGCGTGCATGCGTGCGTGCGTGCGTGAGTGCGTGAGTGCGTGCGTGTGTGTGTGTGTGCGTGTGTGTGTGTGTGCGTGTGTGTGTGCGTGTGTGTGTGTGTGTGTGCGTGCGTGTGTTTCTCTGTGTGGTTACACTGCTGTGCTGTATATGTCCTCTGAAGAAATGGCTGGGGCTGAGATTAGCATGAGTCCTCCCACTGTGTGTGTAGGCTCCTAGTCTTCGTGTTGGAACGAGACCTAAAACCTCTGTGAGGAGGAGGAGGAAAGATGGAGGAGTCACAGTGATGGCACACACACAAACACACACTAGCAGACATGAAGGGACGGCGGGTGTGTCTTCTCCAGTTGAAGTGTGTTATATAGATAAAGTAAATCAGCTGTGAAGTTAAAAGACTGAAGCTGTTCTTCCTAAAAGAGGAAGCCATGACAAAGATTTGCGCCACTTTTCATCTTCATCTCGTGGGTTAAATGGGGCTCATGCCATCTTTCCTACCTGTTCTTACCACTCGTGCTGTCAACATTTTGATAAGGGAGAAGTTCCTTATACTTGATCTGGAAAACAAATGAAAACATGATGCTCAAATATTTGGTTTCAGTTAGTGGGACAGGTCAGTTAAAATCTGTCTCCTTGCTTTAGGAGTTCATGTGTGTTTTTAATTCTACATTCATTGTTTACTGAACATCTGATGTGTAAACAGGATGTCAGGGGTTGAAGATATTTTCAGTTTGAATATTAGCTTAACACTTCTGGTTTCGTAAGGGTTTATTGAACTGTATTGTAACTATAATAATTGATTCATTCTTACACGTATCCCCTCCCCACCCTGCCATTGTAGTCATGTAATACAATCCAACAACCCCACACAGTCTGAACAAATACTGAATATTATGAAACTAAGTAGTATTTACTGCAGACCTAATGCTGCATATAGTACATGCGTTTGTGTTACACACCCAGCATATATCTGCATATGTAAGAAAACCTATACTGTATATACTGTGTGTTATGCTTTCTTTCTCTGTGTTTTCCCTAAAGGTAAATGCACCTGGAGATGATGAGAACAAGCTGACGGTGAGTTTGATTTTTGTAAACTTCTCTGTACGGAGCTTGCAGAGTCTGGTACCAGTCGTGTTATTAGAAAGCAGTTTATATGCCTGCACATATTTACATTCAAAGCTCAAAGTCAGCTATAACACATTTTATAGAAAAGGGTTCTCTAGATACATATTCTACATGTACCTAGAGCGAGATTTAAGCTGCAGTAGAGATTTGATATGACCACTAAATAACAGCTGACAGTTGGTGGTTTGAATTGAGACAACTGCTCATTTGGCATTATTTTAGGAACATAAAATTAAATGGTGAATGATGACAGATGTGGAATAAGTATGTACATATTCATTTTTTTTTTTACATTCATATAAACATTTTGGTATTTGTGTTGGAATCTTTATAGGCCAAACCCAGGCTGCAGAGGGAAGGCAGCTGTGCCTCTCTACACAACTCACTGATGAGAAACAGCATCTTCCAGCTCATGATCCACACCCTGGACCCCCTGAGTGACGAAGGTATGGGTAAGCGAAAAAAATGCACTAACACACACACACACACACACTCAAATGCAACACAATCTCTAAAACAAGAAATAATGTTAAAATCTTGTGAAATATAAGCACAAGCTATGAAACACAGAGGATGCGCTATGTACATGAATTGTATGAACATGTGACATCATGGAAAATTAAATGTCTGTTTTCTTTGGTGAACTTTGGTGAAGATTAAAAGATTAGGTTTGGGTTTAGAAAAAAATGTTTAAGGACGGAAAAGTGTCTGGTTGAGGAAAATATTTGGCCAAGTTGGATTATTACAGGTAAAGGTGGATATATTCATTCATCCAACTATTTTCGTAGTATTTCCTTACCTCGTTCCTATAGCTGTGCCTCCTGCAAGTAGTCCTAGCAGAGTAGGAACACATATTTCCCCCACATCGCTCATTAATTAATCACAAATGTTCAGGACACCACGCTGGACTGACTGAGTTTCCTTTGTTTTAGGACGTTTCAAAGAGAAGGCCTCGATTCTTCACAAAATGGCCAAGCAGAAGTGTAAAGAAGAGGCTGCCAATGCCAACGGTGTAGGTGAGTAACAGTGATGTGTGAAACTGTGGGAGTCCATTTGTCCTGCTCAAAAATCAACTGTTACATCAAGTGACAAATCAATCATCAAATCATTTCAAATCGTTCAGGTCATGCACGATCTTCCATAAAGTCTGAGACAGAGTGGTAGCTTACATTCAAAAATGAGCTAAAATAACTTACTGCTCCCGAGTGTTTCTGTGAAGTTATAATTTTATGATTAAATTACATATTTTTGTTCTTTTTTTTATCAGCAAGTTGTGGATCTATTGTTTTTCACATGTATCTAGTTATCTGATTTAAATGTGATTCGCCAATTTCTTAATTAAGTCAAGAACTGACATTTGTCAATTTATTTACCAGCTGACTGGCTGATTTGTCAATTCATTGTGAAGGGGCACTAAAGGGCCGCCATATAACACTTTGTTACATGTGTAAGGATGATCTCGGAAAATTAACAAGCATATTTTGTTTCCTCAACATAGGAGCCATCTCGCAGACACAACCTTCAAGAAGAGCAAATTGTACTAAGTTTCAGCTCTTCCCTTAATGTCATTAGACGACCACTTTTCATTTCAAATTCATACTGTCCTTATGAAATTGCTTAAACTCTATTGTCACTTTCACTCTCCTTTTTCTTTCCTCAAGCTGAAAAAAACATCCCCAACAGTACAAATGTTGCAGTGGAAGTCACACCACCCATGAACGGTGTTGCGGGAGGAGACGAGGTAAGGCTTTCATCTGTCAGCATCCCTCCAAGTTCGCTCATTTAAACCACACACAAAGAGCCTCAGTCGAGTATAATATATAATATATACCAACACCTGACTTCACTGCACTATAAAAACATCATAATAAGTCTAAAAAAACATCTAAATATTGATATGAACATGTGCAGTTGATGTAAAGTAATGAGCTCCTCCTCAGGGCGGTGAGGAAGAGGAGGATGAAGATCAGCCTCTGAGCCTGGCCTGGCCCGACACCCTCAGGAAACAGATCACCTACCTCATCATCCTGCCCATTGTCCTGCCACTGTGGATCACACTGCCCGACGTCAGGAGAGAGGTGACAACACGCACATTTCGACTGCCGGATCTTGCCTGAAAAAGCCTGATCGGATCACACACACCACAGGCTTTCTGTATTTGTCACATACACCAGGCCTTTCTTATAAGAGTGCCGCAGTCAGGGTGCTGAATGTGTGACCACGACAGCTAATCCCGGCTAATCTGCATTGATCCACAGCCAGATCAACCTGTAACGCTCTATTTTAAATGTAAATGCAAACACGGGCCTGAAGCAGAAGGTCATGTGTGCAAGGTCACTGAGGAGGCGCACCTGCTTTTTTCGGTCCCACAGGTGCAGAGCGCTGTGTGTAAAAGTGTTGGGTGAAGAGTGTGTGGTGATTAATCATGTCACATTACTGGTCTCACACCTCTGAAATTGCTGTACCAAACACAGTGGAGCATAAAAGAAGAAGGTCTCACTTCCTGGAGATTCAGAGTGGAGCATTACAAAGATGATGTCCAACATATGGGATTTCTTTTGTTCATTTCTGGAGACCTTGAAAGTCTGATCCATGATGATCCACGTAATAACTGTTGTGTTCACTTACTGTCTCTGTTGAAAAATAAATAAAAGTGACACATTTGGCCTAAAGTGATTATAAGGTTATATTTAATTAGATTTGGTTACTTTTACATGCAACAAAAATGTTACTGCCCCCATACAAGCTGCCATGCGTACGCAGATACCAAAAGCAAGGGAAACATGCTTTTCAGAAGATCAACATGTAGGCTGAAAAGGCTGAAAATCTATACAACTCATTATGTGAAAACAATTCCAAACCGAAACCTTTTTTTCAAGCAAAACCAGCAATACGCAAACAGGAAATCTTTGGTGGCGTTTGTGACTTGATTAAGTTTCTAAACTGTGCAGCTGCAACATTAAGCAACTTATTCTTCCTTTCAGGTTGGAGAAACTTTCTGGATCACAGAGGAGATAATGGGTCTGACCATATTAGCAGCTGGCACTTCCATCCCAGACCTGATCACCAGTGTGATTGTGGCACGAAAAGGCCTCGGTGACATGGCCGTGTCCAGCTCTGTGGGCTCCAACATCTTTGATATCACTGTGGGGTGAGTCCAGCCAAACAACAAGAAAACACACAGTGTAATAAGCTTCATTTTTTAAATGAGAACATGTGCTGTTCATCTCTCATAACCCAGCTCAGAGATAACCTAAATAACTCTTCTCTGTTGTGCTTCATCCTCCCCTCATCTCCCTCCAGTCTGCCATTCCCCTGGCTCATCTACAACATCATCAACGACTTCAAGCCGGTACAGGTGAGCAGCAACGGCCTGTTCTGCGCTATCGTCCTCCTCTTCCTGATGCTCCTCTTTGTCATCATGTCCATCGCGGCTTGCAAGTGGAGAATGAGCAAGTTTCTGGGCCTTCTCATGTTCCTGCTCTACTTCGTCTTCCTCATCGTCAGTGTCATGCTGGAGGACAAAGTCATCATCTGCCCCATCACCGTCTGAGCGAGAGAGTGACTCCTACTGATTGTCAGAAAGCAGAAACGAAGCATAAACGTGCTCACGTGTACCATGATTTACTATAAGAGTGGAAAAACATGCTCGCACAGACACAAACTGTCTCTTATCTGTCTCACGTACATACACAGTAGATGTCTGCACACACACATACACACGCGCGCGCACACACACACACACACACACACACACACACACACGGTGCATCACAGCCGTCCAGCAGCGGCCCACAAGCCTGTACGTCATTAACAGACTTTATGCCACCCAACAGGAGGGACTCCTCTCTCTTTATACCATGTGACTACATTTAGTAGTCGCCATTGGTTAAAACCTGGTGAAAGCAACTGATGGACAAGTTGTGTGAACGCCACCCGGGATGGAAGTTTTCAACTGAAGATCACCAGCGATTGTTGTTTTTTGAACTAAAGGACTGTGTGGCAGTATAAGAAGTAAGCTGAATATGGGGGCTCAAAGAAACTTTATTTTTGTTTTAAAAAGGGCAGCGAAGCTCTGGAGAGATCCTGTGTGTCGTGAGGAAAAAGAGAAAGGGCCGCAGCAACACGGTGTCCGGTCTGACCTGGACTTTGATAGCTGCTTAATAAACCTTTAGATTTTAACCACCTGTATGGCTTCGCAATGTCATCAAAAGAGAAATATCCAGTGTTAATAACTTGAGTGTGTTTTCATTTACAGTACATTGCATTTGAAGACATATTTGGCAGAAGTTGTTACTTTATATCCCATTCATGAATATCTATGATAGGATACATTAAATGCTAAATAGTTACAATAGAGTGTGCACAGATAGAATGGACCAAGATTAAATTGGCTAAGGTGTCATGCTCAATACTTCTGCTTATATCTGCATATCCCAACTATCTTATTTGGGTTTTTCGTATGATAAGTTTGTGAGCGTGACTTTTTCTGTTCCATCTGCCTTTACATGCACCACTTTAGAGAGAGATTACTTCAGTTTCGTGACTAAAACTGGACGATATATATATATATGAAAGCAAATTATAGCAATATTTTTGTTTTGGACTTTTTTCCTCATTCAAACAGGCCTAATATGGAGCCATTGTTGCTATGTTCACACACTACTTTCCATTGTTCAGTGTGTGACATAAAGGGTGAAATCTTAAAATGAAATTGTTATAAGAAACATGAAGTACACCCATATTTTTATTCTAAAACAAAACATGGACTGTTGAAGATATTCAGTTTGTGACTTTTGTATATTTTGGCCATTTTGTTCTCCTCTAATCCCAAAATAATTTCAATTTAAATGTTGCACAAATTTTCAAAAAGTGAATAAAAAAGTGTGTTTTTCCATCAACTAATCTAATGCAAATATTCTGAAGAGGCTGCAAAAAGATTGAACAATTAAAGAATAACACAATCAAGTAGTCTGTAACTCAAAAAATCTGTTTCAATTACATTTAGTGCATTTTTGCTCTTTGATTTGGCAAAATTTAGGTGGAGTTTCCTTATTTTTTTCTTTTTCTGAGCAATGTCAAACTGCCCTTAAAAACAGGAAGAAGGAAACATACTTACTGATGTGAGGCAGATATACTAGTGGCGCATTCAGTGGCCCCACCAAATCTGCAATCAATGTCGTCCATCTTGTCTTCATCATCTTCCCCTCATACAAGCTACAACGCACATCATCGTTCATCAAACATTCAGTTTCCTCGTGTTGCCTGCTTTCTATGTCAGATACATGAAGTAGAGCTGAATGTGAGCGATATCTTATATTTGATTCTCCCAACAATGTTCAACATCTTGGAGAAATGCTCCATAAAGGTACTGCAGACATCTCTGAATAACATCCTCCTCTGCTTTTTATTTCTTATAGTAATGTTAAAAGGTTAAGGTGTTACAGTACAACTGCGTAACAACACAAAATAAATAAATGCGAAAGATGGTATAAACATTTTTAGAATTTTTATATACTATATTTGTTTCCCAAGAACACTCAGCTTTACTCTGGTATAACTTTGTGTTTCTTTTTTCTTTCTGTTTAACATAGACATTTTTCTTTTTTAGATAAACAGATCTGATTTATCTGTTTAGATAGCCATGGAAATATCAGTTCAACACTCCCAAAGGGTTAAAAACCAATTTTTTTTAATCTTTGTTTTCATAAATTGCAACATTTTCTTTGTCCAAATGAATATGAACATAAAATTGACCCCAAACTATTCCCTATCTTGCAATTTTTAAAAAAAATGTGTGTTTTACTGTGCGTTTTATGTGTATAAAAAAATTTGTAAACTGTAATGCAAGACTGTAAGCTCCTGTATGTAATCATAGTCAACACATAGTTCACAAACTTCGACACAACGTTTATTCTCAGACTCCAGATTTAGCCCGTCTCTGCAGTATCATTTCTAAATCCTTCTTGCTTTGATGGATCATGTGAATGTGAGAAATGTGCGTACGAATAAGTGCATTTAGAAATATCCACAAGAATTCATCCTTGACCAGTTTGAATACCACGACAAATGGTAAGATGCTTTTGTATTTCCCTTGTGCGTTATGCAAGTATGGAATCATATTTATGTACTACTTGAATTGTGTATTATACTGTAAAAACATATATCATTCAACTGTATAAAGTGTTATATGATAAAATAAATAAAAACTCACATTTTCACTGTTGTTGTTTGGAGTTGATGGTCAGAGGCAGATGTGGTGCACCCGACAGACTGATCTAACTACATCACATGTATTTGGGACTGATGATCCAGACTCAGGATCCATGTAGTAGCAGTGTAGACGCTGATCTTAGGTCAGTTTGGCAGTTATTCCAACAACGTTTAAGGCATTGTTTCTAAACTTTGGAGTCAGGACCCTTTGTATGGTCTCTTGATATTAGTTTGATATATTTTTAATTAAAAGAAAATGGTTTGAAACATGTCATTTCATTTCCCTAGCCTCCGCAATCTTTATTATAGTATTACTTTTACATAGAATAATAATCTTTAATTGCTAGAGTCATAAGACATTTTAAATCTAACAAAGCACTTCAAAAGTCAGTTCACTTCACCTCTCAAGCTGCCCCTCAACGCCGATCAGATTTGCAGTGTCATCTATCAGGATGTGATCTGCTTTAATTGACACAAGCCTCTTACAGCAGCATGCACGGCCCCGCTGACATGATCAGTGTGATGCAACAGGGATTCACTGGACACCCGAGGACAACCAAGAAAGGACATACTCATCTGTCTTCTTCTGGTTATTGACAACTGCGGATAGTCACTGACTGTACTGTACCTGTCCTGTCCTGCAGTAAATTAAAAGCCTGATTTCAGCCTTGCAGGTTCTGAAAGTAGAGACGCTACTAGAACTCAAAATAAAGCCTTTAGTGGATCTCTTTGTGGCTGGTGTGGAGAGGGGGGGCAATTACAGCAACCAAAAACTATGTCAATGCACATATGGGCATGTGAGTATGTGACTCCAAAAATGTGAAACAATCCTTTAATTTAAAAAAAACCATCCAACCAGTTAATGTGAACTTTGTCAAAGTGAATAGTGGATATGATCAGGAACAAATAAAAGAATATAAAGCTGGTATTCAACATTTTAATTTTAATACACCTTTTTTCTTTGATTTTGTTAACCAGGGCATTAATGTAGCACTAATGAGTAGGGTTAGGTCTCTGGTCCTTCACACTCCGAAACAGGAGGTGGCGGTAATGACCCTAAAACTTTAAAATAAAAGAGAAGAAGAAGCAGCCGGAAGCATGCAGCTGTCAGTTTCGTAACAACACTCCAACTGCGCTTTGTATGGAGCAAAACACGACCGGTTTACAGTTATTTCATTCATCCCTATGAGGGGATCTCTGTTTGAGACGGCAGCATGGATCCGCCAGAGTCACAGGGAGTGGATGCTGCCGGTCCCGGACCAGAACAGAGTCCCAAACCGGAGCTTTCTGCAGCGATGCGGGCTAAAATCGAGCGGAACCGGCAGCGGGCGTTGATGCTCCGGCAAGCCAGACTAGCGAGCCGCCCTTTGTCCGCTGTGGAGGGCGCAACCTCGGCCAAAGTCTCCAAGACCATCGACTCCGGTGCCGGCTTCTTCATCGAGGAGGAGGAGGACGGAGAGGAAGAGCAGAGGACCAGGAAGGTCGTGCATCAGCCAGGTGTGTGTGTGTGTGTGTGTGTGTGTGTGTGTGTGTGTGTGTGTGTGTGTGTGCGCGCTCATTTACGTGAGTGTCTGTCTCCAGCTCCAGTGATTGAGCCAGACTACCTGGTGTGTGATGATTGTCAAAAGCCCTTCATGGACTCGTACCTCAGCAACAGCTTTGACCTGTGTGTCTGTGACAAGTGCAGGTAGGCCTACACACACACACACACACACACACACACACACCACACACACACACGCGTGCAGGTGTTTTTACGCAGGGCATTCACAGAGCGCCTAAAACCTTTCTGAGCATGAAATCCAAACATTAGTAGGATGTTTTTTCATGTAGCTTTTGGAAAAGCATAACATGTCTAAAGTAGTCATGAGTTTAGAGTTGTTGTTTTTATTTTTTTTATTTTACATTGTAATGCAGTTTTTTCTGTTATTTTCAGGTAGTTGTAGTGATAGGAGTTATTAATACTTCCGACCACCAGAGGGCAGCAACGACTAGTGTTCCTATCTGTAAGCTACACTTACTGTCTTGATTAGACAGTATTAGACTTTAGTAGAAGAATGCATTAAGAGTTTTGCTACAGTAGTTAATAAATAATCATATTTGATGAACCACAGTTTCTTCAGTTTATATTAGAAACATTAAAGCAGTGAAACCTGCAGACACCCAGAGCTCATAGGAGTTTTCTGTTTCTCCTCGGATCACAATTCTTTATATTTTTCATAATTTTAATTTCAATTACATGACTAAAAATAATTCAAATGGATTAACAGTGGAAGCCTCTTGCCCCCTCAGAGACAATGAGGAGAAGCATAAGCTGATCTCCAGAACTGAGGCCAAGCAGCACTACCTGCTGAAGGACTGCGACCTGGACAAGAGAGAGCCTCCGCTCAGGTTTATACTGAAGAAAAACCCTCATAACCCACGCTGGGGAGACATGAAGCTCTACCTCAAACTACAGGTACCGACTGGAAGACAGGGGCTATGAACAAGAATGTGTGTGTGTGTGTGTGTGAGAGAGGGGGGTCGTCCTGGGCAAATATTTCACAATAAATCTTCCCATGTTGACTATTATTTGCTAATGCTACTTTAATATTCAAAATAAATCCTATGACTGAAGCTTGAAGAATCCAGAGTTTTCATTATGATCTGAAATGTAATGTAGTATCTTACAACTGCTTTAAAAAAAAGTACAGGTTATCTTTTTCATTTAACTGCGAGCTTTCAAAACTGCAGTTTGAGGTTACTGTCACTTTCATTGACTTTTCTGTATTTTCATTTATTTTGTCCTTCTGGTCTTACCGGTTGAAGGCCATGTGCGGCTGCCAAGACGATATGCAAGCAATCTGCAATCTGAGTGGCTGATTATGAAAATCACACGGTCAAGAACCATATCAATTAAGAATGAAAAATAGTTTTAAATGTGTCCCTGTAAGGTCAGTAGATGTGTGAGAATTGCTCAAAGTATTTGAAAAGCATGGAAAGAGGTTTTTACAACCAATATACAAATAATGAGAAGTTACCAAGCTGTGAACAAATCAAAGTAGTGCTGAAACGATCAGTCAATGAATCAATTAGTCAATCATCAGGAAATTAATTGACCATTTTGATAATCGATGACTCTTTTAGTAAAAATGCCAAACATTTGTTGGTTCCAGCCTCTCTAATGTTAGGATTTGCAGCTTTTCTTATATCTCTGTAAATTGAATAACTTTGGATTTTGAACTGTTGCTCTGACAAAACAAGCTCTGGGAAATTCCACAATTTTCTAACTTTTACAGACTAAATAATAGTTGATAGCTTAATCAATAACCCTTAAACCAAAGCCAGAAACATTTTGGTCAAAGGGCAAATTATGTTTTAATGAGTCCATCTGAACTGTGTGTGTGTTTGGGTGCGCAGGTGGAGAAGAGATGTATGGAGGTGTGGGGTTCGGAGGAGGCTCTGGAGGAGGCCAGAGACACGAGGGAGGAGAACAGAGAGGTGCAGAAACAGAAACGCTTCAACAAGAAGGTCAAAGGTTGGTTTCCTGTTTGAGCCAAAATACTCAGTCAGTTATGTTAGGCATTGTGTAAACATCAACATGTGGATGTAGGACGAGCGTCAACTCGGAATGTGTCGATAGGGCGGGGCGATGACATCTAAATGTAAACATTGAACTGTGCAAACATGCTTTATCTGCCAAAACAATTCAAGTTAGCTTGCCTGCTCTGGGATGCTACCTTTTCAGGTGATGGAAAAGATTTGTTGTGTTTTCCATCTCGGTTGGCAATGACTGACTTGCAGACCATCTTAATCTGTGCTTCGTCGTTTTTGAGGTATCCAAACAACTTCCATATAATTGACGCTGTTACATTTTTTTGTCAACTATATCCTCAGCTTTGGAGGATAACACCATAACTCCGTCGCTTTCGTGTCCCTCGGTTCCACTCATTTTTTTCCTCTTTTCCAGAGGACATCCACTTTCTTCAAACAATGCCTTGCGGTAGGAATGGGCGTGCGCTTTGACGTGCAAGCCAAAAACTGCAGACTGGCTGTTTATTTCTGCTGTGATCTATCCATATCGAGTGAAAAATGTCCAAAGTTTATCATCGTTATCGACATAAATTTTATCACGATCCCGTATCGAGATTGTTTTATCGCCCAGCCCTATGTGTCGATGTTTCATATATCTGCGTTTGTGCGTCAGAGCTGCGCAGGGCGGTGAGGAGCAGCATGTGGACCAAAGACATCAGCGTTCACCAACATCAGTACGGACCAGAGGAGGTGGTGGATCCAGAGGAGGACCTCTACAAGAAAACCTGCACCACCTGCGGACATGAACTCACCTATGAGAAGATGTAGACACACACTAAGGCTGACTGTTACAGAATCAGTCTACAAGGAAAAGTTGTTTGGTGCTTCTGTGGGGAACCACGTCTCTCACAAACCCTCTCTCCCTCCAATAGTATTGTTTTTTTTGTTTTGTTTTTCTAGCTCATCAACAAAACACTTCGTCCTGTTCACATACAAGGGGCCAAAATCACTCTCCAGTGTGTCACATACGCGCTTTTCTAGGTCAGTAGTAACTGTATATTTTTAGCAAGAACTCTGCAGATTGCTATTCCGGTTGACTGCCTATTGCTACACTTCCTATTTCTATAGAGATTCCCTCTCACAGTAAGCAAATGAATGGGGCACGATACTGAAACTTGAAAATACTGTCTTGCGTAAAATAGTGAATTGTGGGGCCCACTTTGACTGTCTGAATCCAAATGTCCAACCGCTGGAGCATTGAGGGGTCCTCCTCCTTGCTCAATTTTCTCTCACCAAAACTCAAAGATCATCTATCATCGGACAAAGATGTACTGATACATCGACCTCATTCTGGTCTGAAGCTGCTGGGAAACAGTTCAGACATGAGCCATCTGACATTTCAGGACTGTTTCTGTGTATTTGGTGTCCGCTGTAATGAGACGACCCGTCATTGTCCAGATATTCACTTGGTGATAATAAATGACTGGTGCTGTGGGTTTGCGCAGGAGTTATTCTGATCATTTTATTAAAATACTGACATTGAAAATGTGTAAAACATGTCAAGCATCTTTGTAAAATGAATTTTTATGTCAAATAAAAGTTCTGGTTTAGCGTTATGTCACTTCCATTCATCTGTTAAAGTATCGTGACTGATGTGGTTCAGCATGCTTTGCAGTGGCGTGTGAACACTTCTGGTGGTGTGGTAAAGTCAGCCACACTTACAGTGCCTTCTTTTTATAGTAATTTATTGTAAATAAAGTGTAGACATACTTTCTTAAAATGGTCCTTGCCAGGTTTGCATTTTTTTTAATTTTTTTGTACAAGCTGCAGATTTCTTGAAAAAGCATTTCAGATATTTTAACATGACATGTCGTATTTATAATCGTATTTGTCGTATATAAGAGCAAATTCCAATTACATATATATTGTATATTACTTGTGATAGTTCATTGGCAAAATAATCTCCAGACCAGCTACTAAATGGACCGCATGGTGAGATCATTTTGTCTACTGCTGTCTCCAATGGTAAGAATAAACAATCTCAACTTTTAAGCCAACATGGATGAGACGTCCTGGCTAACTCCATCTGCAGAGGAAGATCATGTGATACAATATAAAGCTCTTCTAAGGTCAAGAATGAACATTCAATCTCAAAAAAGTCATTGTTTTAGGGAATTCAAGACGGTAAAGCGTAATAAAAATGTCAACAGGTGGAGGCTGCTGATCTGGTGTCAGTAATTATGCTGATGTAATAAAGTGATAGTGTGAACACTGTACAGTCTACTAAAGGTCCACATCCTGGCAGTTGAGATTGCTGTAAACGCCAGCAGTCTCAAGCTTGTAGACAACCTCACAGTTTAAATCATTCTCTCCTGACATGTCCACAGAGACAATATTGAACATCTCATATGGAGGAATCAGTACTTCATCCTCGTCTGAGTCGAACTCCGAGTAGGACTTGAGGTAGGCACCGAAACATGTGCGTATCTCAAAGCAGGACCTCCGTCCAAAGTGACGCAGGTCCTTGTTGAGGGAGCTGGAGGCGAATGAGCCGAAGCGGATGGTTTGTCCAGATTCCCCACTGAAGAGCAGTTTGCTTCTCCGGTAGGTGGTGTAGCAGCCTCTTTGGTTGACTTTTAGGAGCCGGATGGCGTCCGACAGCAAGAAGTGAAGGGCGTGGAATTCGAACGAGGTCTTGTAGGAAGCCTTCCCCTTGCGGACTGCTCGGTTTAAGTCGTCATATGACCCCGCTGTGTAGGCACACAGAGCCTTGAAGTGATTCCAGGACAGCTGGTCATAGACGTCCTTAGTCTTCATGGCTTTGAGGGCACAAAGTTTGGTGTACGTGGAGTACAGACCTTCCCTGGTGCTCCTCGGCAGGTAGTGACGTTTCACTTTGATCAGCATCTTATTGGAGCAGCTGTAATACATGTCGTCAACAGAGTCCAGAGACAAGCTCAGAGGGATTCTGATGAGCCTGGACAGACCTGAGGGGTCCTGCACCGAGGCATTTGTGGTTTTCTGCACGGCATCCTGGATGGAGATATTCTGAACGTTGACAGGATCTTCGGATGCTAAAGATGGGTCCACTGTAGCCTCCTGTGGAGAAGATGACTCCACATCCACCTTTTGGACATCAGAACTTTTCAAAGGGGCCTTTATTGTATCCTGTTCGGGCAACTGTACAAAAGTAAGAGTTTATTGAGATAGGGGAGTCGACACCAAATGCATTTTAAACAACAACAAAGACACATTGGTTCAAATGGGTTTAATGAAAGGAGGAAATCACCTATTAAATCTGCACAAAGTACATGTTAACTCTAATCTGTCTGGAATTTGGAGTATACATTCTACACTATAATGCTAATATTTAGTGGATTGTTTTAGGCAGTTTCAGTGATTTTCTTTTACACCTAATGCGGATCAATTTGACTACTTCTAGGCCGACAAAAAACTAATAAAAGGATTCAGCATTTCCCACCGAATTGTTTTTTTTTCCTGGCAGTATGTAGAAAGCTTTTAAAGAAACACTTCAGCCATTTAGTATTGCACTTCCACAAAGTTGGGCGACTCACAAGAGACAGATCCAAAAAATAATGGAAGCAGGGGAGGCTTAGATATCCTGACTTTGAAGCCCTAGTATGGCTCAAGCTTAAAAAATTCTGGATCCTACATTTCCCATAATGCAACTCAATGTATTTCATTAGACTCTCCATGTCGATGTCATTCAAACTCCATGCCTCCCAGTTTGTAACGGAGCCTTTCTGTTATAGTGTGAAGTCTCCAAGCCCAAGGCTACTTTTTTTCAGAATTTGGAGAGCTCCCTCTACAGAAGACATTTCACAACTACTCTCACAGAATCAGCGAGCATGACTCATTTCAACTAACACTTTAATATTCAGGATACAAAGCTGTTTACAGTGTGGTGAAATATATAATATCAGTGGATATTGTTGCATATGTTAATGTGTGCATTTATCTTACCGTCTTCGCATTCACAGGTCTTATGCTAACACAGAGGCAGCAGAGGACAACAAACATCAGACTGTCTTTCAACATGATTGAAGATGCCTAAAAAGAAAACAAAGACGTTTTTTGTTCCAGCCCATTACAGTATATAAATCACTATAATCAATTCGTTTGATCTTACCTGGTGATGGTGCAGCAGGTGCTGTAACTGTCAGTGAGGTCTTTGTTCTGTGTGGTGCCAGATATCTCCTCTTATATCAGAGCTGGTGTGGGTGTGTACAGAGCAGAGGTGGGTTCAGAGTGTAAAAACCACCATCCTGTCAATCAAAACGTCCACTCATGTAGTTACCAAGGATTTTCCCAGATTTGTTTTTAGATAGGCAGAAAAAATGATCTTGCTGACTATTTCATCAACTCCAAAAGATGGAAGTTGTAGGGTTAAAGGGTCAAGTTTACCCAAATTACAAAACACCCAGTTTTCACCCATGCAGATAGTTTTGATTTTATTTGTCCAGGTTTTAACATACCCGTGTGAAAAAAAAAAAAAAAAAAAAAAAAATGTCAATCGTTTACCAGAAACACTTATCACAGCAATAATGTGAAACTGGACTGTTCTCGGTGTGTAATGACAGTGTAGAAGTTAGTTTAGTTTGCTGTAAACCTTTAAGAGGTGAGGTATCACAATTTATTCAAAATTGAAGACTAATGAATTTATTTAGGGTTAAATATAAAAGTATGACAGCCAGAAGTGGGTGGTCAGTTAATGGCATGGCAGCTGGCAAAAGCCTTTGCATTTGAATGTGTAGAAATACACTTCAGCTTTTGAATATCTACTGCCAATACATTTTTGGGAGAAGAATGTTTGTCAAGTGTCCATGAGTAAGCCAAAAGTCATTCCTTTACTTGCAAGTGGAAAATTCAGGTTTGCATTTTAAGGATATCAAAACTGAAGCCCAATTTTAGATATCATTGGGAATCACCACTCTGGTGGCAGACGCATCTAAACAAGAGTCCCTCCCTTTGTTTGGGAAGTCCCTTTGACAGTTTGCTCAACTTGTTTTGTTTTAAATCCAAGTCATAGCTCAGGAATTCCTGTTGGCTGTTGCTAAGCCATAGATCACTCAACTTTTATACTGACCAAATTTAAAATTTTACTCAAGCGCATTCACAATGTGACCATGAAAGCATGTAAAAAGTTGTCCCCCCCAATTTTAACCATTTAGTCTTGTGCATGTGTTCTTACTACCCATTTACACTCAAGTTTGATGCATGAAACACTTCAGTGAATGGACATTTTATTTTCAAAGTGACTTATACATTAAAGCTTCAGTTTAAAATTCAAATGTTCTCTGAACATCAGAGCTCTTAAACACAAATGCATCCTCTGTAGCATCAACCTCAACTCCCTCGATCTCACCCTAGAAGGATGACAGAAAAAAAAAAAAAGTTATCAAATTTTAGAACTGCAAATATAAAGACATTACATTGGAGCCCCTCTACCAAGAGTGCTACAAGGGCTCCCCTCTCCTTCAGATAAGCTTGATCACAAAAATTAAACTAGACGTTTTAAAGCCGCATGAAGAAAGAGCCTTCGTCTGCTCATGCATCAACTTGTCAAACCTTAAATGCGCTCTAAAAATGTTAAATGTGGGTCATTTGCCATGCATTTAGCTACTTACATCACTAAAGTACTTCTCTATGAGTTTATGTGCAGCCTGGTACACCATAACGTTGTCATGGTTCTGCAGCATCTCAATGCGGTCCAGTCCTCCCAGCTCTTCGACCAACAGGCTGAGTTTCTCCGTCTCATTGAGCTTCTCTGCAGCCTGAAAGTCATTTACAGTGACCGAAACCATCTGATCAGCTGCACATTTCAAGTTCTGTTGGATGCAAGAAGTTAATCTGTTATTCCCCCTCACCATGAAGATGTTGTTGATGGCATCCAGTATGACCAGAATGACTTTAGGGTCTTTGACCTGCAGCAGGTTGATGATCGCCTCCAGGGCTCCACTCTGCACCAGATGGACCACCTGCTCCACAGTGCCCCCACTGGTGAAGTTTGTCACTGCCCACACCGCCTCCCTTTGAGTCTTAAAGTCTCCCTGAGAAAGATTGAGCATACGATTGTTTAGCTGCATCTCATTTAACATACGCCACTGTTCAGAAACTGTAAAAAGCAATCCAAGCTGAAATTGGGCCATTTATCTTGGCCAATGAAAAGATGACATCTGAGATGCATGTTTTCACATGATTAGTAAAATGTCCCAACTGTAGACCAGCAGGACTCAAGTTTATATTATTATGCTACATGTTGTTGACATACCATAGCCTGTCTGTTTTTCCAGCCTTCCAGACACTGTTTACAGTCAATTACTTGCAAAAATCAAGTTATTAGGCAATATTTAAAATGAATGTTTTCAGTTATGTTGGAAAGCTGTTCCAGATGACCATTTTGAATACTGATATTAAGCAATTTGAAGGCCGAGGGGCATTACATTCCTGGTGTACATTGTCAAACACAATTCTGAATTTCTGGCAAAAATGTTCAGTAGCTGGTTTAAATTCCACATTAGACAGCTTTTGAAAACAAGACTTTAGAAAGTAGTCCCTGCATTACAAAACCACACAACATAGACTAAATAGTAATTTCTAATGCTAAGCTCTTACTGTTCATGATCGACTCACATTTCTGAGCTGTTCTACCAGAGGGGGGAGCAGGCCGCAGGTGATAAGCTGTTGGATTTGCTTACAGGGTCCTGCAGCAATGTTGGATAAAGCCCACGCCGCCTCCTTTTGCACGCTGGCCTTTGAATGCCTCATCAGTTGAGGTAGGACGTTCAGAACTCCGGCATCAACCGCCACCTGGGTCTGCAGGTCTGAGCCACTCACTATGTTCCCGATGGAGCGGAGAGCCGGGGTCTGGAGGTCAGGAAGGCAGGTCAGACAGGTAACTTTGATGATAGGGCAGTGAATTAGACTCACCTGTGACCAACTTCAAAACAAGCTTTAATAAGCCTACTGTACAAATGGCCATGCAGGTGTCACTTATGCTCAATATGTAGCACTACTAAGGAAGTGACATCTGGTCTTAGGTCTCGCATGCAGGAATGACCGATCTTTGACTTTTGTACGTACATGTGGCAGACTGCAAGTCCACAATGTTTAAAGTGTGGTTGGTGTTTGAGAACACTTTGGGAGGGTTGAATAATCCAAGCACTACCATGACACTGAGCTCCTTGTGGCTCATGAGCTCCACCAGCCGAGGGACGATGCCAGTTTTCACTACAACATCAATACGGTCATTGTCTCCGTCTGAGAGGTAGGAGATTGCCCAGCATGCGTCAGACAAGACGTCCTTATCGCTGAGATGGAGCAACTGGATCAGAGAGGGAAGCACCTGAGAAGGAACCACCATTACAGCACATTCACCTTGCTGGGAATGAATCTTCTGTGGCACTAGATTTATTACAGAGCTGGGATCTCACTTACCTGCAAGACTGCAGACAAGGGTGGAAACGGGTTCTTATTGCGACACAAGTTGGACAATGTCCATGTTAGGTTACGCAAGTAGCCAACCTGGAGTGATAAAGCATTATGAACATAACTATACAGCAGCAACATTGACTTCTGGCCCACAGCTGTGGAAAAGTTAAGGGGAACACCAGTGATTTTACAAGTCTACCGGTCTTCAGTACTATTGCATTGTGGCTCCAGAGAGCTGCGACAAATCAGAAAATGGCCTCAAGTGATGTCACTTGAGTCAGCATTGGTTGGGGCTGAAGACTGGGTTTCAAAAGAAAATCTGGGGAGGGTGAACTGGAAAGCGACAATGTTACAGGAGTGCAATGTAAATCAGTGGAGTACTCCAAGCTTTACCAACTATAGGCCTATTTGAGGGGTCTGGAGTAAATGTAGTCTGTACTGTAAACTTCTCCAGGTTTGTAACCAGTTTAATTTAAAGCAATTTGACCCCAAGCCTGTGATAAAGTTGCCATACTCAAAGTGAAATGGAAAAATTAGACCTTGGGTGCATAGTTGGAGCTAATCTTGTCAAGTTTTGACTTACTGGTGTGTCTGGGGAGATGCAGGCAAGTAAGGCTGGGATAACATGGCACTCAATCAGGACGTCTCGATAAGCTGGACCGTCACCTGTGAAGTGGTTACATTTTGTAACGTTAGAGCAAGCCACAGTGAAATAGATGTAGATCCTTAGTTGAACCACCATTCAAACACAGAGCCCTTTATTGTGCAACAGACCACATTAACATTTGAAATATGTGAGCCTGTTGTATTAATGAACAAAGTCAAATTCAGAAATGTTACCAAAATAAAATTGAACCTAGCCTAGCATTTTACCTGCAATGTTTCCAAGAGCCCAGACAGCCTGTTCACTGATGTGCAGCATCGGTGAGGCCAGCAAGGAGATGAAAGCTGGCACTGCCCCATGTTCCACCACCTGAGACAGAAACATTGTTGTGTTGAACTTTCAAGCCACCAACAAAACCTGAAAGCCCTCAAGACTGAAGTCAATTTAGTTAGAGTCTGTTTCAAAGAGTTTTAAGCTGTTTGACGCATAACACGTCATCTTATCAAGGACCATGGCACATTAAACATCAGACTAGTCATGCTTGCGCTTCACAGAAGTTCCAATACTGTGTTCACACCTGTTGAGTATGCCAAGATGTTCCAGAGGCGATGTTTGTAAGAGCCCAAGCTGCCTCAAACTGCAGAGTTGGCTCATCATCCATGGACAGGAAGGACACAAAGCGGGACAGCAGGCCTGCATCTATGATCTCCTTCAGAGGAGGGTTACGCTCCTGAGAAAGCAGCTTCCTGAGGGAAGGGTGGAGGAAACATGCTTGAATGTACATTTTAGTTTCTCCTCTCTATTAGTTCTTGTGTAATCATGTCAGAAAATGGTAACACCCATTACAATTCCCCAAAAGCCCCAGGTGACATCACCTGCTAGTCCCCAACAATAGTCCAAAAACCAAAAGATACTCGATTTATAAACAAAGCCAAATCTCCCAATTTCATTAAGATGCAAAATTTGGTAATTTTTGCCTGATGCATGCAGTTAATCATTTTGGCACTAAATGGAACCACAGCAATTGCACCGCCATTATCTTATGCAGCCAATCACTGATTTACACAAAGATTAAATAATCATCTGCTGGCTCACCTGGCTGCCTGACAGCCTCGGGTTTGGGACTCCTTGCACTCACTGTTCACGTTTTTGATTATATCCTCAATGGGTAACAGGGCCACCTAAATGACAGATACAGTTACAGGCTCCACTAGTTTGAATGAAATCTTTAATGGGTTCTGTGAACTGACCATCTCGTTGGAGACGTAGTCAGGAGAGAGGGCCTCCTCGTCCGGGAGAGACGACAGCGTTATATTTCTCCTCTTCAGGAAACTCTCATTCTTGTGAGCTTTGCGCAGCTCTACGCACTCCGAGATCCTTTTCTCTCGAAGTTTCTGCAAGAGGTCAAGATGCAGTGTCGATAAAATTATTAATACGCATGACCGTGAAAATTAGACATCAAACTTACTGCTGGATCCTTCCCCTTGTTTTTGAATTTGGAGATCCGCTCGTCAACAACGTTCTTGGTGGGCATCGTGGACTTCTACGCAAGAATGGACACGTCCTGTCTGCTTTACTGACACTGATGAAAACTTAATGAAACCTTCCGCAGGGAGGTTATAAGGGTAAGAGGCGCCTCAGGTGAATCCAATTTTCTGTGATTGATGGAACGCCTCTATTGATTCATTCACGTGCAGCTGTGCGCAAGTAACCAAACATCTTTCCCTCCAGCGCCAAATGGGTTTGGCAAAGTTCTGTGAATTCCTTTCTTTGTAGTTTATGTAGAAGAAGAATGATATGAATCTACTGCCTTTATGTATTGAATTCAATATCATAAAGCTCTAAATCTCTAGCAACTCACCACCGTTTTTAATGTTTATTTTGTCTTTACTTGTCGTACTGTATGTAGTGTTATCAGAGTTGTGTTGCGGTACATCACTGCCACCTGGTGGACAGATACAGACAGTATCCTGTAAGGGTTGTACAATGTACTGTATAGCCTGCAGTAATCCTTGGACTATGGTCTTAATACCCTTGTTCAGATGTTTATGTTCCTTGTTTAAACTGATTGAACCTGAATTGCTTGTATGTTTCTATATAAAACGTATCCGTTTGTGTCATTATACAGGAGAGAAAAGAGCACAATCAAGTCTAGTGACTTCACTTTGTACTTACAGACATGTTAGATATTGGAATAACGATAACAACAATAATAATAATATTCAAATAGCCTAAATAATATATACAGAATAAAGTGGAATTGTTAAATAAGTAACAATAAGGCTTGAATATTTTTGTGGCATTAAATTACTTACACTTACCAGTTCATTGTCTTAGACAATAGATGGCAGCATAACATAACTTTCATATAGCCTACGTGTGAGTGTGTGTTGAGGTGTGTTGCTAAATCAAAGGAAATTTAAAGGGATCCTGTGAATTTACAACTGTATCTTTTTATCTGCCAAACTGTGGAGTAACGTACTTTCTATAAATGCAGGTTTGAGTTTAGGTGTTTTATCTACATCACTGCAGAAAAAAAGGGAAAAGATGAAAATAAATAGTTCAAACAAGTGAAAGAGAAGAAAGTGAGGGGAGAGAAAAAGTGTGACAGTGATGGAGTCACGTCTTCCTCTGTAACAACCAGGAAGGGCTGAACAATAGCAGCTCAAGTGGACGTTTCCCCCTCACCAAGTTATAATCACTTCCTCTTGATAACATACGTACACACACACACACACACACACACACTAACACGGTCATGTGACTGTGAGTGCTCAGACTCATGTATAAACACACTTTCTTTCTGCAACCTCACCACCACCCTGAGTGTATGTCACAGCCCTCGTTATGGTTGTTTCCTCTAATGCAGCACCTTAAACCTTCTTTCTCACACCTTGCTGTCACACACACACACACACAGAGGAAATAAACCATGAAATCTAGTGTACATGGGGAAGCTTTTTATTAACACTGAAGTATTGCTGTCAACATTGGCTGGGTACGTCTGTGCCACAGCAACATTACAAAAAATGTTTATATTGATATGAAATCATATTATTACATGTAAAAAGGTCCATTGTGACAAACCCTCAGAGAATTATGACTCATCTGTGCAGCTCTACGGAGCTTTTTAGCCTCTTTCAGTTCATTGTTTTGGTTTAAGGGCTACACATTTTCTCCATGGTTAGTCTTGCTGTTCTCATTAAACCCCACACGCAGTAGGCACTGTTCATTACCTGCCCAACGTGTAGACAGACAGCAGAGAGTCACCAAGCGGCTGATGAACATAGTCGAACATTTGGCAAAATAAAAAGACAGACATTGTGTTTTTCTCCAGATTTGGTGAAGACCAAGACAGAGTGAGAAACATGAAGAAACAGATTCATTCTAATGCTGCTTTGCGCCTACATGAGCATAACAACCATATGAAATGGTGACATGATGATGTTAGTTGTGTGTTTTTCTGCCCCCTAGTGGCCAAAGATGCATTAATGCAGCTTTAAGTCATGTCTCTGTGATCAGTCATTTGGGGTTTTCATAGAGAACTACAGATATTTTAGAACATGTTGGGTTGGTTCAAAATTAGGCTAGTAGAGGGGAAAGATGGATGGACATAACTTTTGATTAATCCAGTGAAGAGTTTTGTTAGATTATACTTGCCCTTCATTTTTTCAACTTTTCCACCTTTGCCCAGTTTAGTGCCCTACTCATGGACGATGTATGTGTATTGGTTTAGGTGAGAGTGTTTGTGTATAAGTCAGAGCATCACTCACCTCACAGGGTTAAAATTAAATCATTAAAAAAATTAAAGGAAAATAATATTTTCCCTTCACTCATAGGGTGATGTTTCTCTACCTCTGCTCTGTTTTCTTATCCCGGCTTTCCCTCAGTCAGGCGTGGGAAAGCAGAGAGGATAAACAGAGGTGGATGGTTTCATTTGTTCTCATGCTCTCTGGCTACGTTTAAATTATCATTACCGTAGAGGTCAGAAGGTCCTTCAGAGGACGACTGGGTTGCTGTGAGCCTTTACCAGAGGTATAAATATTTGGCACTGCTGCTTCATCATATGGTGAGAGAAAAATGAGCAAAATACATCTTCAGAGAATACAGGTACCCCCCCACTGGAAGACTGCACTCTTTCTCCAAAGAGATTCACTTGCTTAACAAAATATACAATTTGTAGACATAATTTGTGGCTTTTCTGCAGTGTGTGTGTGTGTGTGTGTGTGAGCTGCTCTCGTTGCCCGTGAGATCATCCTGCTGGCCTTTTGACCTGGAAGTGCTTATGGTTCCTCAGAGACGCCCTGAAGGGTGTGGAGCGTTTCTCTCCTGCCCTGTTGTCTTTGACTCGTTGTTAGTCTGAACAATGTGAGGTGAATGGAGGAAATTCCATTGAGCAGGTTCAAGGTTTCCTAAACACACACACACACACACACAAACCCACAACGATGTACGCAGAATCCTTCACTATTACATGATTTCATATTCAAAGAATGAAAACAAGAATATAAAATAACTGATCTATTAATGACATGTTTATTTTTATTTAATTAATCTGAGTTGAACATGAAATATAGTTACAGGTTCAATAATTCATTAATAATGGACGATGAATAATACATCATTTTCCAGCAGTAATTGCCACAAAAATGCTGACAACATTTGTTATCAGAGTGGGAAACCGCACATTTTTCTTGTTCTGGTGCAAAAACTATAGCGATCTCCGCTGCTCGCAACTCACAGCACTGTGTAATGGTTTCTTTAATACTTTAATACTTTAGTTAAAGTACATTTTGAGCCCAAATGGGCTCATTGTCAGCTACAGAGGTACGTCTGGTTTTGTATTACTGGATAACTATTGCCAAACATGCAAAAACTACAACAAGGATCCGCAGCTTCAAGTCAAAGCTCACAAACATAACCAGGCGGACGCTTGGTCCCACTTTCTAATGAGTGTTTAGAAGTTGTAGCTAATGGCTTTATTAGTGGTTCATGAATAATTTCTCCTGCTTTGTCTTTAGTTGCAGAGCATTGGTGCCACAATCCATTTATTAACTATTTATTAACATTTACAACTGCAGACTTATGACTTATTAACATTTACTTTTGCTGACGGCTGATTAGAAAGTGAGAAACTCATTAGCATTTCATTATTGATGTGATTATTAATGATGACTCTCCAGAAAGAGAGATTTTTCACAATCTGGCAACCCAAAAGCTGCTCTTATTAATGGCTTATAACTAATCAATAAAGTATTAGTAAATCATTTATAAACCATTAATAAAAAAAGGCATTAGTTACAACTAATAACACCCTTATATGGGTGCCTTATTACAAAGTGGTGCCAGAATTTGAAACCAAAACAAGCACACAAATTAGCACATCATTTAGTCAGCATCTTTCTGACATTGTTTCAGCTGTAAATTGTGGATTCACATCACTGATATTTATCCTTCACTGCGCTGCCTCTTCCTTCCTTCCCTCTCTTCATTCTTCTCCTCTGACTTCTCTCCCTCCCATCCTCCCCGGTTCCCAGATCAACTTGAGGTGTCTATGGGAAATCATTAGTATAGATTGTTCTGCAGTGCTGCGTCAATACACACACACACACACACACACACACACACACACACACACACACACACTAACTTGTGCATAATATGCCCTCTCTGCATCTAATAGTGGAGGGATGTTTCAACTCTCTTTGCTGTTTAAAGTGTAATACTGAGAACAAATCCTTGGCAAGGGATTACTCTGAGTGTATGTGTGTTGCTATGATGATGGTAGAACTCGGACACAGTCAAACACACACACAAAAGAGATTGCAAAAAATGATGACAAACACTCGTGCAGTGTGGCAAAGACAAAGGTGTGCTTTGTCTTGTCCACGTAAGTCAGCGGTTCTCAGATATCAAAGCAGAGAAGAGAGAAAAAGAGCCACAACAGGATGTGGGTTAGAGTAACAGAAAGAGAGAGAGAGGTTTGAGTGTGTGTGTGTGTGTGTGTGTGTGTGTGTGTGTGTGTGTGTGTGTGTGTGTGTGTGTGTGTGTGTGTTTGTGCACATGAAATGTTTTAAAGATGGAGGGAATTTCCATTGAGAAAAGAAAGTATTTGATACTGATATCAGACATATTTCACATTCTCAGACGCACGTATGTGTATGCTCACTTTTCTAATGCTGCTCATCATTCCTGCATGCTGTCATGCCTCAGGTATGGCTACTGTCATTGCATTTTTTTTTTCATTTCAAACATCTCTCCCACTCTTTCTCTTTGCCCTTCTCTTTCTCCTTCTCTTTCTTTGTCAGATTGGCGTTTAGCTCAACTCTATTAATATTTCATGCTGCCACTCCAATACCTGCCTATCAATAACCAAGACAAGACACACCTCAGGTCCAATCCATCATACTCACAACTGACCAGGCTGCAAAATTGCGTGTGTGTGTGTGTGTGTGTGTGTGTGTTGATAGATCATTTGTTTCTGCTGACAAAGCCCTAGCCGTTGGTTTGTATAAACGGGCTGAGGACTCCACAGCTGAGAGATCGAAATAAGCCATTTATCATTTCCCACAGACACAAATATTCACACAGTCGCATGTGCACATACACACATGCACTGACACACACACACACACACACAGATGTTTACTGGCACACAGGGTTGAAAAATCAATCCAGATTTTCTCCAATAATCAGTCAAAAAATAAAAAGTTTACAGGACGTACAAGAAGGAAACGAAATTAAATAAAATGAATTAGGAATAAATGCATTAAATACAATACATGTCTTTTCTTTTCTACCTTGTAGATATCAAACTCCTTAATTTTTCATTTTCAGTATTACTTGTGTCCAGTTTCTACAGCAGTATGTGATATTAATAACAGGTTTATTTCTCTGTTATTTGCTGTAAACACAAAGGACAAACTGTCTGTCACTTACAAGTTCGATGTGTGTGTTTTTTGTGCCTGCATTCTAATGAATTACACACCATCTAAATTGTAGCAACAGGAGTTCATTAGTTATGGCATAAACAAATTTAAAGATGGGGTTAGCTGTAACTGTGTGGCTGGTCAGAACATTGGTGCTGGCAGCAGTAAGAGTAGTTGTATTTGTGGAGTTTTATATGTATTTGTACCTTGGAAACTACATGTCCTACGTGTACTTGCATGAAAAAAGTGCAGGTGTGCTCTGTTGGATGTCATTGTAAAATCTGAGATTCCCTGATAAAGGTCTAGTGACTGAAAACTTGGCTTTATTAGTGAATATTCACACTGTGCAGAACTGTTTCCATATTTGATGTTTTTGGGGCTTCTTGCACCTCAGCATTGTGTCGTGAGTGCGGTGATCTTCTAAACAATTGCAGTAAATTAAAAATACAGCAAAAGAAGTAGAACAGGAATGTTGCTCCTAAATATTTATTTATTGTTATTATTTTCTTTCTTTCTTTTAGTTTTTATCCACTACAGTGCTGTCGGCTGAGAACTTCCAGCTCCAGAACAGCTACTAAATGGATCTTGTGGTGACTTTGTTTTTGTCAACTGCTGTTTCCAAGGTCAAGAATGAACTTTCAGTTGCAACCATTACGTCAACATGGATGAGAAGCCCTTAAAGTGACCAGAAAAATGGAAATGTTTAACATCTACAATTTCATGACAACTGGGCAAACTCTATGCGCTAAGGAAGATCATGTGATACGATCAAAAGCTCCAGAACAGCTACTAAACAGTGAGATTATTTTGTCAACTATGGAAATCCAGTTATAGTGGTTTAGATTTTTTAAATATCAGTTGTCTTGACGAATCACATGGTTCATTATATTACTGTGAGGACATTCTGCAATCATTTTATAAAATGATTTCAACTCACTTTGGATAAAACTGCACAGTGTTCAGGCCAAAAACAAGAATGTTTCATCCTAAAAAGAAAGATACTGCTGTACTAACACAAGACCGATGCGTGGTGGGTAACTCCTGTGATGGTTACGACTGTTTGTGAATGCAGTAAAAAGCAATGAAAAGGTTTCACTGAATTGTCCTTAAGCCAGCCCAGTCCAACTATCATCAGCATGCAAATGTGAGGCTTGTTTTAATCCACCTGTGCGCCTTCAAAGCAACTGCGCTATTTCAGCACGTTGGTGACACGCAGTAAAAAGTGAGAGCAATAGACAGTTTGTGGAGAAAGCACACCAATGATCCAGTGCAAACAAAGTTACTGGGACACTTAAAACCATCCATCTATTTTTCGTGCAGGAGTTTTCCAGCACTTATCCCACATGTTTGCCTGCATTTGGGACTATAACTACACACTCACATGTGTAAATGCACAAATTAACAAATGAAATGAGGAGATCACACAAGACAAAAAAAAAGTTTTCCATTTGCCTGAATCATGGATGCTGATTTTTTTTTCCAGTAACATGTAGCCTAGAAGAGACTGAGTGGCATTATCTGTGGATCAGCCAACTCCCTGTAACAAGAAAGGGAATCAAAGCAGTGGAGGAGAGACGGGGAGGGGCGACGGGGGCGCAGAGATGCATGGTAGAGAACTTCAAAGGTGAACACAGAGTTCACACAGATATGAGGCTCAGACAACAGGGCCGAGCCCACATAGACATAGACGTAACAAAAAAAGAGAGAGGGCAGAACTGAGAACATACACAGAACATACACTCGGTGGGGTGGTGGTGGGGGTGGGGGGCAAAGCTGCCAATACTGTCAACAATAACATCCTTCATTCTTGTTGTGTGTCTGTGAGTGAAGAAGCCAGCTGGCAGGCAGACAAGAGGAGGAGTAGTTGGGGGCTTTAGGGGTCCAGTGGGGGCCTTGCAGGGTGGGTGCTGTTGTGGGGGTGTGAGCCAGGTATCAGGTGTATCTGGGCTGAGAGGCCCCTTGCATGGGCATCCTATTCACCTGCTGCCCGGGCCTGGACAAAGGCTGGGGCTCCGCTGGGCCACAGACGGGCCAGGTAACACTAGAAGGTCTTAATGGCTCCAAGGTGAAGGGAAGATGGTTAGAGGAAGATTATAACATGGGAAAATGTTGGGTTAAAAACCGAGCTTTTTGACGAGCTGAGGCTCCACCATCAACACAGTCATTTTTTCCCATGCAGCCGTTTGGAATACCTGAACAGGGCAAGGCGTCACAGAGTGTTTATTTATATAGCCCAGAAATGTCTGTATTTATTTATTCAACATAACAACATACAGGGTGAAAATCAGACTGAATAAATCAATCAGGCTAATCACAATATCAGTACTGTGTTACTCATACACTGATCACCATCTAGATACAAATCTGATTATTAAAACAGCAATTACAGCACAAACATTTTGCAGTTTCATCATTACTTTGATTCTGTCTCATTTGCAGCATGATCAGAAGGCATTTCTTCAGAATTTTCTACTTAATTCTCATTACCAGGAGCAGATTCTGAGCTGTAAATGTCTCTTCCAGCAGATAACAGAACAAACTCTTTCTAAAAAGTAATGTAAAATCCAGTTTAAACGAAAAGTGTGACATTTTGGGAAATTCGCTTATTCACTTTCTTGCAGAGAGTGAGATAAGAAGATCAATACTACCCTCATGTCTGTGGTTTCGATCTTCTCATTTAACTCTCGGCAAGAAAGCAATTAAGTTTGTTTCTCAAAATGTCAAACTATTCCCTTAAACCAATCTATTCCTTCTTTACTCTCTACAACCTGGGTATTTCTCTGTAAAAAATAGTATAAACTGAAAATAATGAGCCTTCACTGAATGTTACAGAAAATATGGTAATAGTCTGCATTTACTGGTAAGTGCGCACATTTTCTAGTTAGACAATATATGTAGACATGAAGTATATCTGTATATTGCTAGATAATGTGAGCATCTCTATTAATTCATGTCATGTTTTTTAAAGCTGATGATGTAACCCATGAATGCTTTCTTACAAAGCATTTGGTTTTTCAGCGATCTGTGTGCAGCTTACTGATGTCACCGCATTTCTTAATATTGAAGCCCTGGCAACTCATCTCTTGCTGTTGTTTGTGGTTGTTTCGTCTATATGCAAAAAAAATAAATAAAAGGAACAAAAGTGCAGCTAACCCCGCCTCTCGCCCAATGTCAGCTGGGATTGGCTCCAGCCCCCCGCGACCCTCTAAGAGGATAAGCGGTATAGAAAATGGATGGATGGAAAGTGCAGCTTAATGAAGAAATATGGAATGAGAAAAACTAGTTATTGGTTTTGAACAGACAAGGCCAGGTTGATTTAGCTGTTGATTTAGTGTGTGTGTGTGTGTGTGTGTGTGTGTGTGTGTGTGTGTGTGTGTGTGTGTGTGTGTGTGTGTGTGTGTGTGTGTGTGTGTGTGTGTGTGTGTGTGCTTGTGTATGAGTGAGTATGAAACTGATCCATGTTTTAGCGCCAGGGTGTCCCCGTGCAACAACAGCAGTGACATTTATGAAAGAAAAGGCGTGTTGATTTCTGCATTGTTCTGTACATTTTACTGCAGACACATACCTACTGCAGAGGGCTGAATCTAAACAATAATTACCATACCTGACTGACATACAGACAGACAGACAGGTGTGTGTGTGTGTGTGTGTGTGTGTGCGTGTGTGTGTACGCTAAAATGATTCTTCTTGTTTGCTGTAACTCATAGACTCAAGACTTTTTTTTATTATTGAAAAATAATAACTCGTCTTGTACTGAGACAAAACTGACTATGATTCACTACAAAAAACATCTTTGTTGTTGTTGTTTTGTTTTACTTGTTAATTGATTTATCAATCAATTCAAATTGTTCTAATTGTTTTATTGTTTGTATATGTATAGGTTAGGTTGTAATTTTATTATTGGATGCAATATTAATGTAACTTTATTATTTACTATATGAAGCACAAACATTGTTGACTATATGTATTTTATTTGAATATGGACCCCAGGAAGTCGCCGTGGCAACAAGTATTGGGAATCCCAATAAACAATCAGTCATTTGGCTTAATTTTAAACCTTTTTTTTATCACCAAGAAATTCTTCCTTTGGGCTGACATAATTCCACTTCCACTGTTTCCAGTGATGTTCACCCTGTTTTAAAACTTTCAAAAGCTGCATCATGTTTCAGCATCTGTTAAGTCCAAAACACATTGGTGGCGTACGGCACATGTAATAAGCAGCAGTGCACACCTTGTTTTCTGTGTAAGACGTGCATCAAGTGAAAAATAAGACTTCACTTCGGAAAATTCATTTGTCATTTCATTTGTTTCGGAATTAGGTGAAATCATTTTAGTTCCCAATGGCAGATATTGCCATTCAATAATAGGCTAAATGACTTGATAAGATGGGAGTGTTTTTGCAGTGTTGCTTTTGTAGAATAGGAGGTTGTTTGCCTAAAACTTTGATGTTACTTTGACGTTAGATTCTTGGCCACATTTCCTCTTTCATTCTCTATCTGAGCAAGACTATATGGTTAAAAAAATGTTCAAATAGTTTTAGTTTTTAAAAGTTATAAAAGGTTGTAATAATATAAGAGATTAGATCATGATATAGAGAGCTACAGTAATGAACAGTCTGTGAGAGAGAGAGAGATGCAAGTACAGTGGGTAGGGTGGAAAAAGTAGAGACATCAAAGAGCAGTGGAAGAGAGAAACAGCTGGTCAGTGTGTGTGTGTGTGTGTGTGTGTGTGTGTGTGTGTACTTGAACACACCTTCAAAGGGGACCCTAGATGTGCCAGCCCACCTGACTTCAAGCTTCAGTATTGGGACAAATACACAACTCACTCACACACTCTTGCAAACTCACAAACACACACGCTCTGAAAAAAACACACACAGCGACTGAACTCTTCTACATGTACCGTATATGCAAACCCCACCTGTCACTGTGTTTGTACATGTGCCTGTGTGCCTGTGCGTGTGTGTGTGAGTGAGTGAGTGAGTGAGTGAGTGTGTGTTTCTTGTCAGCGATTAAAGCACACAAAAGTTACACACAGATAAATCACCAGTTCTGTGGATGTTCTGGGCGGTGTACGTGTCCTGACATGTCCAGACTCAATGCGCCACAGCTGGGCAGGATCGGCCTGCATTCAGCCTCTCTGGAGGAGAGAACCAGGCTGGAGCTACAGGGTGGAAAGAGGAGCTGATGAGGCTAATGTCAAATATTTGCTGTGCATAGTTTCTGCATTGTTGCTGGAGCATTCTGCACTTTATCTTTCATGTTGCAGAGGAAACTTTTTTGTCTTGACATCTTAATATTTGAGTCTAAGTTTTAGTCATTAAATCCAGAGATGCTTTTAAGCCAGCTGCTGCATGTCTAAGTCACATCTCAAGTCTCTCAGTTCAAATGTCACATCTAGTCTTAAGTCATTTAGGCAAGTCAGAATGTAAGTCTGGTCTTTCAGGTCTCTGAATGCTGACCATTAAAAATGACACGGCATTTGAACATTTTATTTAAAAACTCTTACAATCATATAGTGTTTGTTACATAACTGAGACCTTTCAATGTGTAGACTTACAGTGATAAATAAATATCAAATATTCCTATTATTGTGTGGTCCAAGTCAAGTCTCAAGTCCTTGTTGTCTCATGTCTGCAGCTCTGTTTCAGCCAACTCTAAGCAAAAGGGGTCTTCACACGTTTCACACTTTTAATCAACCCACTTATTTACCTTTACCTTACATAATATTTATTAGTAAATGTACTTGTCACAGGTCAACAGGATAACACACAGGTCTGATAAGAATATTCAATGATAAAGCAGCTGCTGACCGGTTAGAGGCTGTGAAGCGATGACCAATTGTAGTCAATTAAAAGAGCACTCCACTTTTGGGAAATTACATTTGTCTTCTTACTCAGAATCAGATGAAAAGAACTATATCAGTTTCGTCTCTGTGTGTTCAGTACATATATTGGTCTAGGACGTGTTCAGCCTGGCTTCACACAAAAGTTGCAAGCAGTGAGAAACTGCTAGCGTAGCTCCATTGAGAATCCAACAACAGACAGGTTTCCATCCAAATGTAGCACAAATTTTAACAGAATTTACAGAAAATCTGTAAAAGATTTTCTACTATTGAGTGAATATTAGAAGTTGAGCACAGTGAGATAAACAGCTGGTGGTGCTGATTCTCCAGTCAGGTGTCATTAAACCATTGTAGTAGAAGAAGGTGCAACGAGATGACGTAATGACAAGAGCGCCAGTCAAACCTTAAACAGTGGGAAATTATGTAGAAAATGTGATGGATGTATGACATTGATGTTTGTTTCATGTACTGTATTTGAGGAAGGTTACAGTCTCCTCATCGCTCCACACAGATGTCTGTGTCAGAAGTCTGTTTCCAGTGAATTTTGTCAGATTTTGTTTTTATGGATACACCAACTTTTCCACCTCAGCCAAGTGTTAAAAAAAAAAAATTGTGCTATTTGTGAGTTTCTTTTCGAATTTCTGGTGTTTCCATCCAGCAGGTGATGTTTGCCCTCATAAATCTTAGTTGTAGCGTTGAAGCGTATGATTTGCGGTGTCATTTACAGCTTTGTATTGTAATATGACAAGTGACAAAATTACTGAATGAACACTGCTTTCTTTCACTTCCAAGGTTTGTCAATGTAGAGCAGCACTATGATACACTGCTTCACTGGACAGAAAGAGCGTGCGTGCATGTGAGAGTGCATGTGCTTACCTGCACTCATGAGTGCGTAATTGAGGTATATCTAAGAACAACCTGAGGTGACGATGCTGTTTATCTCGGGTCAAAGCTGCTTGGAAGTGGTAAGGAGTACACACACACACACACACACACACACACACAAATTTAATAGCACTGCAGCCAGGAAAGGAAACTCCCTGGCTTAGAAAGGCAGTGATCACTCATATCCTGATCTTCTGATAACAACGTGTGTGTGTGTGTGTGTGTGTGTGTGTGTGTGTGTGTGTGTGTTTCTTTTGCCATAGTTACTGTCTGTCTTCGTTCATGAGTACAGCTGCTACAGTACGAATAAAACACGCATTCCATAGCTCTGCTGCCATTTTTTCTGCACACACACACGCACATGCACACACATGAACGGATGCTTTTCCAAATATTGTCTGTCACCTACACGTGTCGTAACGCCTCAGGTATGGATACTGTCATCACAGGCAAACACGGCTCTCTATTTCTTTGTTGAGGTCTATCTCCATTTGAAGAGAAATCATCGGTGAGGCAGAGGTGACACAACCCCAAAATAAGATGTGATCAGATACCTTCTATCTGTGTGCGTGTTTGTGCCTGTGTGCGCACAGCAGCTGTGACTGATAAGAACAAGCCCAATGAATAATAACATATTATTAGGGCAATCCTCCTTTTGTTGTCATTAACTGTTATTTGAAGACCTAAACCAAGTTATCTTACTTACATTAAGGTGGTAATCTTGAAGAAGTACACAGGTTTGTTTTAAAATAAGAGGCATAACTAATGGAGGATAGAACGCATATGTTATAACAAATACAGCAAGTAACAGAAGTTGTTTTCAGGTGCTCTAAAAATCAAAAATGTAAAAATCAATAAGCATTTGCCTGTAGGCACCATACAGCTTTCTGGACATGACATGCAAAGTAATTTCAAATAAACAGCTTAAACTCTCTACAGCGACTTTAATTAATATTTTTACACTAGCAATGGATCACATGACTATGTGTTAGGTGAAAGGGATCACTCGCAATGACAAACCCACAGAGAATTATTACACTCTGCTCTACAAAGCATTTTCATTGCAAAGAGTCTTCCCGCCCACAACTTTATTGTTTTACTTCACTCTAACTGTTGTCATCGGCAGGAAGCGGTTTTCAGTGACAAAGCTCTAACAACCCACTGTATGCTACCTGCTCAGCACCAAACGTCAAACAGACACAGTTAGCAACTAGCTGGTGAACATAGTGGAGCATTTAGCTGCTAAAGAGCCAGATATTTCCCTCAGGAGTTGGTGGAGAGCAAACACAGACCTAAAAGAGAGTGAATATTGGACTTACATTCCTCAGGTGGTCAGAAACACAACTCCAAGTAAATGATAATGTTGCTCCGTAACTGCTGGATGTGTAAATAGGCAACTGTTTGCTGAGTTTGCCATATCAACTTAAAAGGTGAAAGTACAATATGTCAGTGTTTTCTTTACTGCTTGTTTCTGCTGCCCCCAAGAGGCCCCCCCCCCCCCCCCCAAACAAATCTGTTAATGCAGGTTAAAGTTTATGCAGGTAATCATCGGCAATTAAGGCTTTTTGTATTCATGTAAACAAAATAGTTGCACAAAAATGTGGGCTATGTTGAACAGTTAATCCACCTTTTCAGAATTTCTTTCTGGGTTTCCCCCAAGAAATAGTTCAGCAGATGTGACGAGCAAGATCCTGATGCAACTTGTCTTGGGATCAATTTAGTTTGTTGATTATGGCCTAAACAATAGCCACACTCATGAACTATATGGCATTTGCTGTATGAAACAGCAGTGCTCTTTTCCCTTGAAGATTAATATTTTATATGATAGAAGTATTTTAATTTTTATTGATGTTTGTGGATGTGCTCTTTATTTCAGGTGAGGCGGTCCACCTCCACTAGACTGGTACATGCAGTTTACACAAATGTCTAATTTAAATTTTAAGGTTATTCTACTTAATTATTTCCACCTGCTAAAAAAGAAAAACTTGCAATTAACACTAAATTGTTTGACTTTGTTTTTGGCACGGCATTGTTCCATTAGCATGTAATGTACTGTACTTTCAGTAGCTTTAATGAAGAAATACTAAAAAATCCAGACCAGCTGAACCCACATGATCTGATATCGCCATGTTGGTGTTGTTCCTACAACATCATAATTAATGTTGCTCCAGGATGATCATTGCAACTGACCAATCACGTTATTGTGATGTCATAGCTTTGCAACTAGGGGAAAAAGACCTACAAAACTACAAAAATACTAAAGCGCGCCTTCTTGCTCGCTCACATATGCAGTGGGGAACAGAAGGTAAGCATTAAAAACAGTGCATTTCATCTATAATAACTAGTCAGCCAACAGTTAACATTTATGTTCACAGCCTAATGAGAGCTGTTGGGCCAAGTGGTGCTCTCCACAATACCTGTAATTGTCACCAATTTACCAACATAAATGATAAAAGTTCAGGTTTATTAATCAGTGGCCATGTTGACATTTCTGTGCAAACCTACACAAGTTAGCCTAATGGTTAAGGGTTGAGTCAGAGAATTAAAATAATTACCGTAAATATAACTAACTGGCCCAGAGATGTGGGATTTGGCCTAAATAAATGATTACCTATGTAGCTAGCAATATTTGCCCAGGATTAACGTACGTGTTTGTCCAGGGTCATAATATTTAAGTTTCTCCTGGGCCATCATATGAAAGTTTGTCCAGGGACGTAATTTTAAAGTTTGTCCTGGACCACTAGATTTCGCTGGTCCTTCATATGATGCAAATTTACTCAAATTCAAATAATTATGATGCTGTAGGAACAACACCAACACAGCAATATCTTCTTCATTTCGTCTAACCACGGAATATCTTAGACATTATTATAACATTATCATTATTTTCCCTGTGATAGATCATAACGATAGTCATGATATTAAGTATGTAAACTGGGATAAAGTGTTAATTTATATCACATTTGTCAGTAATTATAGTGTCAGACTTTCTTCCACTTCAAAATCAAAATGAGCATTCGGGGACAGGAACAGGTTTAGAAGAAATACAACCCACTTGATACCACTCTGACATTTGTCAACCGGGGGGAGGACTCCAGTGTGTAAGATTAATTTCCTGTCTCACTGAGGAGCATGTAGACAGAAAAGTGAAACAAACAAGGGCAGTTGCTGTGGGTTTCATTTTATTACAGACATAGTATCATTGTTTCATTTTCTTTTCATGATCAATTCAGTGTCACACAAAGCACCCCTATTCCTTCTCTATTTCTGACAGTTGTATCAATGGTAATTCACCACATACTGTAGCTGATATACTTAATGTTGTGTGCCTCAGCCTCAGATGATGCCAACGATTGTCTCAGGGCAGAGATGTCCTGTGCCCACGCTGTCACTCCTGACTCTCTACCACGATGGTGTCGCAGCCAACATCTCATGTCTTGAAAACATTTTTTGTATGTAAATTTAAAAAAAGCAATGTGCTCAAATTGGGAAGGAAGCAGTGAGTGAAAAGACAAAGACAGTTGGTAGCATCTCACGGCAGAAAATGGCAAGTGCAAGATGTGTAACTCTGAAACAAAGAACTAAATATGTGTGTGTAGTATTACTGTAAACAAAATGTTAAATTAACATGACCAAACTCTACGTGTTAACGCGTCATTTTCTGCCACTTACTGGCGAGTGCAAGATGTGTAAACATGCTTTTACACCACTATTGTCATCACAGTCTGACTGGTGTAACACAAGCGAGATGCCACTAACTGTCTTTGTATACTCACTGCTTCCTTCCCAATTTAATCACATTGCTTTCTTTAAATTAAATACAAAAAATGTTTTCAAGACATGAGATACCTCATCCAGCTGCCCTCTCCAACAGAGGAAGTGGGACTCCCCTGTCTGTCTTTCTTTTTCTAATATTTGGCATGCTGTAAGCAAACACATGTGTTTCCATTGACTATTAGCAGTTGAAAATTAGCCAAGATGGCTAAACTGGCATATTTACAGAAATGTCTATTAATATGCTCCGTCCCTGTAACTTTAAATTCTATAAATAAAATAAATTAGCATGCAACTGGTTATCATTAACTTAGCATGTAATCTAGTTTATGTAGGCCTTTAGGTTTTTAAAATATAAATGAAAGTACTTGCTTCAGTATCACCAGCCATGTTTTCACCTCATGTGACCTAGCCTGACAGCTAGCTTGACACAGTTCTATTCTAACAATACTTGTTTTGATTCCTAGACATTTGATCTCAGGACAGTATCCAAAAAATACATCTGATAGAGAAGTTAAATTCTTACCTCAAAAAAACTGTTGTGCTGATAACTTTCTCTGGGAGTTTCAAATGTGGCTCCTTTTTTGTAAGCAGGAAGACGATCTGACTGAGCATGTGCAGAGTGAGTGTAATCACTCTAGCTTGTTTCTGATTGGAGGAATTCAAGGTGTTACAATCGTCCCATGTTACAACTGTCCCTGGTCTCCCCTACCCTACCACACTGCATATGCGTGTGAGCAAGAAAGCACGCTTTAGTATTTTTCCGGTCTTTTTCCCCTAGTCGCAAAGCTATGACATCACAACAACGTGATTGGTCTGTTGCAATGATCATCCTGGAGCAACATTAATTATGATGTTGTAGGAACAACACCGACACGGCAATATCAGATCGTGCAGCTGAACCCCGTCTGTGTGTGTGTGTGTGTGTGTGTGTGTGTGTGTGTGTGTAAGTGTAAGGATTAATCCTTCATGTTTGCACTGACAGCTACATGTTTCATAAAAGAGCAGATAGATAAAAGCATTGAGCAAGGATGTGTTGTTGTGAAGTCATGTTTTGTTCAGAAAATCTGGCAACTCTTCAGCCTGACCGCTGTCTACACCTCTCCCAGCTGAGAACACAGTAACACACACACACACACACACACACACACTCACTCACACACTTGCTTTTAGAAAAGGTGTAATAAAACTTCCCTGTCAGTCTTTCATGTGTGAGGCTTAAGAGCTGTCACACTAACAGGAGGAAACCACAATGCTTTGATAGGACCTCCACACTGAACAGAAATCTGCACACAGCATGCATGGACCTGTGTGTGTGTGTGTGTGTGTGTGTGTGTGTGTGTGTGTGTGTGTGTGTGTGTGTGTGTGTGTGTGTGTGTGTGTGTGTGTGTGTGTGTGTGTGTGTGTATCTGCGTGCCAAATATTCTCAGGTTTCATTGCTCAATAAGGCCACTTGATATCTAAATATATCTGAAATAGTGGTAAAGTTAAACAGCACTGACTGACTGTTTGAACTCCGCAGGACGCTGTGCCATCAGTGTATTAAAGAAATTTACATCTGGTATAGACACCGTGTTAATGAACACTAATAGACTGATCAGTCCCTAAAATTGCAATGATTTTGAGATTTTAAAGGTATCCTGTGGAGTGTTTTATGTTTAGTGGCGCAATGGAGCAGTGATTTACAGATGTATCCGTCATATCAAACACAAAACATAGAGAGAGAGAGAGAGAGGGATAGAGAAAGTGGGCAAACAGAATAAATGGAGGAGAAAAAGGAGCAGAAACTCAGTCACACAGTGGAAGGACTGAGCTACAAGATGCAAACCCACTTAGGATTGATCACAAATAGGAGATAATCAATTCACCTCCAATTGAATTCACATCAAGCAGAGGGGAAAGGCATTTCAACAGAGCAACAGAGGCGTTCTTCTACCCCACCATTGATGGTGTGTTTGACACACATTTGTCATGTCGAGACCTTGTGGAGAATTCCGACCGATTATTCAGTAAAAATCCATATCTTTCTACTCCCCCGCCGTTTCTGGAAACTCTCTGCTGTCATTGTTTTTCTTGTCGTTTCTCATTCGCAGGGCTTTGTCCTCAGTGCAGTGCGGAGTCACCTGGAGTATTGAGTATTTATGATGACTATACAGTCTGTGTGGACTGAACACACACACACACACACACACACAGAGAGAGGCATCTCCCCCACGATGAACACACAAACGCTGTTCCATTGATCTGCTAATCTAGTGGGGTGGGGAAGTGCAAGACTCTCATTTAGTTAAAATCATTACTCCTCCCACACGATAGATAATGATAAAGGGATTTGGGGAGAAAGGAGAAAACAGGGAGGTGGAAAGAGAGAGTAGGGCAGATGAGGTGACAGGAAAATATGAGAAAAAGAGACAGAGAGGAGAAATGAGGGATGAAGAGAGAGAATAGCATGAAGGGCAATCCTAAAATTAGTCTTTGCAAATTCTGCTGCAGAGAGCATCACTTTCTGTCTCTCTCTCTCTCTCTAAATTCTCCTGTCCTCTCTGCCTCTGTCCCTTTCTCTCATTGACATCACACAACACACATACACACACACACACACACTGCAGAGAGGAGTGTTTTGCAGAGGGAAGTCTTTGCAGCGGTCGATAGCACTTGGCGAGTGATCTATCGACAGAGCGGGAGCGTGTGAGAGATGGGTTCAATATACTTCAATTTAGCTCCACTTGCTTTAATTACTTCCACCCTGTATATGTGTGTGTGTGTGTGTGTGTGTGTGTGTGTGTGTACCCCCAGAGGCTGAGCGGTGTTAGACTACCCGTGAAGGCTGATAATAAAAATACAGCTTTGGCCATTATTGAATTCAGGGTCTGCTGAGTATTTAGGAGGGTCCTGGGGGTTGTGGCCCCTCAATGTGTGCATTTATTTAAAGAATATGGTACATTTCTAATCACTATGTCCATTTCATATTGTCTTGTGATTTATAATCTTTGTTTTTTGTAAAATGATAAATATTTTCAGCCACTAGATTTCCTCCAGTGATTAAGAACACGTGACTCAGTAGGTTCAAGCCGGCTGGCCTGCCTAAATAAATGGCAGCTTTATGCTGTGGATGAGCCCAGAAGGACAAATAACAATGGAAAACAAACTAATCTCACTGGCTTTGTTGTGATTTAATAAATGCTGGGTTGTGACCAGGATGGCCGAGTGGTTAAGGCGTTGTACTCAAGATGCAATGAACACAAGTCCCACCCCTGGTATACATGTAAAGGCTTTAGCTTGCCTTGGGTCCACTAAAGACCAGTATATGGATACAAACCATGTAGTTTTTTCACGAGAGACTGTCCTCATGAGAAAAACAGCAGCTTCAGTCGTTTTTAAAATTACCAAATGTTTACAAGGACCTCTTGTGGCCGTGCAAATTATGACCTTTGTGTCTCAGAAACAAAGGCAGAAGTAGTGTGGAGTTCTTATAGTGCCCCAAAACCTCTCAGAGAGGAAGTCTGAGTGGATGGATGAGTGGCTGCAGCAGTGGGTAAGGCGGTTCAACCATTTAAGAAAAAGTTTGAAATACTTTGCTTTCATGCAGAGAGTTAGATGTGATCAATGATAAGTATGGAGTTGCTTAAAGCAGGAAGTGATTAGCTTAGCAAAGCACAAACATTGGAAGCAGGGAGAAATAGCTGGCTCTGTCCAAAGCTCAAAGACACACCTACCAGCACCTCTAAAGCTTTCTGCCAGCCAACCAGCAGAGACTCTATACGTAACTCTCCAGTAAAACCATAACTGTCATTTTTACATTTCTGTTTGTGTATATCGTGTTAGTGAACTTTAGAGGACTGAGTCAGGCTAGCTGTTCTGTCTTGTTTCCAGTCTTTATGCTAAGCTAAGCTAGTGGTAGCGATCTTCCCATCTAACTCTCAGCAAGAAAGTGAATAAGTATACTTCTCAAAACGTGTAGCTATTCTACTGCTCATAGGGTCGGTGGTTCAATTTCCTATGCATGTTTATCTGGGGGAAAAATGTCAGTTGTTTGGGTTAGGAAGCTGCTGAAACTGAAATTATTTTATTTGGACTGAAATAGTCAGTCATGGATAAATTGGTACATACATACATTGTTTGCTCCTTTATGTTGATTCTCTTTGCCTGGAAATTAATGTATCCAACTACAGAAGCTAAACACATTGACTTTTTTTTACTTTAATTTGTTATAATGGCCTCTTCATTTCAAAGATTAAATATGATTCAGCCCTAACTCAGTGTAGATTCATTTCCTGTGGGACCTACTGTAAATACAGTATGTCCAAACTTTCCTTCTGTCTGTAGTAGATTTTACCACTCCCTCTCTTCCTCTGTCACCCTCTCCCTCCCTGCCTTGTCTGGCATGTTAATGGATGTTTCCACTCCTATTAAGAATTTAGGAGTGAATTTGTCTGTGAATCCATAGCATTGAGCGAACATGTCCACCGTAAGCCACATAAATGATTTGACACCACAAGGGTGGAGAACCACAGGGGAATAAGTGTCTGCTGTCTCAGCTCTAATCCCTTCTTTTCCCTCCTATCGGTTCAGTTCCCAATACCTCTTTCTCTGCACTTCCACTCATGCTCAAGTTGGAAAACAGGAAGTTTTAAAATAAAAATAAAAAACAGCTTGATGCAGAAATGTTAGCAGCAGACAGCAATTTATCACTTTTTAAGTGGTGCAGTGACACTGATGGTCTCTATAAATAATAATTAGAGCTTTTTATATATATATTTTCCATTCATAAATTTCCTTAAACGTGCGCTGCAGAGTTTTTGACCACTAGAGGTGCTGTAGAGGAGAATGTACCCATATTGTTTGTATTTCATGCTCAACCAGCATGCACACAAGTATGCAAAGCGTGCCACTCTATTGAGAGTTTGTGCCAGATTTGTGTTGTAAAAGGTAGCAATGCGACAACAAAAAAGGAGAAGAAGAAGAAAATTCTGCAGGATACAATTTAAGTAGAGAGTTAATCCTAATCACTCCAGTGATTCCCTGACTTTTCATCTAGCACCATTATTAGGTCAAAATTTCAATTTGTTCAATAATTTGGTTTATGACTAATTACATGCAAAACTAATGACATTCCCATCAGCCTCAGCTGCACTTTGTGTGCTAATTATGTTAGCATGTTAACACACTAAACTAAGATAGTGAATATGGTGAACATTATACCTGCTAAACAAGAGCATGTTAACATCAAAACACTGCAGTACAGCCTCAAAAAGCTGCAAACATGTCTAATTTAATATTTTAAAAAAGTGAGAACTCATTCTCCCACATTTTGAATAACTCACCTACAAAAAACTTAAAGGATGAGTGGCTGCAGTGATTCTTTCTTACTTGACGGCTTTCTTTCCTCAGTCCTCATTTGACGTTCAGGAATAAGAGCTTGGAGATTTCACACAGTACAACTAAAAGGAGGAAATTAAAGCTGGGGTAGGCAAAATCTGTGCAACCTAGGCAAAACCTTCCGCCTCTCTCTCTGCTGCCTCGTATCACTCCGCTAAGCCCCTCCCACCAAACCCACAGCTTCGACCGGCAGCAGAAGGAGTCGGTACCCCAGTTAAACTGTATCCCTCGTAGGGCTCACTCTCCACGGCGTGAGCCTCACCGAGACCGCGGTCCCTCCCGCCCTGACTTGTTTTCTCAAAGATGCTCCTCCAGCACTTCGCGGCCGCAGAGCAGAGCAGAGCGCCCCAGGCTTCAGAGGCAGCTGCAACGCCGTCCAGCAGCGGGAAGAGAAGCTAGTACACCACACACACACACCACTGTCCCCCGTCAAAAGTTATTCCCCACTGTTTGTCATCATGCCTCTTTGCCACTTGTCGTTATGAGCGCCATGGCATTGAACGTAATGAGCCTGAAGCTCCGTGTGGAGCCGGGACGTGTTGTTTTGTACTATACACCGCTGTAGGCAAAGGAGGTGTTGGAAATTTATCACAAGTTTCAGGATTTTTGGCAGGATTTTCCTCCACTGAATCAGGTTTTCACCGTCTGAAGGGACGTGTACACACATCTGCTCTTGTAGCTTAGCCAATACGAACACACCGTCTCTCTGAAATAACCTGTGATTGGCTAAAGTCTACCGTCACGGGATAGATTTTCTGAAACCTGAAAATAGAGCCAAGAGGGGGGGCTGAAATGGAGGTCTGCTCTCAAACCACTTGAATTACACTATGCTGCATGGTTAATATGGCATTTTTGCCCAGTGACGCCAAAAGAAAACTGCCTACCCCACCTTTAACTTAATTAACTCACTTACTGTTCTTAGAGGACGTCCAGCTCCACCAGCTTAGGTGGTTATTCTGCTTCAGTTCATCGTCACAATGAGCATTTCCTGAACAGTGTTTTTTTAAACCTCTTTTTTTAAACCTGCTTCAGCTGAGATCACACCTGCAGGTTCAACTGAGTTTGTTGTTCATTTTACCTCTGTGTGTACTGGCAAACGTGCATTACAGGGCACCCACGAGTATGATTCAGTCAGCTAAATTAATTAAAGTTAGAAGGTAGAAACTGTTTGCAGTTATAGACAAACCACTGATGACTGAACCCTTTCACCACCAATTATGGTCTGTTTACATTACTTAAAAGGGAATTATTTTAAGTTTGAATTATAAGTGTTGACACTGTCTTGTGACCTCAAGGCCACTTAAAATCTTAATGGCAACACCCATTGTAAACTAACAAATCATGATTGTCATGATCATCTAAGGAAGAAACAAAGTTGTTTATCAAATATAATCTATAATATCTTGGGATCTGACAGAACTAGCTTTTTTTATTCCACGTTGTGTGTAATTTGTGGTTTGTGGATATGAGCTGAAGACAGTGGTTAGATGGGTATTTGACATGGAATCTGCACGGTGCCTTCTGCTCAACAACATGTTCTTCGCCTGCTGCAGAACCGTCAATGATAACAGGGTTGAAAATATGTGCACCGGTGTGAATCTTTCATCTGCAATATGTCAGGTAACACTCTTTCATTGAAACAGACCCAGAGAAAACAGCAGGAGGGTGTGGAGGTGCACATCAGGTACACTTGGTATACTTTAGCTTGTGATGTGGTTTGACTGTGTATTGTTGTGTCTTCTGAGATAATTTAACACTTATTTCTGCCGACTTCCTCATAATATTTAGACTGTACTTTCTATGATTTTAAATGTATCCCCTTTCCATAATAATGATGCTTTTGCTACTCAAATACAGTTAAAGTATTACTGTTAAAGTAATAGTCTGCAACATTTTAATTCAGTATATATGTCTGCCATTTAGTGCTGGGCAGGTAGCATATAGTGGGTTTTTAGTGCTTTTTAGCTAAAAGCAGCTGCCTGCTGCGGCTGAAAACAAGGTTGATGAGAGCGCAGAGACTGAAGCGAAACAGTAAGGTTGCGGGCTGTAAAACCAAAACAATGAGCTGAAAGACACTAAAACTCTCTGTAGAGCTGACAGGAACTGCAGAGTTGTTGACAACTCTCTGTAGTTCACCACAATGAGCAACACATTTCACATTACGCAGTCATTTGATCCATTGTTGATATAAAATATTGATTAGTGCAGATTTAAATCAAACCTTTTTTTGCAGCTGCAAAGGTGGAAGTACAGTAGCATGATGTTATACTGCTGTGAAAAGAGTGTGGGGAGACAGGGTGGATGGTTTGGCGTACAAAGCATGTGACTTTATAACACCTGAGACTCTGGTTCATGTCCTGCTAACAGTCAACATTGGTTTCTTTTAAGGTGCTCTCTCCCTTCAACTTCACCCATGACCATTTGCTTTCTTTTTACATTTTACATTTCTTTTACACATTTGAACTCCGTGTATTTCAACTGTAAGGTGCAACTCCTAAATACTGTATTTGGTATCTTGAAATATTGTAGGATACTCAACAGAATTTAAGTTTAAGTTTTGTGGGTTTGAACAGTGTGATGCTGCACAACGCAAGTTTCTAAAGATGGAGCCACTCGTTGGTACATCAGAGTTTAGGTTTAAGAGGTTAAGTCATTTGTTAGTCAAAAGATGGATGAGTTCATAGCTGTCTAATATGTCTAAGAATTTTTTGTCTGTGTGTCTGAATTCACCACAGCTGAGTCACTGCACAGCACCATTAATCTCACACACAGAGAGGTGATGACAGACCGTGTGCGCTTGTGTTAAGTGTGTGTGCGTGTGTGTGTTGACGACTGCAGGAAGAACACCTGTGTGGACTCCGCTAGTCGCAGATATGTACCAGCAGAGATCACTGACTTCTACACCTGCCTGTTGAGAAAAACAAAAACCACACACACACACACACACACACACACACACACACACACACACACTCTTTATGGCACATAAAAGGGACAGTGGCTGAAAAGTGCTTGAATTGTTTTCACTCTGACAAATTCTCTATAATATTAAGTTTGAAGGGGCCTCAAAATGCTTACTGTACTTATAGTACTTGATCACAGGACAAGAGACAATGAATTTAAGGCCATTTGTGCTTTAAATATTAGAGAATTTTCTTGCTTCTTGGGTAGAAGACATGAGAAGACATTTGTAATTTTTATAGAGCTTTATTAGACAGTACACTGAGGAGAAGGTCAAAGAAGTGAAATTATTAAAGAGAAGAGAATCTTTTTTCCCCTTTCTACTTCTTTTGCTCTGGTTATGTCTGCATGGACCATTACCTGCTGGATCCAACAGTGGAGATCTAACCAGTCAATGGAAAACCCCACAGAGGACAGACAGAGAGTGAAGAGAGGGGGTGGAGGCACAGCACTACACGCACAAACACACACACACACACACACACACACACAAGCCTTCACACATCAGTCAGACAGCCCTCTAGTCAGGAGAACCCCTGGCTCACCTTCACACAGATTCACAGATCACACACACACACACCTACACACACACACACACACACAGAAGTTGTGCTGACATGAATCTACGCAGTCACTTTGACTCACATAAACATGCCTCCCCCTCCCCTGCAAACACACACACACTTCAAAGAAAGATTGTAACCTGACAGGCCGGCAACACTAAGAACCCACATAGAGCTATTTTTTTTCTAATTCTTCTTCTCAGAAACCCACCTGTTTCTTACAAACTCATACCTCTCTCTCTCTCTCTCTCTCTCTCTCTCTCTTGCCTGGTTTTAAGATCTCTCTCTATGTCTGACATACACTCTCAGCCAGTGTACGCATGCTGGTACTCAGGCGCTGTCTTTCTGATGTTCTCTCCGTCTCATCCTACACTGTATACCCTTATCAGAGGATTATACACACACTGAACCATGTCTTAACTAGACACAGTGTAGCCATGCTCCTGCCTGTACAAATGGGCAGATGTGAACCGCAGCGCCCTGTAATCTTATCTGAAACATGTTGCCGAGCTGATGAGCCTGTATGCTGGCACCGACCTATACATGGCAGTATCTCCTTGATGTGAAATGCAGCTGGAGACAAAACTATCTGAGACAAATATGACAGAACTGGTGTTTCCCCAGTGTCAGGCAAACATAGGCCAGATGTTGAAGGGTACAGGTTGACAGGCAGCACTGAGCTCTGCTTCAGTAAGGTCAGGCAGGCTTTTTTGAGCCTTTTCGCTCACATCCCCAGTACGCTGGGGTCCTGTGGGTGTCACAGTAGGGGGGTTCAAGCATTGTACTTCACTCATGTAACCCTACAGAGCCTGTTAGAGCACTTACACACATTATTATACATTATGTGGGGGGTAAATTCCTACATCACACGTGGTCTCCAGGTAATTTTAGTCCCGTGCAAAGAGGGCTTAAGGTGTGCCAAGGTAATTCAAAAGATTGACAAGTTACCGGGCTCTGGTAACTGAATTATGCTCCAGTTTCACCCCACTTTCATAGTATTACCTTAATCTGATTACACTTAAATTATTAGAATGCTTATAAACACACTGACAAACTGACACACACAGAGAGGTTGATAAAACAATCTCACCCCAAGGCCCATTTAGTAGCTGCTCTGCAGCTTTTGATCACACCACAAGATAATCCTCAGCACATGGAGTTTGCCCGGTTGTCATGGAATTGACTGTTCTAAGCCCCGCCCCCTTAGTAACTGTGGCTACACCTGTCAAGTTTTCAGTTCTCACACTGCACATATCCAGTTCACAATGATACTGGGGGGCAGATATATCCCTCTAAATTCTTAGTCATTTTTCAAACATTGGGTCTTTAATTTCACACAGAAGTACACAAAAGCAGGCTTCTCAACTGTAGCCGGAGACCACCAATTATGCCAGCTGAAAAGATAACTGTCACTAGCATATCTTATCGTAGGTAGCTAGCTAATCATTGTTAGCTCCATGAGTTGGTTGAAAAAAGGGACTTAAATGTGCACTTGATGGCTACAAACATAACGTCATGCTAAAAAACGGAGACAAAGCTATTAGGCAAAAAGTGTAAAATCAGACAGTTCTTTCGTTTTGACATGATCCTGTTTGGATGCTTAGCTTACAGAAAAGATGTATGATTAACTTACAGCATTACAACAAAAAAGACTTTGAGGATGAGAACTCACTGTTGTGTTTGGTAAAATGCTATAGTGACGAGTGGGCTGGGGTTCCTGAGCATCAGCCTGTCCAAATTAAAACAGAGCCACTAAAATAACAGTGGATGTCCCAGTTCTGAACAGTGCTTTTTCTAATGCAGCCTATAACCCCACAAAATAATGTAGTTAGCTAATATTATGCTCCTTGGTTTTGGAAGTAACTCTACATTAGTGTGACAACTGTAGGTAGTAAATTAGCTAGGCATGACATGATAACATTTGCAGTTCATGTTAAAGCATGTTACAGTTTTGCTCTTGTGTTCTTGGTTTTGGAAAGGCTAAAATATAAGACACCACCCTCTGAACTCTTGCTTTTACAACAGCCCCGTGCACACAGCTTCAACATGTGGAGAAATCCAAAGCTTGACACACCTTTTGTGCCTGGTTACGGTTGCTGAGCTGTGATTGGACAATCACTTTTTAGGGGAAGAGTTTAGCGAACAGTCAATTGTCGATGTTTAAATTTCCATTTTATCACAAAATGATCATTACTGGACAACTGGAAAAAGACCATCTGCTGAGGAAGATCACATGATACAAACTAAAATGGACCTTGATGCAAGACTGTTTTGTCCACTGCTGTTTCCAAGGTCAAGAATGAACATTGAAACTCAACACACAGAGCTGCCTTCCATCAGTTTTTTATTTTTTGTTTGCAATAGGCTGCAAAACAAATATCCCACACCTCCTTCTTTCTCATACTCGTCTTTCCCTGCCTTGCTTCTTCATTTTCTAACTCCTCTGTCTCCGTAGCTCTCTTTCTCTCACCTATGCCAAAGGTCAGAATTCACTCTCAGGTGTCATAAGAACAAGGGATGACTCACCCAAGACAGGCGGATGAATGGAGAGATAAAGGGATGATGAAGGGGAGGATGAAAGAGTGTAGCAGTGCACTCGGCCTGCCAGTCACTTGTCTAATTGCGGTGTCTGTCAGAGGAAGCGCATGCTGTCTCTTCACACAGATGACTTCATTTTATTATTCTCCTCCTTTCCCATTAATCCCATCACTCTGTCTATCTCTTTTAGCAGAACCATACTCCAAACCATTTGATGCCCTTCTCTCGTTCTTGCTTTTCCAATGTGTCTCTGTCTCCTTTCTGTCTTTGTGTGACACGTTGCACACTGGAAACTGCCAACAAGAATCATTTCGAAATAGAAAAATGCAGAAATGCAAAAATTAAACTGAACTCATTTTTTATCTTGAAGAAATTCAGGAAAACTTGACTTTGATTGTTACCTAGGAGACTAACACAGCCATTATGTGTCTCTCACTAAAAGATTTTATATAATTTAGAGGAATGGTTTTGACCTTCAAGCTTGAAAAAGTGATCTGGAACTCAAAGTTCTAACATCACATACATAAAACATGGAGGAGTTTGTAGTTTAATGGTTGTTTCATTCTATCAGTATGGTAGTCTACTAGTTAAAAACATTGAGTCTCTTACCAGCATCAGAGGTGTGTAACTGTAATTGAGATTGGCCTCTTCCTCCCTGGATGGTGACAATTGAAAGTAAACTTTACTACAAGGATCAGTTCACAGTATCAGAAAGAATGGTCCTTTAGGTATTGGTGCTGTTACTGGTGCGAAAAAGCAAAGTATGCAATCTAGCTCTCTATTATTATTGGATCTTACCAACGTGAGCTAATGAAACTGTTGTATGTTGTAGTAACATCTAACCTTTGACCAGGCAGCCATATTCACACAGTCCTTGTCAGCTATTTGCATTAATACATGTCAGAGTGAGCCTTAAATTGGACAGACATGGACCCAGTCTTTATTATTTGATTAATTAATCCAAGCTGTTATCTTCTTAACATTTGCACAACAGTTGCTTTAGTATTCAGACAACACTATTCTTGCAGTATGGAGAAAACCAGCCACTTGCTAGTGTTAGCTACAGCTGTTCGTATCCTGTCTAAACAATCTCTTGGCGTTGCTGCTTGTTGCCCTGTGCAGCTTAAGAAAGAGCAAAAGAAAAGTCACAGTTGTTGTATAAGTTGTTGTGATGTGCCTGTGAAGGTTGTGCCTGCTGCTTTATGTGAATCAGCCACTGCAAATCTTGGGATATGTGCCAGCTAGTGATACTACTCAACTAATGCTTGACTTTGATCCATTGAAGTACAAACAAGATGTGAAATGCTTTGTCTCACTGTCTCTGTTTTTAACAGACTTTATCAGCATTGTCAGCCAGGACAAGTACGACAATACAATTGTCAATTTCCCAATAACATTATATGGAGAGTCTGCAGGTTTGTGCTGTGTATACTTTGCCGTATGGATAGATACTGTATATTAAAGGGGTACTCCAGTGATATTACATGTCAAAGTCAATTTACTAGTCTTGGGGAGTACTACTCAGCCTGTATAAAACAGTTGTTATTGTGTCTTCTGTGGCTCTGCAGGAGCCTTGTCAAGTCTGAGAAAGTTACCCAAGTGACATCACTTGAGTAATCTTGGCTTTGGCTTGGAGACTACAAATATTTAACACAAACTGGGGTTGTGGAGTTTGAAACTCAGGTGTTTACCAGGCAAGGAGGGCCTGACAAATGACGCTATCGAGTTGCATTATGGGAATTTTAAGGATCCATCGTTTTTGGCACTTGACTAAAAGTCAAATTGGCTCAGATATCCACATGATAAATTGACTCAATAGTGCGCTGTATTTGACTGGGAAGAGATTGTTTCATCACTGACCCATATGACGCAAGGCCATTTTACAGTTCAACGCTGTGAACACAAAGTCTGAGTATACCTCTTCAATCAGACTGTGAGAATGGAAAACAGCAGTTTATACTATAACACAATAAATAAGAAAAATCTCTTATGGCTTGGTCTGAATATTTTTATTTCATTTTATCTCATACCTGTAAAAATATATTCTCAAAATAAATAAATATATGAAATAAATATACTGTGTGTCCTAGGAAACAAAAAATAAATAAGAATAAAATCTGTCAACAGGTTTGTAAAGGTGTCTCTGTCGGTCTCGTGCTTGTTGTTTGACTGCAGTCAGTGAGAGAACAACAGAATTCCTTCACTGGGTTCTGCCACAGGACACCACAGAAGAAGTCCTTATAAAACTCCACTGGATCTGTACTTCTTCTCTTGTTCCTCATGCACTTTGTAGCAAAGTCATATTTTCTGAGCAGCATCTGTCTTTGGAGCAGTTTCAAAGGGAATCCATCACAACAGTCGGTCCAATACAGGTGATTCCCCGAACTCTCAGACCCGATTCCCAGAACAGACATGGCTGCTTTCCAGTGCATAAAACTACCTTTTTTGTGTAAACCAGCCACACTGTATAGTGGATTATGCATTTTTAATAAATCGCTTACTTAGCAGCCACAGTAGTGTTTTCAATAAAATTGAAAGGCCAACTGAAAGCAGTGGCATTGACAAGATTCACCAGCCACAGCAGTAAAAAGCTACTAGCAGCCAGTTGTTAATTAGTTCCACACTTTTGTCCTGTGAACATGCAGTTTGGACTAGCAGGTAGTGGAAACTCAATCCTTAACGAAATCCTTAACTCATCTGTTTGGCCACCAGGGCCTTTGCATAGGCCAATAAAGGGGCAATTTTACGGGGCCCAGGTAGCCTGTGTGTCTGTCATGGGGCCTCACATCTTCCACAGAAGATCCCTGGTGCTATTCAGTCAAAGTCCCCGGCTAGTCTGCTTCAGAGAGGGTCTCTTTCCTTCCTCCATGCCAGCGGTGGGGAGTGTTGATTTGGTGTACTTTTTATGATCCTGTTGTGTCCAGAGCAACAAGATCTTCCATCTCCCTCAAGAAGGGGTGAGGATTAGGTGCACTTTTCAGCTCAGACTGGCTCCAACAGGGTCATGGTAACACCCCTTCAGTCTCAGCTCTGGCCCAGTATGTCCCTGTACAGCTCCGGTACTCTATCTGGGTCTACAGGCCTCGGTAGGAAGTGAGTGAACCTCTGATGTCGCCTCGACCTTGTTCCATCCCTTGACGTCCCATCTTTGTTTAGAGCAACAAAGTAAAACGCTCCTTTTTCTCCATGCCGGTAGATGTTAGATGAGTAAGTGTTGTACCAGTTTTCTTCAAATTGCTCCCTAAAAACGGATTCTGCAGACAGCTTCTCCTGCAGAAGACAAGCAGTGAAAAATACGAGTTTAGTGATGCAAAACGTGCCACCTGCTGGCTGAGGGTTACACGTCAGATTTGTTGGGAATTGGTATACAGTATACTGTAGGTTGAAATATGCATTTGTGTGTAGATGGATGTGTGTGTTTAGTGTGTAAATAGTGTGTGTACTCACCGATCCGTACAGTGCGCCCTTGCTGTTCATGGCGAGGTAGAGGCCACTGTCCACCCCTCTGATGCTAACCAGTCCCACAGCTAGACTGATGAACTCCAAAATACCTGCACACACACACATTACATTAGTTAATTACTTTTGTTCAAATAGCTTTACAATGAGCAAATTCAACCGCATTAACACATCTGATAACAACATCTTTTAAGTATTGGATACAATATGGCATTAGTTCTGCTAAGGTGTGTTGCACTGCTTCTTGTTCAATATCCTACAATATGATGTATTCATGAAATTATTTAGATATACAAGTCAAATAATAAAATGGAACACATTTGAAGAAGGTCGATGGTTAGGCTAAAATTCACCTGCACTCAATACATAAAAAGTAGAGTAAATAACTCCACACCAGCTGACTCTGACAAGCAAGGCTGGGCGTCTGGAATGGCCTCTGGCATGAAGTTACATCCAAGTCTCAAATGGAATGAATCAAGTGCCAGAAGTGCTAAAAGAAAGCACTAAAAGAAATCTCTAAGAGGTCTACTTTTGATCTGCCGTAAGCTGCAGCTGTTTATCTGTATAACTGAAGATAAGCTGGTAAAAGTAAAGAAAAACTTCTGATCTAATCTCAAAGAGGAAGTGTGGTGGAAATGTGCAAATATAAAATACTCAGTGTGTCCCACCTGGAAAGCTTATTTATCTTGAAATAGATTATGTTTCTCTGGATGCATAATAACATCTACTGGCTACTGACTACAGTTCAGTTTTACAGCAGCAGCTGCCATCACAGTAGGCTAGTAGGCTACTACATATGCTATTAGCATTAGATGTATATACATACTAACCTGTATGGCTGGAGAAGCATGGGCATTATCATGAGATACTGATAGTTTTTATGGTTATATAAAGTGGGTGCTCCAGTGGGTGGGAGTGGTGCAGCTATACCCCCTATGTTATGAGCTAGAACCCCCCTCCACTTCTCTCTTACTTATTTGTCATTGAAAATTAATTTTAATCTACTGTTCACTATATAGCAAAGATCAGCAAGGATAAAGACATTAAAATTAAAACTCTCTCCCTCCGTGTGTGTGTGTGTGTGTGTGTGTGTGTGTGTGTGTGTGTGTGTGTTCCAGTGCCTCCACCATAAGGATAGGCTACCTGTCAGTCTATTGTATCTTACAATAGAGTCTACAGCAGAAATTTAGCAATAGAGTGTTGCTACTACTATAGGCCTAATAATAATAATAATCATAATATTAATATCGTCTAGCCTATAGGTTTGTGAAGGGAATGTACCGAATCTGCTGTGGTCCTTCCTGGTCCCCTGCACGGTGCCGTCAGGACGGATCTCCAGGTGGAAGCCGGTCCTGCAGTAGAGCTGCCGGCGCCTGAGAATCCCCTTCAGATGGGTGAGGTCCGCCAGGCTCCGGGACAGCCTCTCCGCGGACACCAGGTGCTCCTGATGCTGCCCCTGCCCCCCCATCATCAGTCCAGTTACCGAGTTGTAGTCCACCGCCCCGGCTGGGGTGAGAACGAAATGAGAGCCAACGGGAGCCGGAGCTACACCCGCGGGGCCAAAGCTGTCCAGAAATCCGTTGGTGAAGCTCCCAAACTCCGCAGCTGCCCCCATCACAGATAAGACACCCGATCCGGTTTACAGCACAGGAGATCCAAGTCGAGGTCCAAGTGATGAGCGGAGAGCCTTGGCGCGAACCAGCGAGCGAGGTGTCAGCAAGTGAAGCGGAGAAAAAGAAAAGTTGGACGTGCGGGCGGAGAAAATCCCCAATGAGTGCGCGTTATGGCGCAGTCACCAGCCCCGTTAATGAGATTGTCATCTAATTGAGATTTGACTCCCGCGTTATCTTGATGCATGCAGGTATCCCCGGTTGCAGCAGCCCGTGTCTCTTCCTCTCCTCTCTTCTGCTATTTATCCCTCTCTCCTGTGCTCTGTCCGCTCCCTCTCTCTCCTCTTCACCTCGGGATACTCCCCTTTGCTCCGGAACACTTCAGGGTTTTCCTCTCTCTCTCTCTCTCTCTCTCTCTCTCTCTCTCTCTCCTCAATTCACTACAGCCTTTTATTTCTGCGGTACCCTCCGCTCTCTCAGCTCTACGAGCAGTAGCATGCAATGTAATGAGACCAGTACACTGCACTCCACATCTATATAACGCAATACTCCCTATGGAAATTCACCCCGAGTTGCCTTTTTATGCAAATGAGCCCCGATCTCCTCCCTTTATGGCTCATTTCTGCTCCCGTTTGAAACGTTGCCCCTTCATCCCTCTGCTCATCGTTCCCCTGTCTCACCTTTGATGTTCAGTTTCAATGCAGAGAGCTCAGGGCGTTGGAGAGGAAATTAAAAACTACTAATAAAAATTAGCCTGACAGGATTATACTCCCTTGCTCCCCCTCGCAGCAATACAACTGCTTCACTGAAGCTCATAATGCAATGTCATATTGCTCGCGGGCACTTCAGCAGTGGTCAGTTCCAAATTGAACTGTGTGAGTGTGTGTTGGAGAGTCGCAGGGGAGTGTGGAACTCAGCAGCAACTTGTGTGTGAAATAGAGAGAAAGAGAGAGAGAGAGTGTGTGTGTGTGTGTGTGTGTGTGTGTGTGTGTGTGTGTGTGTGTGTGTGTGTGTGTGTGTATACGTCAAACAGCATGAAAGTGATATTGTCATTACCCTAAACGCTTTACAACCCTACGCCCCCATTTCGAAATGACTCAGGTGCGGTGGGAGAGAAAGGAAAGCCCCCATTTGCGTAATTTTCGCACTCGGCTGTTGATTTATTGCCCCTGTTTTTTGTAACCCAGCCGCACGTTTACAGCGAACGCAAAGACACAAACATACACACACACAATCGCACACACGCACCCACACACACCTGTGCAAACGACATCACCTGACTGTCAATCCCTTCATTGATCTTTCCACGATGCTTTGAACAGCGCAGGAGCCCATATATCCTTAATTGTGGTCTTAAAAGACGAATCAAAGACACAGATGCTTCAAAGTGCAGGGATCTTGTAAGGGTATCAGGCAATAACAACCAGAAGAAGGGAATATACCTGTTTGAACTGCAAGCTTGGATAATAGCCCGACACTTGACACTTGAAGGGCCTCAGGTTTCTTTATGTAAATAAACGGAGTTTATTATGCACATACATCTTTTTATTGATCATACCTTTGAACATATTCCCTTGACCATATATTAGTGTAACAACTGACCATAATGTATCAGTCACTTACTGTAGGCCTATATACAAGAAACCCCACTTGAGTTTCATTTAAATTATGCTTTATTGACAGGGGGGGAAAGCATTAGATTGCCTACATTTATGAATCTTTACATGTGGTATTTCGTATCAGACTAATGTAAAATATGAAGATAATAAACTGATGCTTGTTACCTTATTGGTTACTTAGTCAACCTCTTTCCAAATGTGGGGTTTGGACTTATTCAATTTGACCACTTTTCTTTATTCATGCAATATAATGTGTTCAGATCTGCGTTGCTTGACCATGAGGTCAAACCGCAGTTTACATGGTTGATCCAGACCGTGGTTTTATCTAAACAGTGGCACAGGGGCCCGTGTTCCAGCCTATATGGCATTGATTTTGGCAGCTATACAGGCACGCGCTCGCGCACACAAACGCACTCGAACACACAGCTGCCCCCTCCCTTGGGAGTCGCGTTGATAAATGAGGTGAAGGTGCAGAGGTGTTTGTGTGCGCTCGTCATTTAGTACTCACGTCGATGTCTCCAGCATGAGAGGAAGACAGAGGCATTGTGGGAAAACATGTATTTTTTATTTTATTCATTATTTATATTTTGCTGTTGTGTTCGTCTCTCTCTCTCTCTCTCTCTCTCTCTCTCTATATATATATATATATATATATATATATATATATATATATATATGTCGTGGTTGTGTTGTGTGCATGTGTGTGTGACACAGACAAACACTTAGTGGGCCTCTATGTGTGTGGCGTGTGTCCTTCTCCCTCTTTCCCTGGCTTCATTATTATTTATGACCAGCAAAAAAAAAGGAACTTTTTTAAAGGAGACGAGATCGATCGGAATCGCCTCCAGGCTGATCAGATCCTGATACATTGGATATCGACCTGGCCACAATGAAGAACTACAATGCCACATTTCGACGCACGCTTACAAGGTGCAAGTAAACAGCTCCCAGGGTTTGCGTTGAAATATATTTTCTATAGGTTTACTGCTCTGTTTGTGACATGTTTGTGACAGAGTGAAGCCATCATGTAGGAGTAGGAGGCCCCCAGGGTTATACCCCCAACCCCTCACCCACTCTCACACACACACACACACACAAACAAATTACAACCTAATCGAATGCCTGGATAATGGAATAACTGAATAAGTAGCCTAGAGGTTATTAATGCAAGTGGTTTCCAAACTGGGGTCTGGGGATCTCCAGGGGTCCTTAAAAGCAGGATTCAGAAGGTCCCTATCAAAATATAGACTTGTTTAATTTAATCATAATTTAATCTGCAATATAAATATTTAGAAAATGCATAAGCATCTGAGATTTTTCTCTCACCACTTTTACGTGTCTAGATAGAATTTGAGTTATCAAATGAGGGTGTGCAGGACCTAATGTGTTTCTGCTTGGAGCTCTGTTATATGTAAATATTTGATATAGACAGGTTTTATGCTACAGTCAATACTGAATTGTCAAAGGTATTAAAATAGATGTCAAAATCGTGGGCATTTAACATCTGAGGATTTGTTTTACAGGTCAGTTGTAATTTTTTATTATTAAACATTTCCAGACATCAGTCAACCAATTAGGAAACCTATTGTAATAATTAGTCAGCATAATGGGCTAATCTTATTTGGTCTATGAGCAAAATGAAAATTAAAGGAACACATTAAGGGCTTTATAGCTATAATTAACCTTTTAAAGGGTTTATTTAAGAGGTTTTGATAGTCATTGTTTGATCTGTTTTCAGCTTTTGGCTAAATGAAGCTTATAGGTTACGGTGATCCACCGTGCTTCATGTGTGAACAGGTGACAGGCCCATCTATTAGACTCCTCTCCTTTATTCTCTCAGCATCAAAGTCATAAGAAAAGCCCCATCAGGTTAACATTAGTCCTACATGTAAAGACTTAAATGAAGAGTTCATCTTTGATATTCGTTTGATATCTGCTCTCCATTGGCTCCTTTGATCCTGCACTTCCAACTGGAAATTTGATACCACACTGACCCTCAATGAAAAGTGAAGATTGACAGATGCTGATGTCATCGGTCACTTATAATTTCCCCCACGTGAACCGAGATGTCTTTCAAGTTTATTCCAAGATGTAGACTCACTTGTTTTGAGTCTCTCTGACTGGTTTTGAATGTGATTTGTAAGATTTTGCATGTGTGTCACAGCATGCAGTCAGTTTGCCAGGTCTATACAGTGGTGGAAAGCTCATTTCACAAGTACAACTTTGAGGTGGTTCTTTACTTGAGCGTTTCCATTTGATTTTACTTTACACTTTTAGACTGTATTAATTTTATGTTACTGAATTTGATGTAAAATCAGGCCAGGTTATTGGTTACATTTTATTCATGTAAACTGGGTGAATTGAGTCCACTGTTTATCTTTCTTCGACTGCATGCCTGTTTATAACTCACCGCGGTTCAAATGAATCACTCACTCTCACTTGGTGAAGCGTCAAATCCTCTCCCCTCTGTGTGGGACAAACTCTCAGCCTCAGCATCAACCGAGTGCCCGCACATCTCGCGATGAAAGCGAGGAAACGCGATAGTTTTGTGCTGCCCGCAAAGTTATCATAGCAGCACCAGCGGCAGCAGCAACAACAGCAGCAATGGCCGCTTTCCGCAGAGTGGCAGCGCTGGCCGGTAAACTAAACCTGTGGCCGGCGGCGAAAAACGAGTTCGTGGGTGGTCAGACGGCCAGTGGAGTAAGGACACGTAGGTGTCTGGCTGTCGGGATGTGTCTTGCAACCGGAGGCGCCGTGGCGCTTTACTTCTACAACGATATGACGAGCGGCAGAGGCAGGAAGAGGATGGGGAGTCACAGCATCAGCGGTTTGCTACCGTCCATCCCGACCGTTAAAGCCAAGGAGAAGGTAGGAGGCCGACTTAAACCGGGGCTGCGATTGGTAACGGTAACAACAAGGCTTTAGCGACACGTCGCGCCTTGGTAGGTTGTTGGCAGAAAATGAGTTGCCCTCGGTGTTGACTTAGGGGCCTCGGTACTGTGGAGGACTGTGGAGTACAAACGGCAGACCACTGCGCCGAGTGTTTCCACGTCTCCTTCAAAGATTAGACCCACAGAGGGTCAGTTAGACGGGCCTACTTCTGTTTTGTAGCCATGGCCTGGCTGGCAGTTTACATGTTTTCCTCTCTGGCGGATAAACTGTCATTCATTCCCAGCACGTCCAGTGGAAACAGTTCGCTCACTGTTTGGCTGCAGGACGATGTGCGCGCGCAGACGCAGGACGGGCGGGCGCTCTCCGCTCGAGCTGGTGCTGAAATGACAGCACGCTGAGGATGCTGCTGTCAGTCAGCTGTGTGCAGGGACCTCTCTCACTCACTACAGAGAAGGATGCTTTGAACAGCAACATTTTAAATTCAAGAGTAACAGTTTAAAATAAGGTACAGATATTCCTGAATAGTTAATAGTTCATGCAAGGCCTAATTATTGAACAGCTTAACTTAGTAGTTCCTGTAGTTTAGTGTTAAATGTTAAGTTACTTGAGAACAGACAGCTAGATACTATTTCAGTGAAACAGTATCCAGTGGTGAAAGAAGTACTGAGATCCTTTAGATCCTTTAAGTAGCAATACCACAAATTAAAAACACCCCATTACAAGTTAAAGTCCTGCATTCAAAGTTTTTACTTTACTACCTTTAGCAGCAAAATATACTGAAAGTATCAAAATTTAAAATCAAATATTAAAATGACTCATTATGTAGGTGGGACCTTTTTATATCATTATGGTATGTATATTATATATTGTGTTATTATTATTGACACATTTACATGTAAGCAGGATTTTAACATTGCAGCTGGTGGAGCTAGAGCTACTTTTAACTACTGTGTATAGCTTTGGCATTTATAAGATGATGATATGTCTTGAATGGAAAAAATTCAATCTGTAAAGTAACTGTAACTGTCAAACAAATGTATTGGAATAAAGAGTACAATATTTTTCTCTGAAATGTAGAGGTCTAGAAGTATAAAGTAGTGTAAAAGTACCCTAAAATTGTACTTAAGGACAGTACTGGAGTATATGTACTGTACTTACTGTATTTAATGATTAGTTCCTAGTAGAGCTGAAACGAGTTCATAGACAGAAAATAAATTGGCAACAATTTTGACAATCGATTAACTGTTTACATCAGTTTTCAAGCAAAAATGCCAAACATTATCTAGGTCATTATCTAAATTGTATAATATTTTTGAGAGTAATTTTGTGAGAATGGTAGGTTTAATAAGGTACAGCTTCCACCTACATCTTTTGGGTTACTGTTATCTCTTTTTGACATTGATTCACTATTTTTTATAGCACACACATTTCTGTTTTTGTCATTATTTATTCATTATTAATCATTCAAGAATATTTCCTTAATCAGGTGGTCAATGGCACAAACCCAATTACTAATCATTACTTCCTTGTTTTGTACATATTAGTTACTACAGTAGTATTCAAGTAAAGTGGTGCGCTATATTTAGTTGTTTGTAGGATGATTACCCAACCACCATTTTTGTGGTCCCTTAAGTAAAGTAGAGCATCACCCCCACTGAACTGACAAGTAGCTTCTAAAAGTTATCAGGGAATCCAGCAGTAGTTTATAAATGACACAAGCCGGAGACAACAGAGTACTCAAAAAATAATCATCATATTCAGAGCACATTTACATGAATATTCACATCCATATGTCGGGAAGACTACTAACTTAACAGCGACGCCAGATGTTAGGCAGCTAACTAGTGAACAAATATTAGATATACATTTCAGCTGCTTTATGATCAGAGGGGATTATTTTGGTTTAATATTGGGTGAATTTCAGAAAAATGGCCATCAATCAATAATGTTAAGTTGTAAATGTAAGGTTAGATCTTCTAAACTGCCAGCGGTAGAAGAGTTGCCTGTTGGGACACTGGGATGAAGGAGGGGTAGCCAGTTTAAAAGCAGAAGAGCTAGCCCATAAGAAGACAGGCAGGCTACCTGACTGGGGAACAAATTGGCTAGATAGCCACCCAACTTGGGAACAGGATAGCTCCAGGGGGGAAAGGGAAAAACAGCCATCTGTTACTCAGTAAAGGTAGCCTGTAAGGATTTTTAGGTTTAAAGGAATTGAGAACTTACCTGCAGGGAAAGAGAGCAAAGCTGCAGGGGAACATACGTTCTTACATGCTGGAAAACAAGGCAGTGATTCTAAAAGGAAACAAGAAAACCGTACTGCCATGAAACAAAAGAGTGGGTCAGTTGAAGCTCCAGAGACCTGGATTTGGAAGACTCGCTAGCAAGTAGTGCTTGCTCTGGGGAACGGGCCTAAAGGGGTCCAGAAGCACGAGATGGACAGAACCAAACTTAGCTTAGGTTAGCCAAGACCCCATAAAAGTATCCTGTCTAAAGTTCTGAATGACTAGCATACAGAGTGACATAGTGTCTGGTTGGCTGATTGGAAGTCTGGACAGTAGAAACTGCATGTAGAATCGCATGAGGAGGCAATGGCTCCACCAGTGATGCTGCGTTTAGGGCGAGGCTGGGCTCAGGCTCTTGGGAATGTCTAGCAGCTGTGTTCTCATTCTCATTCCTCAACTTAGGTTAAGGAAAGATAAGATAAGATAAGATAAGCCTTTATTGTCCCACAGCGGGGAAATTTTTAGCGTTGCAGCAGCCAGCAAAAGTGTCATATATAGAAATACAATAAAAATAAATAGAAAAATAGTCCTATACACAGTATAGACAGAAATAAATAATAGAGTGACTGAGTGCAGTTGTAAGTATGAACAAATAGATAAGATAAAATATTGCACATATATAATATACATGTATATGAAAAATATTTCACAGCAACATATGAAGTAGATAACATCATGAATACAATATATGTATGAAGATAATGCACAGCAGCAGATGAAGTATAGTAGCGAATAGTCTGCACACTGACAGTCAAGTGTAGATTACCGGGAGTTGTACTGATTATAGAGTCTGACAGCAGCAGGCAGGAAGGACCTACGGTACCTCTCCTTCAGACACCGTGGGTGGAGCAGCCGGTCGCTGAAGGAGCTGCCCAGTTCTGATAGAGTGACATGTAGGGGGTGGGAAGTGTTCTCCAGTAGTGATGATAGCTTGGCCACCATTCTCCTGCCTCCCACCACCTCCACTGGGTCCAGAGGGCATCCAAGGACAGAGCTGGCCTTCTTAATCAGTCTGTCCAGTCTCTTCCTATCCCTGGAAGAGATGCCACTGGCCCAACAGGTCACCCCATACAAGACAGCTGATGCCACCACAGAGTCATAGAAAGTCCTCAGGAGCGCACCCTGCACTCCAAAAGACCTTAGTCTCCTGAGCAAAAAGAGACGGCTCTGGCCCTTCTTAAACAGAGCGTCCGTATTGTCTGACCAGTCCAGTTTGTTGTTCAAGTGAACACCCAGATACTTGTACGATCTCACAATCTCAATGTCCGTTCCCTGGATGTTCACTGGTGTAGGTGGAGGGAGTTTGCGCCTGCCGAAGTCCACCACCAGCTCTTTGGTTTTACTCGCGTTGATCTGGAGGCGGTTCTGCTGACACCAACCCACAAAGCCCTGGGTCAGTTCTCTGTACTCCCCATCATCCCCGTTGGTGATGAGGCCGACGATGGCAGAGTCATCAGAGAACTTCTGCAGGTGACAGTTCGAAGTGTTATGGGTGAAGTCCGCTGTGTAGAAGGTGAACAGGAAAGGCGCCAGAACGGTTCCCTGTGGAGCCCCTGTGCTGCAGAGAAGTGTGTCAGACACACAGTCCTGTAACCTCACATACTGTGGTCGGTTTGTGAGGTAGTCCAGGATCCATGCTGCCAGGTGATGGTCCACCCCAGCGTGCTCCAACTTGTCCCCCTGAATCCTGGGCTGGATGGTGTTAAAAGCACTGGAGAAATCAAAAAACATGATCCTCACAGTGTTTCCAGCCTTTTCTAGGTGAGAGAGGGATGTTTGAAGTAGGTAAATGACAGCGTCATCCACCCCAATGCCAGGTTGGTAGGCAAACTGCAGAGGGTCCATACATGGGCTCACCAGCGGACGCAGACTAACAGTACATCCAAGCAAAGCAGCTTGGATGTACTGTTAGTCTCAGAGGCACAGACTAAGAGGCAAGTTCAGCCTCAGACTTGTATCACAAAAGAGAAAACTGCTACTTCCTGTTTGGAATTGTATGATGCCAAGCAATTGAGAAAAGGAGCTAACAAACAGTGTTAGCAATTTCGGACACATCAGAAGCTGGTTGATATCTGCTGGGACCTTAGCTAGCTAGATTGTACTTTAATTTAACTGAACTGAGAAAACTAAACTTGATGTTAGGAGGGAACACAGGCAGTTTAGGGTTAGAACAGTTTAGCTCTGAGAAAACTGAGGAGATGGACTAAAAGCTGCAGCTGTGAATGGAGATCACTGGGTTGCCTGAGGGGAAAACACCTGGAGCATCTGCTATGCAGTCAGGAGAACAAGAATAGCCACAACAGGTTTAGTTGTGGCTACATGGCATTATAACTACACAAGAACACAGAGTACCACACTAAATGTAATTTCTTACATTACATTTCTTTTCTAAAGAGCTGACATTACTTTTTACATCATGTTGTGCTGCATGGCATGTGAACCTAGCTGCCTTTGCAGAACTTTATAAACTTCATTCATTAGTGAGAGTCAAAGCCATGGGCGTCTATGCTCTTACACTTGATTACAGTGCATTCCTATGAAGCAGAGTGCTCATCTCCTATTCATGCCTTCAAAAGCCCCCTTGGTGAAGGCAGCATCAAAGCTTTATGAATGAATCTGTGTGCTCATTAGCATGTTAGCTGAGCTGAGCAGGAACCTCGGTGCGCTGGGCCCTGCGGCCAAACAGGTTTAAATTTGGAAACCTCGCTGCTAATTACACAGCTTCATGCAGCACAATCTGTTGGCGTAGCAGCTCTCCTTCACTGCAGCTAATCAAGTTGAAGCCCTGGCTCCTCACACAGAGAGAGAGAGATGCTAATCAAGTAGAAAGTAGTGACAAAGTATTTGTGTGTGCGTGTGTTCGTGTGTTCGTGTGTGCCCCTGTTCTCCTGTTATTGTACTGCGCCAGAGGTGCTGACTGTTTATAATCTCAGAGAGCTAAATGGAGAGAGCTGATGCCAAAAATAGATAAATCTCCTCATTATAGAGGTTCAAAAGCAGTGAAGAGGCACACACAGTTTAGATTCTGCTGTCTGTATGAGAGGCCAGAGAATTTTCTCTTGACAGAAAGCTGTCACAGCTGGGGAAGTCACTTTCAAACTATAATCATTGGGGCAAATTAACACCTATTACTGCGTGGATTGTTTAAATCTGCTGGTTAAATAGTAAAAGTACCTTTGTTAAAGCATACATGCTTCCCATAACTAAATGATGTTCATATTGTCAGTAATGTAATAATAATAACCATGTAATATTGAAATAACCAAAACGCACTCCTTTGATTGCTTTGTCTCCTGCTCCCAGCCTTGCTGATAGTTGTTTTGTTGTTTTAATTTTGTAATCTCTTTTCAAATGCCAGCCACCTTGAAATATTTTGATTGGAAGAAATATCCTAAAAATAATAAAACCAATGAAAGATAGTGCAGCTAATCAGGAGGGCAACACAGTCAATAACAGTGCCTTTTGTTTTGCATTTTGGTTTTCTGTCTGCAGGGACGTCCATTTGACTTTGAGGACGGAGACGTGTACATGTCGTCCCACGAGCATCGCTTCCGCACGTTCAGCTCAGTGGAGTATGAAGGGCAGCTGTACATGACTCCACAGAACTTCATCGAGTCGGTCACCATGAGCGAACCCAGAAGTACGTCTCACATGCTCACAAAATGAGCTTTTACACTTGGGTTCAAAACCCTTGGCCCGGGACAGGATATACCAAAATGAATGGGCTTTGTATCCACATTTGAGACCTACCTAGGAAATATTATTGTTGCTGTTTGCATATTGTGCAGAGACCATGCTTTCCTGGCCCAACATATCTTTGAACTTCAGTTAGAAAAGATTGTTACTTTGGGAGAAATGACAATTCTCTATTTACATCAATTCTTAAAGCCATTTCAATTTGACATAGATATAGTTATTTTTGTTACCGCGGTCGCACTTTCACCTTGCACTAACATGTGACTTTTGATTGATTACATTTACATGTGACATTAAAATATTTGGCATCATCCATTAAATTTCTCTTTCTCTAACAGTACAGACCTCATCCTGCTGTTTCACCATCTTACAGTTTCCATTTTACTGAACATTTGTGTGCTGGTTGGATCCAAATATTAAAGTTCAGTTACATTCCTGTAGTTTCCATATTTGTAGACTTAGGATTTGTTGTAAATGTGTCTTTATGTTATTTGATAACCAACTAAATTTGATGTGTTTTTAGTTTGTTGATGGCTATCTCTGATCTAAAATTTGATTCCCCAATATGGACATCAGCGCCAGGTGTAAAATAGATCCTTTTTTTTTTTTTTTAACTGAAACCAAGTTTTAAAACACTTTAAAATCCTGAGTTTAAACACGCCTTTGCTGTTTCTGTCAGCCTGCTGCCAGTCGTAACAGATTGGTCCTGGCCAGCCAGCCTCAAAGCAGATGGCTTTACAGCTATTGTTTAGTCTGAGGTTAATGTTAGTCAGACACACGCACACACACACACCCACACACTCCTCGACTTGTCCACATTCCATTTGCTCACATTTACCCTTTTTCTAAACCAGTAAATATCTAAACCACACGCTTAACTTGTTTTTTCCTTTGTGACAACTGGTTTAAAAATGTCCTTACAAGTTGAGGTTATCACAAACACCCGTCCAAAAAAGCTACCATTCCTTTCCTCAGCTGGCATGTGTTTGTATTGCGTGCAAACTGTGCACCTGTATGTGTGTGTTTACATCAGCCCTGGCTCACTGACATACGATATAGCCGCACATACCCTCTCAGCAGCCGACATCCTCTAATGCCCCCTTTGAAGTTGAATTAGATGAACTTTGTTGTATAAAACGGAACAAAAGTAGTATGTGCTTTTACGGGGACATTCCACATACTACAAAGACAAGCACTGGGCACTTTAGACAGTACAAATGGGCCTGTGATGATGACAGTGTATATACAGTGAGCGTGTCTGTGTGTGTTGGTGTGTGTGTGTGTGTGTGTGTGTTGTGACTGTACCCAGCACATTAAGACCCATTTCTAGATCATACAGATGCTATCTGACCAAGCCCACCCAAACTCTCTTCTCCTCTTTCCCTTCTTCTTCTCTCCTCTTTTGTCTCGGCAGACAAGAAGCCCTGGAGGTCCCTGACCAAACAGGTGGGAGACACACTCTTAATGCTTCTTTCTCCTCTTCCTCCATGTTGCAGGCATCTGTTGCATGTTACATCTGTTGCAGGCTTTGCATACTCTGCAAAGTTAAAATTCTGATTTTGCCAGGATTGTTGAGCAGTTTCTGTATGTAAATGTAAAAGTTCTACATGCATGATTGCAGATCATTATCGGATTCATTGTCACTATATATAAAGAAAAAAACAAGTGAGACGATTGCAAGCCTTTTACTGGCCTCCACGTTGCATTTAACACTGGATGCTGTGCCAGGCATGAGATCTTTGTGTAATTTTTGAGAAGATAATATGTGAAGTAGAGGATATCTGTCCTGAGTTTAGTGGCCACTTGTGGGTGGGTCAAAGTTGCTGTTGCATTAGACTACGCAAAGCAGTCCAGGTGTTTACAGTGTGATATACAGTGGCTTTATTGTGTTATAATTTTCATTTGAAATGAATTAAATTGACTTTTTTGGCAATTAATTCTAAACGTACATGAAAGAAAAAAAATAGTACAAATATATATGAATGTGTAGCCTCTGATCCATTCATTCAGCACAAATCAGGTGCTTTGCTTCCATAATATTGTATCTTCGCTATTGTCAGTAGGATTGACCATAGTCAAATTTGTGTTGAATGCATTTCTTTCTGCAGAAAACATTGGCAAAAAATGTTTTTTAAATATTTTAAAAGCTGCATATTTTTACATCCATGTTTACCTCAACTAGCAGTCTCCTTCTTCCCGGCCTTTCCTGCACGTTACCTCCACCAGTTGTTTATCAGTGCAAAAGTGTGGCTTGCATGCAGTACTTACATATTTGCATTACTGCTCTCTGCAGTAGGCAGGAAGGTGTATTGTCTCACCCGCGTGGTCATCCTAGTAAAGCATGAGATACAAGCAAAACTGGAACCTGCTAATCAAACATTGCTCCATAGCGCCATTAGTGGTCAAAAACTTCACAGGTTTACAACCAATGGAAGTGTGTTCAAAATAAAAAAAAAGACAGAAAAGATAAATGAAGTCATCGTCCTTATATTTCTCTTAATCTCAATGGCACTTCACATATAACTTCATATATTTTCAATACACTTTTACTTGTTTTAAAATGTTTCTTTTAAACAAGTGAAAAAATTAATCAATTAATAATATTAATTAATTAGATGAGATAATATCAACATTATAATGACATGTCAAGCTGGATAGTTTGTGGTGAATCCTTTCCTCCTTTCCATGGCATGCTAACCCCTCCCCCTCTCTTTCTCTGTTTCTGTCTATGTAAAAGTCATGGACTGAAGGTTGAAGGTGAAGGTTTGTAGTTCTCTGGTGCATGTCAGACAACTCACTTGTAAATTGTGTGTTTTTGTGCGTGCGTCTCAGGAGCTGGAGAAGATTTTGACAGAAACTCCCCCGGTATGGAGAGGATCCTCCAAACTGTTCCGCAACCTGAGAGAACGAGGTCGGAGAGAAAACACACACACACACACACACACACATGCACAAACAAAAAACAGCAGCAAAGGCACCTTGAGTACCTTTGCGCTCACTAATACAAACACACACAGAAATAAGTAGCAGTCAGATAATAACAAGGTCAGTGAATGTCTGGAGTAGGAGTTTTTTTTATCCATTACAGTTTAATTTGCTTTATAAATATACTCAATATACTAATTTCACTATAACTTATGCATAGTTTAAAATTTCTGTGGATATGAGGAGGAAGAGTTTTATACATTTTACATACATTTTTCAGTACACTTGTTTGTATACCATGGCTTACCTGCCGATGTGTGACTAAATAGTGCATGTGAGCTTGTGTGTATGTATGTCACTGTAGGTGTCTCTAATCTAGGGTTGAAGCCATGCTGTCCCTCCTAACAGCCAAACAACCTGCTGAAAAAACTAAAAATAAACCTCCTCTCCTCTCCTGTCTTTGCATATGGGAACAGAACAAATTATACAGCACCAAAGAGAGAGAGGGAGAGTAGCTCCCACTAATTAAAGCATTTGCTTCAGGAGTGTGTAACAGAGGAATCACACAGTCTGGGAGCGAGTCCCCGTAGCGATAATTACACACACACACACACACACACACACTGGGAGATGCTAAATATAACGCACCCTCTCTTCCTCTACCATGATAATGTTTTACACCTTGTAACTAGAGTGTGTTACGTTTACACTTCAGGGACCAGTATCCAGGAGCATTGCCTTTATCCTTTTCTTTTTTAAATCAGAGAGATGGTGAGAGTGAAAAAGCAGAGACAAAAAATGGAAAAAGAGGAAATGAAAAAGAGATGGAGAGAAGGAGAAAGGGGAGCAGAGAAAAAGAAGAGGACACGAAAGAGACATGAGGAGTGAGGGAGTGAAAAGGAGACATGTAAAAGAGGAGTGGGGAGAGAAATTGAAGAAGTAGATTTAGTGTAAAGGAATTAATATATACAGAAAACCAGACAAAGTAGAGGGAGAAATGAAAGAGAGCACAAAGAAAAAGAGGAAAGAGAGAATGTTTGTAAACCTATCCTAAGTCTTCATGGTAAGAGGAAGACATTGTAGTTATATACATTGCATGTCTATTCAAATTGCTGGTGGCACATTTCCAAGACCACACACACACATACAAACACACACACACACACACACACACACCTTCAGCAGTGAACAATACCTCTCTATGTATACTTATTTGTTTTCATTACCCCTAAACCACTCATTTGTTATGTCATTCACACATTTATTCAGTTCAGTTTTCTTACAAGGCCGTCCCCTGTATAAGTCATGTGAATAAGACGTGTGTGTGTGTGTGTGTGTGTGTGTGCTGATGTCAGGACATGCTCTCCTCTTCATACCATGACGAGCGAGGACAGTTAAAATCCTTGTGATGGCTTTGGATTTCTGAGAATGACAGACAAAGGAATGCATAGTGTTGCCTGAACATTGTTGACTGTGTGTGTGTGTGTGTGTGTGTGTGTGTGTGTGTGTGTGTGTGTGTGTGTGTGTGTGTGTGTGTGTGTGTGTGTGTGTGTGTGTGTGTGTGTGTGTTTGGTGGGCTGTACAAAATGTCTAGGCCATTTGTTACACAGAAACCTGGCACAGTAATGTTATTACAGATGTTTTCAGCACTGTGATGAGTTTATGGTTAGGTGATTATTATACCATTGCATGCTGGGCATTTACATGACAGACTACAGCTCATAGTAAATGTAAATCCATGTTGTCAGCTGTCAGACATATCAGCTGTATGAATGTACCTCACACAGTATAATGAGTTTATGTTTTATCTTTAACCTGTATAAAAGCTTTATTTAGAACTACAACAGTCCCATATCTTGGTGATTTCAAATCCATGTTGTATGTGTTACTATATGTTTTGTTGCAGCTATGATAAAGGTGGTAATGCACATTAACATGCAACATATTCATACATTCTATATATAATGGTGTTATGTCATTATAATGCTCTTAACATGTGCATGCTGTAATTTCTCTAACAGACCTGCTTAAGTTTTGAGTCTTGGGTTTGTCCAAACTCAAGATTGTTCATGTGCCTGCCATTGTTTCTTTAAAGTATTATTATGTAACCGTGGCTTTAATAAAGCTAGCAGGTTTTTTTTGTCTTCTTAAAGAACTTAATCCACGCCAGGAACAGTTATTGATATGAGCCGTAAAGTCCATTGAGACATTGTATGTGATATTGGCTAACACATAAACCTGCACTATCAGCTTATCAAGTTGTGGGTAATGTGTTAACAAAAAGCAAGTCCAAACTTTATTTGCATTTTAGCCCTCGTTTGGTCCACCAACTCTTGAGAAAAATATGTAAGAGATTTTTTCTTGCTTGATCCTTAACTATCTTCACCAGCTATGGTTTTTACTTTGTGTCTGTGGCATTTGACGTTGGACAGTTAGTTCACTGTGAACTTGAGTGAATTTGCAAGCTAGATATGTGTGCTTGGGGGGGTAGGTGAGAGTTGTTGGGACTGATGAGGACCTGCTAATCAAATCAGCTGAAAGCTGCTGGAGACTGTGGTGTTGATTCTCAGTGGGATCAGATTTACCAACAGCACCTTTATTTTACAAGGGATGATATGGTTTACACTTGGTGTTAAAACTATCTTGAAGTGGATCTTTAAGCATTTATTTAAAAGCATAGGAAGGATAAACCAAGGTACCTGTGGAGTAGCAGTGATCAGTTTAATTTCAGTGAAGAAATCAGTGCCCCTGTTCTAACGATCTTTATGCCTAATAGTGGTTTCCTGCAAAAAACTTCTGTTTAACTACATAAGTAATTAGGGATGTGATGGAAGGCACTGTAAATACCAACCTTTTAATTTACAGTAGTTATTAGCGTTATTAGAGTTTAGAAATGTACAAACTCATAGACACTCTAGCACATATAAATTATAGAAATAAATAAGTAAATATGAAGATAAATATGTATATAGTATCAAACTGAATTAAATTTTGTTTAGACTGATTATTGACTGAAAGCTGTTCCCCTCATGATAATTACTAGCTGGGGATCAGTGTTACCCCGCCTTTTAATTCAGCAGCATATCACTGAAAGTATGTGAGTGTAAACACGCAGGAGGTATTTTAGAAACCTGAGTAGTTTCAGAGTGTATCTCCTGGTCTGTGCACAGCTCGGGCTACATGGGGAAAAAGAGAATTCAGTTCCAAACCAGCTCCTCTACACAAAGCAGTCGGGTATCAGGAAAACACAAGGCTCACACTGGTCTTAGCTGGTGTCATGTTCGCCTACACACACACATACACACACTCACACGGGAAAGCAGTCTCCCGTAACACTCAAGCGAGTCACCCTGAACTATCTGAACAATCAGACAGAAAGCGAAAAAGAGGGAGAGAGAGATGAGATGGAGCTACAAAGATTCCTAAATGGGCCCAAGGCAAGAAAGGATCATCTCCTAAAACATTTTTCACTTGCTTATCCAAACACAGACACATACGCATGCACACACCCCTACCAGCCAGTGTCTTTACTTTGGACACTTGGGGTGTAGAAAAAGAAACGGTGTGTGGCCAAATGGCTGTTGGCAGCTCAGCTCCAGAAGACACATTTTAAGATGCTATCTGCATGAAAGGAAGGATTATGTGTGTTAGTGTGTGCGCGTGTGTGTGTGTGTGTGTGTGTCAGGAGGCCCACGGTCTTTGAATATCTGTAAACATTGTGTGTGTGTGTGTGTGTGTGTGTGTGTGTGTGTGTGTTGAATGTGACCTTTTCTTTAACTCTCTCTGTCTTGGTCTCATTACCAGGCATCATCTCGTACACAGAGTACCTGTTCCTGCTCTGCATCCTTACAAGTGAGTCAGTCCAGTCTCTCTGCACATCCTCCTTCACTCCATGTCATTTTCTATCTTTCTTATGCTATTTTTCTCTCATGTTACTTTAGCAGTATGCTGTGCTTTTGTTTGGGAGAACAAGGTTAGTTAAGGTACATGACATGAACTATACTCAGGCCCACCCACAACTTAACAAGGGGCAATTATGACACAGATCTGGTGGTTTCCCCCTTCCCCTTGGGGTAAGATAGAAATTGAGAGAGAGAAGGAGAGAAGAAGAAAAATACCTCTACTTGTAACCTTTCAGGAATGTGAGGCTTATTCCTCATTAAAGTCTTTTTCTCTTCTGTAAATGATCAGGGAACCAAACACGGTCAATGCTCTTATCCTTTTTTAACTGAAGAAAATGAGAATTGCAACAACATTTCCTCCTAGAGAAAGTCGCAGGAGTTATGAATCTAGTTCAGCTCAGTGTGTGTCCGCATCAAATGGGAGGGCAGCCATTAATCACCACAACATTAATCAGGAAAGTGTTATTATGTTATTGCTGTTTGATCAATTTAATCAACGTTAATTTGAAACTCAGATGGGAAGCTAAAGAGAAGTAATGACTTAATTTCTGACAAGTAATTAGAACAAATATTATTGATAACTGGTACATTTCAGACTAGTCATGTGCTTGCTGTACGTGTATGAGTTTCAATAATAATACTAAATTAATGTGTATGATGTCTTGGACTTTCTTGCTCAGGTTGACCAGCAGAGGCTTAAGTAGAAACAATTCTTGTTTTGTTAAAAATAATGTGTGGTTTATCTGTAGCAAACATATGCGTTCTGATATTTTTAAAATAAAGACATGAGTGACCCAAGCTTTATCTGATTTGGTAGATCAGCAGCTATATACCTGGTCACTAAGAAACGGGTAGAGTGCTACAGAAAAATTCAAACGTTAATTGTAGCTCATAGTCCATATAGATTTATCCACCTGCCCCGTCTCCCTCCTGTCTAACCTACATGCCACTTCTTCACATGCTATTTCTGGATTTAAAATTGCCTTTAACACACTCACACACACACACACACACTCTCACCCTATGTGCTCTCCTCTCTGTTCTCCAGAGCCCCATGCTGGCTTTAAGATTGCTTTCAATATGTTTGATGCAGACGGCAACCAGATGGTGGACAAGAGGGAGTTCCTGGTGGTGAGTCTCTGATACTGAGAGAAAATCTATCTCCTGACTGAATTCATATGTTATTGTTAACATCACCTTTTACTCCCGTCACGAAAGGGGAAAGGTTGAGATTTTTAAGATATTGACAATGAGTGTGAAGTGACTATCAGTGCTTACAGAGATATGTAAAATGTAAAAGCTTTCACTTGAAAATTGAACTCCATTATGTGAGTTTTCAGGTGAAAAATACAGTTTGGGGAACACAGAAGTAGAGAGATACAGCAGAAATGAGATCCCACAAAACCCAACAGAAATTTACTGGGGATATAACATCATCTTCTCAGGATGAGCACAGAACAAATTTTATTTGAACCCTGCATGTAAATAAAACTGCCATCCAATAAACCAGAGTTTAGTTTGTCCCTCTGGCACACTCACTCTCTTTAGCTTCTCCTCTTTGACTGGTAAATCAGTCACATAGATTTTGTTTTAGTACCATTAGAAATTACCCTAATCCAAACCTGACTTATAAACAATAATACTTTGACAGCTCCTCTAACGTCTGATGTAAAATAAACTGTCAGAGAAACAGGGATGGACAGAGACAAACGATTTGTGTTTTTATCTACCTTAAATTCCCACTGCCTTTTGTTGTTACATTTAAAGCATTTAAAAGTTGATTTTCAGTTAACTTTTTCTAAAGACAGCTTATTAAACAGCTGAGTAGCCTAACTGTAATTGCATTTCTTCTGATTAAAAAGGTATAAGGGCTTCATGTGTCTTACTTTCCCTGTGGGATGGGGCCAACAGATTTTCAATTGAAAACACGGCTGCAGGCAGGAAGTGATCAGAATCTCTGTGGAGGCTGGTGGGAGTGGGAAGGCACATGATCAACAGGAGTTGGGGGCGATGGTTGAAGATCCTGTGGGAGTTGGCAGGTGCGGGCCTGAAAAAGAATTCCCACATTGAGGGTTTGGCAATAGGCTCTGATTTTTCTGCTGTCTTGAATTCAGACTTTGCCAGACAATGACATCTGTAGTCAAATGAAGGGAATATTTCAAATAAACCCCAAATGAACAACGTCAGCCACTGTTGTTGTCTGTTGTGATCACAACTCTTAAAATGTTCCTGGAGATATCCCTTTATAAATGGCAGTGTTTGCTTTAGTGCAGTAGGTAACAATTTTAATTATTAATTCAAATTAATAATAGAAATTGATTAATGAAAAATTGTTTAGTGTATAAGCTGCAGTTGATGATACTTTCCTGGGCCAGTTCACTGAAAGAAAAGTACAAACCAATGACCACTTACTCTCCAAATTAAGAAAAAATATTAATACTGAAATACTAACACTGATTGCTGCAAAGCTGCAGCTTTCTGCCCCATGTGATTCAGCATTGATTTACCCTTTAATATATGTGACCATAAGTCCCTTCGAAAGCCAAACTAGAAAACCACCACTCTCTTCATCATGTTGTCAGAAAGCCAATACTTGAGTCACATCATAGACCAGCATGAAAGAGTGAAAGACTTTGTGAACCCAGTGAATGTTTGTACAGATGAACATTTAAGCTTCAAACAGAGCTTTGAATCTGGCTTTGAATTGTCAGTGAGATCTTTCTTTCTCTCATTACAGCTTCAGGAGATCTTCCGGAAGAAAAATGAGAAGAGAGGGAGGAAAGGAGATGCTGAGAAGTCAGCACAGTTGGTAAGAAAGTTGGTAACGGAGGACGAGGGTGTGCTAATTCTGAGTCGTTAATTACCCTTAGTACAGCCAACAGTGGAACGAGCATGGATTATAAGTCTTCATGGACCTTCAGTAATGCTGTTATCATCAGTGGGGTAAACTTTAAATACACAGATCCAAAATGTCATGGAGGTTAACATAACAGTAAAAAGTAAACATTACTGTAAAGTTACTTCCTTCTTAAAATGACATTTTAATACATCCATGAGTGTAATGTGGCACAGCACCTCTGCTGTTACCTCTTTAAGGTAACTGAAGGTGCAAAATGTCAAACTGCACATGTGGATGTATTGAAAATGACACATCATCATCCGAGTAAGTTGTCATCTGTGTTTAAGCAGCAGGTATTAAAGTGAGCTAAACCCTTCATGTAACCATGTGTGAGTGCATGCCACCTTATAGACACAGTTTTTGACGATGTGGTTTCTCTGTTTTTACTGTGACAGTTACCCCTAATGTCTACTTGTTGAATTGGATACACTCTTAAGAGAACTTTCATTTTCATCACTTCTGTGATTGAAGTTTTGGAACAACACAGGTCACCTTGCTTTACTACACTGGGTAGTTCAGTTATGTGTTCTATGTTTATATCTGCAGGCTTGATGGCTAATCGTCCAGCGTAGGTTTAAACTTAATAATTTATTAAGCGTTTGTGTAAAATTAGAGCCAAATAATAAATCAGTCAGGCTGGGTGTGTATGAGCTTTTTACAGATACATCAGTACTGGCACATATATTGGCTAATAAGTAACAAGACATGTCAGTACAGAAATGCTAAAGATATGTAGAGGTAATTTAAAAACAGTGATGCCATTACATAGTTTGTCCACCAGAGAGAGTTTAGTTTTCAACTGTAAACTGTCTCTGGCATTATTAGAAATCTTGGTCACACTTCTTTAAAAACAAATTTAAGGGAGCCTTATCAAAAATGCTGTTTTTTGTTGTGTGTTCATGTGAAATATGAATATAGCACATCATTTATCATCATTTATAATTTAAATTCTCAAATATAGATATTGTATTTTCTTCAAAAATTGGTTGGACAATATTAATCATTTTCAATGATTAATAAGTAATTAATGAATGGTTATTGGCTCAGATGTTTGCCACCTTTCGTCTGCAGGCAACAGGTCGCGGAAGTGGCCCTTCCTGATTTGTCATTAAGAGATGTTAGCAGAGAACACACTGTGCTCCAACCAAAGAGACGCTTTGAATAAAATGAATGCTGACAACCTGGCAAACCCAAGTTTTACAGTTAATTTGAAATAAAAGAAAGATAAATCTGAAGAAGAAAAATGTTACACTTCCCCTCACACGCAGTTTCACAAATCATCCCTGGGAAGTGCAGTGTCGTAATGCAAAGTGTAATGTAATGTAATCACAGATGTGTTGAACATGACACATCCCTCTGCAGAGTGTATCCACAGCCTCTTTCCTTGCATGTACTAACATGTCTTTTACCTTCTCTCCTCCTCCTCTCTGACTGCATGCTCTGTCCTCCTCTTTCTCTTCTTCATGTCTCTCTCTCTCTGTGTGTTAGAGTATGCAGCTCTATGGATATCAGGTTGCCCCCATGAACAGCGTATGTATCCAAAACCATAACGCCATAGTGTCCTTTCTCCAGAGAGTTATAGGTGTTTCTGTCAGCTGGGTTGCTACATGCTACATGGTTTCATTTGAAGAATTGAATTGAATTGAATTTTACAAGATAAAACCACAATGGGGACTTAAACTTGCTGGTGATAAGAGGTTAAGCAGTCATGGTAGACAGATATTTTACAAACAACATTTCATAATATCTAGAACCTCTTCTGAACTCTGTGTTCGATTGATTAAAGATCTGTCTGGCTAATCAAGTAAAATTCACCCTGTTTTTACTAATTTAATATTTTATTTGGACTGTTTTCCCTCATTCTGGGGACTCTGTTAGGTGTAGATGTCAATTACATGGGAATACTTAGAGGACTCTGTTTAATGCCCCTGTCACCCACTTTTGTGTCCTGACCTGGTCTTTGAAAAAGCCTTAACCCTGACCCAGTCCACCTGATCCTCTGTTGTCAGTAAAATGTACACAGTAGACTCCTTGAAAGGATGGATGGATAGAAAAAATGAGAGGGACAGAGAACAACTTCCTTTAAAACAGGGTGTCCATCTGTCAGGTCAGCTGAGTGACTGATCGAGGGATGATGGCAACGGGTGGGATGAATGGAGAGAGGGATGTCAGAAGAGGAGTAATAGATTTAAGGGGTCAGGAGAGATGAACTCTTACAAAAAGAGAGTGATGTGATTTAGAATGACTCGAGGCACTCTAAAGCTCTAAACACAATCAGACACTGTCCTTTTTAGATCGTTTTAGGACACGTGCTGTTTGTTTGGCAGTGTGTGTGTGTGTGTGCGTGTGTTTGTGTTCCTGTTGGGGGTGTTACTGAGATTTGTTAATGCAAAGAGAGAGCAGGAGATTTTTATTTAAAGGAGGTCTAGGCTACAGACAGAAAGTTGCAAACAGGTTACATGTGTCTGCTGAGTGGTATGGCATCCAAAATTAAACAGATTAATTTAAAAAAAAGACAAACTCCATTACATAGTCTGTTGATCACTTATTGATCACATATTAGGCTGGATATAAGTCTTAAACCAACATCAACATGACAATAATGGAATAGGTGAGATTTTGGACACTTTCAGTACTCAAATGCCTTATATTGTGCAGAACAAAAAACACTTATAGGTCCTAATTTTCCCCTTGAGATACATTGATAAACACTGTAGAAGTTTGCCCACCCTGAGTGATAATGAATATTTTCTAATGGAGATGGAGTAGTAACGGATGTGTACTGTCCAGTAACTGTATGGCTACCAGCTACTAGTCTCTATTAAGATATTAAGACTATGAGCTTTCCTTCTCTCTCTCTCTCTTTCTCTCACTCTCTCACACACACACACACACACACACACACACACACACACACACACACACACACACACACACACACACACACACACACACACACACACACACACACTCCTTGTCCTGTCAGTGTTGTGATGGATAGCTGCATTGTCACTGTGAAGTTAAGAGCGGTGCAGGGTCATGTTAAAATGGCTGCTGCTGCGTTCTCCCTGGAGAGAAAGACAAGGTGGGTGGTCAGGAGCTCAGCACCGTGGTTGTCTTTTATAAAGGCAGAATACACTCTAGCAGAACCAGCTCTTTTTCTGGAGAGCAATATGTTCAGCTGGTTTGGGAGTAATAAAGGAAAACTTGCTTTTGGGTGGAAGAATTGTGTATTTGCCTCAGAGATCACTTAGATATGCTCGATTTGTATTCAGATTTTGCTTGTGTTTTTGTTTGTGTTGTTGGTTCAGCACAAAGGCAAAGTAACGAATGGTAGTGATTTAAATGAAAAGCTCTTAAAGCAGATTTCTCTTAGTTAATCCTTATTATGTCCTTATTATGTTAACCAAAACCACTGGAAGACTATTATTTTATTTTTCTCCAGCTAATGTCTTTTTCTTTTTCTGTGTTGTGCTGTATCTCCACCAGAGAAAACAAGAGTTTCTGCCTAAATCTAACCCTTCCTCCCTTCATTCCTGTTTTGTTTGACGCTAATGGGTTTTTATGCTTGGTGCTTATTACAGTGGAGCGGGTGAATTTATAGTTAAATCAAACATTACAAATTGATATAACCACTATAAATTGTATTGATGACAGAACATAAATTCTAAACATTTTAATTTTCTTTCTTTCTCCCTAGTTGTGTTAGTAAGAATAGGTATTTTGTCAATGTACGCTTAGCTAATAATTTACAGTTCCTATAGTTTACTATTTGTTCTATCCAGTTTGGAACAGAATGGATGAGGTTTCCCATATTAGGTAGTTCAATGAGCGTCAGATCAGAATTATCTTGATCAAGTATTTATTATTTATGAATGCTGTATGTGACACTTCATGAATATGCAGTATATGTACTCTACAACAAGAGCCAACTTCATGAATCTGTTTGTATATTTTGAGAATTGATAGAGTGAATATTGGAAGCTGAAGTTTACTTCCTGAAGTGGTTGGAGGTGAACTGACCCTGGCCCTGCTTGACCGCTCCTACAGGTGCTAAAAAAAGACAGTCAGGAGTTTGTGGCGCGGAGTTACTGGGACGTTCTGAGGCGAAGCGCCAGTCAAGTCCTCTTTTCTGACCTGGCGGAGGTACACAGACCTGACTGTCCTCTGTCCCTACATCCCTCCATTCTTCATCATTCACTTCCCTGTAGTTAGTGCTGATCCTACAACTAACCCCATAGATTCAGAATAATGTAGCTGCATCAAGCTTGGCCAGAATAAGACCAGAAATCTATACCTTCAAAATAAAAGCTTTACTTGACACGTGAGAGTGAACATCTTAATCTTTGACTTCTGGAGCAATCATGCCAAGCTGCTCAATGTTCATATGGACCAAGAACCAAAAATATTTGTCAATATGAGCTTATTGTAAAAAGTTATGATTACCCTAAGTCTTTTATTCTGGTTTGGCTTGGTACTGGTAATTTACATATACTGACTTGTCATCTTTCTCTCTTCCTTTCTTTCCTAAACATTACTTCATATATAATTTAAAGATTATCTGCCATACTTCTGTTTTACAAACCTAAGTAGGGTACAGAAACTACTGTCAATCCAATCCTCCATTCCCTTTCCCCGTGTGAAATCATTTCTGTTTGGATGAGCACTAAAATACTTCCTTGCACTAAACACAATATCATTTGTCATCAAATTGATCTCTTCTAAAACTGAGAGAAAGTTGTAGGAAAATATTTCTTTCTTGGGATAACTCGATGCTCCTCCAAATGTTGTGAATGAAGTGACTTCCCCATTTCATTGTGGACTTTTTCCTTTATATTTGTTCTTGTTGATTATTGTTTCTAAAGAATTTGTACTGGTGTGACAGTGTTGATCCAATCATGCTAGTTAGATGATAGATATTGTAATGTTTGTATTCTAATAGCTTGTTCTGTTTCTCACCTGCCTTCTGTCATTTGGCCTCTCCATTATGCTTTTGTATGTGTATCTGTGCCTTGTTATCTGTGCTGTGTTGTGGCTAGCGTGTGTGGTAGCTTTGGTGTCAAATCATTGTCAGTTTATACCACAACATGTTTAATGACACTGGTATAATGATAACAAGGCTGACTGCAGAGCACATACAAAAACCCTGATCATTACAGCACCGCACACCTATACTGAATCACGTAGAATCTATGAGTAAGTTCGAGTACAGCAGTCTGTTGCTTCTATACTTTGAATTACAGAAGTGTATACATTTAAGAACAAATGTTAAATGTATCACTCACTTAAGCAATTCAAACCAAATACCTTCAAACAACCCTCAAAAGCTTCCAAGATTAGACATCTTAAATGTTACAGACATGCTAGCAGCTCAATGAGGCTGTACTTAGGCATAGCAGTGCTTTGAGCTAAATGCTAACATCAGCATGCTAACATGCTCACAAAGATATTGCTTACATGCTGACACTTTTCACAGGTTTAATGTTTACTGCATTCACCATCTTAGTTTAGTGTGCGTCAGAATGCTAACATTTGCTAATTAGCACTAAACACAAAGTACAGCTGAGGTTGATGGGAATGTCATTAGTTTTGCAGGTATTTAAATGTCCAAAGTGTTGGACAAATTAAAATTTTCACCTGATGATGGTGCTAGATGTAAAGTAGGGGGATGACCAAAGTTATTACAATTAATCCTGTGGGGATTCAGAATGTACCAAATTTCATGGCAATTCCTCCAATAATTTCTGAGACATTTCATTAAAAAAAAGTCAACCTCTTGGTGGCGCTGGAGGAAAAATAAGGGGATCACCAAAATAAATTTCGTTGCAATCCATCTAATAGGCCTAGTTGTTGAGATATTTCAGCCTGGAACAAAGTGGTGGACCGACCAAACAACACAATAACGTTTCCACCCCTAGAGCCACAGCGCTATCATGGCTAAAAATCTGTTAAAAACAAACAGACAAACAGGACTAAAATCAAAAAGGTGAAAACGCTGTCTATCTGCAAAATCTAACATTTTGCCGATTTTTGCCTCATAGAAAAATACCAGTCATTTTTACCTTTTCATTAGCTTGTTCATGTGCAACTCAAATTGTCTTTCTGATATGTCTAACACATGGTGAAGATGCTGGTAATGATTAATAACAGCTAACAGTGCTAGCAGGCTAACTGAGTAATGACAGGCTATGTGCTGTGGTGGCAGCGGAAGCTGAGGTGGAGGTAATGACAGTGGCGCGTAATGGGACTGACCTTGTATTTACACCGAGCAGCCTTTCATCTGCCGGGATGTCAGACGGACAGAACAGACGAATCAGACAGAGGGGGAGGATGGGGTGAGGGAAATGATAGGAAGAAAAACAGGGACATTGAAAGTGTGAGAGATTAAAACATATATAAAAATATAAAAAATATATGAAGTAAATTTAACAAAATAGTGAGAACCCAATAAAAAGAAAAAAGGGATGAGTTAAAGAGAAAGAAAACGTTGGAGCTGTAACAAATGTATAAGAACACCAGATCAGATAAGAAGAAAACCTGAGGGTGTAGAAAAAACGGAAAAGATAAAATCAGAGAGACAACAAACAGGTGAGAGAGGCCCAGAGAAGATGACACAGGTCAGCAGAGAGAACAAATGTTGAGGAACAAAGTGGGTGGGGAGAGAAGAAGTTCGGGAAGCACATTTAGGGGAAAAGAAAGAAGCAAGTTGTATTTAGAGAAAGATGTGTTTACTCAACAGATTAGTCACCATTATACCTCTTTGCTTTTGTCTGGAGAAGGAGGGACTGACTGACAGGCGCAGAAGGAGGGAGGGAAGGAAAGAGCGAATCACCTCTATGTTTATCAGGTGAAGGAGGTACTGACGGGTAGCATGAGGAGAAAGGAAATCAGAGTAATCAGAGCAAGGGCATGATAAGAGGGAAAGAAGTGATAAGAGAGGGAAAGAAAAAGAAAGAGAGAAGGTGGGAGATAAAGTTAGGAGGGAGATGCAGTGAGAAAGACGAAACAGGTCGTGGGAAGGGAAAGGGAGGGTTAGCTGTTTTTACCCTGGAAGGTGTAACTGACTGACAGTCTGACTGACTTGACTAAAGACCGACAATGAGCTCTTCCTCCGAAGTATTACTCACAGATAGGGAGGGTGAGGAAGACCGTTAAGTGTTTACATCAGTAATTACTGTTTTTACCTTTGGCTTCATGATCAAAGTCTGTTGAAGCTCACACACACACACACACAGACGGACAAATAGACACATGCATACACCAGGTGTTGGCTCGTGCCTTGTGGGCGTGGTAACCATTACGTCTTCTTGGGGATGCTGAGCTCACGCTGGTGCTGCCACACTTCCAGGAACTTTGTAATGATCAGTTTGGCATTACGTCTACCTGCTGGCCAGTTAATCAAATCAGTTAATGCAGCTCTAATAATCATTTTTTGACCTTTGTTTTAGTAGTGATAGAGGTAGAATAGAACAGTTGGTTTGTAGCATGCAAATGAAGATGACCAACTCTGATACCATATTTGATTTCATTGATTTCATACATTTCCCATGGTGCACGGCATCCACATATCAATAACCTCTCTTGCTAGTTTGCTCAATTCAACTAAAATCAATCACCACTATCAAAGTACCGTCCACTCAGTACCACATGGACCCATCCCAACTTAAATCACCTGACCAACTGGATTTACACTTAAATTATACATAAGACATTTAAACCTCTTGGGGACAACTGATACATCACTGCAACAGTGATTAGACACACATGTATCCATTTACAAAAGATTAACAAAATGATTGATTTTATTTTACCTGTCTCTTGTTTCAGCGTGCCTGTCACTGAAAGCAGAAAAACAGCAAAACAAACAGTTTGAGATTATGAAAAGGATAGGAGGGATATGGTGAACAGAGGGAAGAGAGGCAGAGGCACACCACCTGGACGCTGTCTAGATCTATGAACAGCTCATGTGTCATAAAGACATCAGTAATGCGTCAGTTATGAGATAAAAGAGCAAAAGTATTTTTGTCCTGTTTGTCCATAATCAGAGGCTCTCAAATAAGTGAGACACAGAAAACAAGACACTGGAATGATAAGTCTGTAATTGTTTCAGTTTGTCTGTGTTTATATGAAGTCCCCAATCAAAGACTGGAAAACCAGACTGCAAAGTAAATCAGAAACAGACTAAATGTTGGGAGTCACACTAATGTTGGTGGTCCTAAAACAGGGTTTACTTTTAATGTTTGTTTCCCAAAAGACATTTTTATCCAAGCTGCATCCATTACAGTGGGATCTAGAGGGCATTTTGTTAGGAATTTGGTTAGGGCCTTAATCTACTACATCTCACTTTTGATATTGAGATTGGTAGCCATAAGTACCCAAAACTGAGACACATAATCTGATTTGGCTAATTGATTTGAATGCTTACATAATGGATGTTAGTGAGTGGAGGCAAGTTTTTATTTTTTGAACAATTATCTTTGCTCTTTTGTTGTAAAATACTGGACAGTTTTACCTCCTCAGGCCTCTAAAAAGTATTCACATGAAACAATCTGAACATTAATGTCACTGTTAGGATGCAGGGTTACATCTATACATTACATTTTAGAAACTAATGGAGGTTTTGGCATCTTAACACTGACAGTGACTTGATATCAGTTTTACCATTATAATAGAAAAATATTCTCCAGATTTTCTTGCAACTTGTCTTTAGAACATAAGTTGAACAGTACTTACTTTGTTCTCACCCAGATCAATATGCTAAGTTTTCTCTCCACCATTATCCCTGTACCTCAGTTATAGCCATCTGCTCATTTTTAATAGAAAGAATACACATTTTATGTCACAAGTACATCTGCCAAAGATGTGAATCTGTGTAGTTTGCCAACATGAACAAACATCTTCTTTTTTGGTTTTCTTTTATAAACCTGTGTCATCTTGTTTGACATTTTCTTCTTGTCCCACATCGGATTTTAGGATTTTACTCTTGAGGTAGAACCACGAATGGCATCGTGGTGATGATAATGATGATGATGATGATGATGATAATGATGGAAATGGCCTAAATGCTCTTCCTCCTTACAAGGACATGAGATTTCACCCAATCTGATGTCTGCATATACCTAAGCATGGCCATGGATTGGACAGGGGGGTTGGCTGGGAGGGGCATGGCAGGGAGAGAGAACATCCTCTCTTTCTGCCTGACGCTGGCTGAGTCTTTTCTGGAACTGCTCGAAAGCCTCACCTTTTTCTGAGATGTTAGTGAGCATAAACATAAACAGTGGAATACACACTTAGGCACAGTTTTCTTGAAGGCGCATAAAACGTACCCATGTCACCTTGTTTTCGTAAGGGATTAAGAAAATGAAACCAACAGAACAAACATCCCAAAGCCTGTTGAATGGGTTTCAAATGACCAGGATCATTCAGTAAACATACAATTGCAATCTGTGGAGGGAAGACAGAGGGGCTAAGCTGGATTAATATGTAACAGAGTAAACATGTTAAAAGGAATAACCATAGCAAGGTTGCAAATATGACACTATGATTCTCGTCCGCTGACGGAAAAAGGTGGAATCGGCTCACATTCTCTGCATTTGTGCTTATGTGTTTGTGATTTGAGGTTCTGTTCGGGTGTGTCAATGTGGCATTAGCAGAGAAATGCATGGGATGCGGTGGCATTAATGTGTCTGTGTGTGTTTGGCAGCTTAGTGTTGTGTATTTGTCTGTCTTGCCCTTAGTTGTTCTTCCTCACCTCTTCTTTCCCTCTTTCTCTCACCTCTTCTGTTTCTCTCCGTTGACTGTACTCCCCTTGTTCAACACTTTGTCCTCCTTCTTCCTACATCCATGCCCACCCTCCCACCCGCGGCTCACTGAATATTTGCATGACTGTTTTTCATTGTGTCTGTGTATTATCTTTATGTGTGCTGCTACCTGAGCACTTCTTGTGTCTTCACCAGACCAGTATTGGTCTGTGTTTCATGCTGCTACGGAAACACTCCTCGCCAATCTAGACAGCATGGAAAAAATACTTCCATGCCTCTCATTTTATTTCCTTACTTTGCTTTCAAAAACCAGTGATAAGGATGATCTTGAAAAGAAACCTTTCTGTCCATTTTACCTCATTCCCTTGTCCATACTTGAAATGTCTCCACCATGTTTAATTTTGCCATCATGAACCCGCCTGTTATTTATCAAACTGACACTTTTCCCATTTCAGAGGTTTAATTTAAACGTTATTGCTGCCTAGACTGGTATGTCTGATGTCATGATGGCCGCTGACTGTTTGTCTGAGCTGATTCATTTGATTGACAGTTTGTTGTTGCTCATCCGGCGCTCATTCTGCACACGTGCAGCGGAAACCTGCTTCCTGCTAGCCATGTTGGATTGATGATGTATTTGCCCCGCCCACTGCTTCTCCTCCAACCACAATGCTTGATGTTTATTGATTAGTCACTCATTGATCCTCTCTCTTATTCCTCCCTCTCTGATGATTCATAGCGAGCAGATGAGAGCATCACCATCGACACCACCCTATTGGTCCATTTCTTTGGGAAGAAAGGGAAAGCAGAGCTTACATTTGATGACTTCTACAGGTACTAAAACATATACAGTGGACAGCATAAATGTGTGCTAATGCTATAAACAATATCAACCATATCACAAAACAGAAACATGCTTCTTTTGATAAATCTCTATCCATTCCTTGTTGTTTTTCAGGTTTATGGATAACCTTCAAACAGAGGTGTTGGAAATTGAGTTTCTGACCTACTCCAAAGGGATGACCACCATCAGTGAAGAAGACTTTGCCAAAATCCTGCTGCGCTTCACCAATGTGGAGAACATCAGTGCCTACCTGGAGAATGTCCGCCAGTGTATACCTGACGAGAAGGTACAGTACATTAGGGCTGCCACAAACGATTATTTTGATAATCGACTAGTCACCGATTATTTTTGCGATTAGTTGACTAATCGGATCATACCTAAATTGCAGCGTATCGCACCAGTATGCAGCTGCTCTTATATAACCATCATTAGCTTCCAGCTTGAAGTGTTTAAGGTATGTGCTAACTAAAAAATAAAGACAATTAAGACGAAAGTCCATTCAACTTTTAATGAACTTTGCAGCTTGTAGCAGCTTCATCGCCAACCATGGACAGGGGTCTCATGTCCGTCACCAACATGTTCAAGATTGCTTCAGTCAGGACATTTACCTGCCCAGGTGTGCATGTTGTTGCCTTGGTAACAAAGTTGTCCATTGAAGAGGAACGTATTTGTTTAGCACTGTAACGTAGCGTTATAAAACATTAGCGTTATCACATTTCTTATTCAAACATGACATCACTGTTATAACGTTACAGCAAACACATAACATACGTGTGCTAAGGCTGATGAAATCGTCATCGTTAATGTTAACGTTTACAGCTATCAATTAAAGGTTTATCTTATCTTATCTTATCTTATCTTATCTTAATATAAGTAAGTAGCTCACTATTGACGTTAATGTTAGCAGCTAACTAGCCAATTAGCTTGCCGAGACGACTGTCCCTCTTCGTCAGAAATTGAATCAGATTCAGCCACAACAACGTGCTTTCTTTTCAAATGCTCGTGCATCGCTGTAGTGCTCCCATGGAAGGCAAGTTCTGCCTTGCAGATTTTGCATTGCACATTCTTTTCATTTCTCTTGATAAAATGCTCCGTTTGCGGCTAGCCATGATACTGTTGATACTGGGCACAACTTCTCCGGTGACATCACGGCTGACCCCGATTACCACTACTGCGCATGTGCGTCAAGGACAGAAAGGCAGACAAGGCAGCGGAAGCTACAGCGGCAGTTTTGAGAGAAAAACAAAGCTTCAAAAAATAAACGACGTCGATTATTAAATTAGTCGTCGACGATTTTGATAGTCGACGTAATCGTGACTAGTCGACTAATCTTGGCAGCCCTACAGTACATACATGCATACAGTTCTGTACTGGGAGAGGAACGCACGGACAAATCAACAGCTATGAAAAAGACTCAAAATACACTATCTATGTCATTTGAGTTCACATTGACTATTTGTGTGTTGATGTATCTGTACAATGTAATGTCATTTTTTTGGATGCATTTTTGCTTGGATAATGTTGGGTACTGTTGCTATTAGTCTGCTATATGAGACTTCTATCCTTATCCAACAACAAAACATAGAGTCATGGTCTATATAGGTCTTGTGTAAGCTTTAATAGCTGACTGCTTTTCTTGTTATCAAAAGTAGTAACAAAAACAAGGGCTGTCAAACATGATAATGTATGCTGTTGATGATTAATTGTGTTTCCCTGCTCCTCTTACTTGGCACCAGTATTGCCTTTTGAGAATTAGCCTAATGGCTCCCATAAGGATGGCAAAGTGATACTCAGTTTACAGTAAAGAGGGTCCTCCTTGTAGCATGGACAGCTTCAGTAAATTGAAAAATATGGGAGAAAAATACAAAAGACCTGCAGAATAAAAATGGAATGAAAATGAAAATGTTACAGAATGCTGCAAATATTTACAAAACAGTTTAGAGCAGGATTTTGGATTTGTCAGTTTTTCTTCAGGTAACACCAGATATCTTTCCTAATATTTTATCCATCTGTTTAATTTCTTCTTCCTGCTTTATGGGTGCTCCTGCCTTCCAGCCATCTAGAGCATCCGTAATTTCCCACCACTGTCTGCCTGAGGCTGTTGTGGCTCTCCACACTTCAGTGCTCCACTGCTCCACTTGACCACACACATACATTCACACTCACACACACACAAACGCACACCCACACTTGACTGCACTTCCAGCTACATGTGAATGTGAATGTCTATCTATCTATCTATCTATCTATCTATCTATCTATCTATCTATCTATCTATCTATCTACATTGACATGTAGTTCTTATGCAACCCAATTCTATTTCTGTCCCTCCCTTCTTTCCTTTTCATGCTGTGGAAGAAGCAGGAGGTTGGTCTCTGCCTCGTACAACACACAACCTGCAGTTACAATCTGTCAGTCTATCCTGCTATTTAGTTAGGCCGCCATCTTCTTTGTTTCTCCATACAAGAGATGTGTAGGTTACTGTAAGATACACGGCAGCCTAGTTCTTTTTGTATTTTAATCTGCACCTTTTCATGTCAACCTACAAACACTGCATTTCCTTATTTGATTCAATTTATGGATTTTTTTGTATGTATAATGTTTGTTGTTAATCTAGCCGTCATAGGTTTGATCTTGATTCACAGCAAAGAGCATGTGGCGGTTACAGCTAGTTGTTGAATGGCTTAAGCATTATTACTGTATGCAGCAACTCTCGGGTTATGAAACACTGCAAGAAGGCTGCTGTTGAAATGTTCCATATCATGAACGCACAATCCTGTCATTAATGACCTTCTGTGTCATTAATGGGTCTGTTTCATGGAATCTCTCGGTTATCGAATGATAGTATGATTTGTGGTCAGTTGCTTTTTTTTTGTTTTGGTTAGTTAATATTTCAGACAGCAGAGTGGATGTGCCTCCTGGAATGCTGTATGCACGTCTGTCAAGGTCCCTTTGGATGGCAGTCTGTACTGAAACACTCAAGCTTTTTTTCTCCAGAGAACGACATTTTAATCAAAACTTCTCCCGTAAGTCTTGTTCTTGATTTTTATTGCTTCACATGTGTGTTTTTTGTTTTTTTGATATTTCAGGGAATCACCTTTGATGAGTTCAGATCCTTCTTCCAGTTTCTCAACAACCTCGAGGACTTTGCCATCGCCATGCAGATGTACAATTTCGCTGCTCGCTCCATTGGACAAGGTAGGAGGAGAGCAGTGGCAGCTGGGGCCACAGACACTGACAGATGATGTGTTTTTCCTTCTAGCCTGGCATGCAACAAGCAGCCGAAATGATGGAAATTGCTTCTACGCTCTCTCTCTCCTACCAGATGAGTTTGCGAGAGCGGTGTATGTGGCCACTGGGCTGAAGCTGACACGTCACCTTGTGCACACCATCTTCAAGATCTTTGATGTAGATCATGATGACCAGCTCTCCTACAAGGAGTTCATCGGGATAATGAAGGACCGTCTGCACAGGGGAGCCAGGGTGAGGAACAGAAAGATTATAGCTAGTTGAGAAAAAAGTGCTCTTAGGCTTTGAACTGTTTGACTATCGGAAAGTGACTGAGGGTGGATCCATTGTCCAAATAACAGAACTCCACTTGAAAAAGACTAAGAGGAGACTAAATCACAGCCAGTCACAGCAAGGAGGACATGGAGATGAGTGAGATTTTATTGATCCCCGTTCTCCACAAAGAGGTTAGAGGTCAAGGTCTGCTACAGAAGCAATACATGGAGATTGTTGGGATTTACTGCACAAATTTACAAGAAGCAGTGAAAATGCTGAGACAAACAGCATTGCCCAGAAATCTTAACATTCTGTATGAAGGTCATGTATGAAAAAGACCTTAAGTTGTTATTCTGATCAAGACGATCCAATAATATCACCTCACGTCATGGTGAAATTCACAGTTAGAGGAATCTTCTTTCATGAAGCATGAACAAAAACCATACGATTTCCAGGTCAAGCATGCAACAGATTACAATGTTCTTGAGGGCGCATTTTATTCTGAGCAACAGAAGAGCTGAAAATTGAAACAGATGAGCTCCTCATCTACAATAAAAATAACATTATGTGGACAGTAGCGGATAACCTGAACAGGGCAAACCACCATCTTTAATGCAGCAAATCTCACAGTTGTTTTTGTAAAAGGGGCTTCGTTGGTCAAACCCAGGTGATCCAGTTGAAGAATAGTCTCTACAATAACTAGACCGCCCTGCTATTTAAACGCTTGTTTCCATTTATTGTAAATGGCTTTTTAAAACAACAAAGGCCATTATTGCCCTTCCTCCACTGCAAACGAGCTCAAGTAATTACAGGAAATGAAGAATGTGGCCAAAATGGAGTCAACAACACAAGAAGGACTCATCCATATCATAGGTAACGTGCACTGGCATCTGCAAATACTACACTGAATAGAATAAAATCCATACAATACATTTTAATTATGTGCATTCATTAAATATAAGGCTCATAAAAAAACAAACATCATCATCTAAATAGCTCAATATTGACAAGGATGTGCTTTTGTCAGGGGATTAAATCTTGACTTTTAGGGTGACAGCTTTTAGGAAGAAGCTGGTAACAACTTCAATGAAGTGATGAAAAACTCCAACTGAACTGGAAATCACCTTTGAGCAACTTCATAATGTTGTTACCAAGGAGGGATACTGCCCTCTAATGGTGTATTGTGATACTACAGCTGACAATTTGCCTGATACGCCGCAAACATCACTAACGTTGCACAACAGTGCACCAGGGAGTTGTTGTATTTCTGACCCTATGTGCTTCTTTGGTAGCTGTCTCGGCCTCACAGTCTTGGCTTATTAACAGTGTTCTCTCTTTCTCTCCCTCTCTCCTTGCTTTGCTTGCATCCTCAATCTCCTGTCTTTTCGCCACACTCATCTGTGCTGCCGTCACCCCAACCTCTCCTGTGTTACAACACCCACACACTCTTCTTCCCACCCCCCTCCCTCTCTCTCTTTTGTCTTTTCTACATCTTCCCTGCCTCTTACCTCTCCCTGTGGTTTCCCTTCTTCCTCCTTTCCTCTTCTCTGCTATGATGTCTATCCACTGACCTCTCAGGGCTATAAATCTGTGGAGCGAGCCACCTCTTTTAAATCCTGTCTGAAGAGGGAGCTGGCAAGCAGATAAGTACCACCAACAACAGAAAGTTGTATTCTGTTCATCATGTTCACTGTTTTCATCATTTTCATGATATTTTTATACTTAATATCTGGAGTTTGAGTCATTTAAAAAAAAAGTATTAACCCCATATCTGGAAGTGATTGCAGCATCAGCCACAATAATACTCCTCACCATTCCTCTTTGACTTTTAACAATTTGACCTGGAATATGACTTTTATCAATAGCACCATTACTGGATTAAACAATCTTTAAATTCCCACTATTACATGTAACCTATGATATTCAACTTATATTAGAAAAGTACAATACCACTGATTTACAGCCTATATAACATAAAGACTGCAGTGTCTTCTGTAAATATTTAAAAACAAGGGGCAGTGTGACTTCAAACTTCTCTAACGTCTCTCACTCACCTGTCCTGCCTTAATCAAACAGTTTCTTGACTGAGGACCTGGTCCTACTGCAATGCATTAACAGCATGGGTAAATCTGAGTTAGGTCAGGCGGTAACCACTTCATTACAGTAAAATGACAGTTACCAGATAAATTACTGTTTCACTTTGCTAGCTAAGTCTCTCTTTCATAATATACACCTCCTTAAGAATGCCATGTTTAGATTGTTCATCACATTTTACAGTCACAGTAACCATTACTTGTACTTCCTGTAAACTGGCAAATTTTCCAGGTCACTACATAGTGTGCATGTAGGTGCACAGAGTTGCAACAGTGGGTTCCTGAATGTCTTCATTTTGGAGAATCCAGAATGTGTGGACAGCTCAAAATTAAGTATTTTTGAATTTTTGAAAACTTCACGTCAACGCTTTCATCCATAAACGGGGAAAAAAACCTGAATTGCAATTTCCTCGAGACTGGAATATTTTGTCATCACTGTAGCTATAGTATAACTCACAGTTAAAAGAATGGACTTCTGGCTCCCAGCATGACCATGCTCCCTCCCTTTGCTATGTGTTTACCAGGTGAAGGGCCGACACCGCGCCTCCTTCTCCGGCTGTGTTCGCCTTGAGGCCAGAAGACAAGTGCACAAGCTCTGGAGGAGGTACAAGGAGAAGCTGTAGAGGAGGAGAGAGAAAGAAGGCAGAGAAAACATGAAGGAAGAAGTCTGATGATGGAATAAATCAAATTGAGCTCTGACTTCTATGGTTAACAACATTGCATTTTTTAAGGGCAGATCTCCAGTGGACCTCCAGAGCAAATAATAACTACAAGCATGACCGCACACAGTTGACTGACGCTCTGTAAGCTGATAATGAGCAACGCCCTTCCTTTTTTGGTTCCTGTTTTCCCAGTCATCTTGATCTGATGCCCAGATATGATTTACAGTGTATTAAAACAAAACAGAATTACATTAGAATATGACTTCACTCTCCAAGCATGGCTCCTCCACAACAGTCAGTAGAACTGCAACTAATCATTATTTCTATTTTAGATAAATCTGTCCATTTTTTAAAATTCTTTTATTACCTTACTTATTTCGACCAGCCTAAAAATGAAAAGTATTAATTTCACAAAAATATTATATAGATATAACTAAGCAAGTTTTTGCATTTTTGAAGTTCTACCAAACAAATGCTATTTTCACTTAATGGATGACGTTATCAATTACTTGTCAAAACTGTAATATATGCTTTTTTTAAGTAAGAATAACTAGTTGAACTGCTGCACTACAAACTGTAACAACTGAAAGAGCACAACAGTAAATTTGATAATGATAATGTCATCCATATGAAATGAATAACAGTAATATAAAATAATATATTAACAGACAGCAGAACACTAAAATTGTAGAATTAAATAAAGGTATTCTGAGTATGTATTATCCTCACCTCATTTTAATCATCTCAGTCTTTTTTCATTTAGATTTTGTTTGATCTCATCTAGCCAATATAGTTGTTACTTTTTATTGCACTGAGAGAGTATATAAACACTATTGCTACAGTTAGAAATGCTATATTATCCTAATATTACTACAGCACACGATGTCTTTGACCTGGATGTGACAGCATAGAACATGAAAGACGAGCAAAGATTTTATTTTCTGCAATTTAGATATTTGACTGAATCCTTAATGTCTTGACCTGTTTTGTGTTTCAGAGTCTTAGTTGCATGGAAGGCATACAGTATATATGTACTGTATGTCTATAGATATCCACAAAGGTGCCTTTTATCCATTCCCTTTCTCATCTGAAAAATGTCACATAGCAAACAAGACTTTATCAGCAAATGATTACATTTCACTGACTGTACATTATATGATTACATGTGACAAATGAACTTGATTGATTGAAAAAAAAAACAGCACTGTGTAGATTTTAACAGCAACATAACTGCAAAATATGTGCATGGATAACATATGTACTATCTGTGATTCAACACCCAGTCTTTAATGTTGTATATATATTATGGATTATTGAATATCATTTTTGAATGTCTTGGTGTGAAATATGGAATATATTTTTAATATATTTAAATGAGAGAAGAAGTCTAGATGTGTAAGGAATGGTGGGTTTTTGCCAAGTTATTTCTCATAATGTACATTATTGCCATTGTGTTCCCAGTAGTTAGTGTATTTGTCACTTCAGTGGATCTGGTGAATGAATTTACATGCATGAATAAACTATTTTAAGAAGACGTGCGAAATCCGTGGTATTCACTGAGCATGCGCAACGAAACTTTTTACGCAACCACTATTTAATTGACGAAGACGGACATGTAACACCTGAATTTTGGCGTTAAAACTCCTGCGAGACAAACCAAATGTGCCGTACTCCCACGGCTGTAACGTCGGTAAGTCGGTTGTCTCGGTGTTTGTACTAATGAGGCGTCAAGAAAAAGTTAGTTTACGCCGCATGAGGTCGTGGGGCATTTGAAGCACTGTGGGTGAAAATACTAACTAACTTGGCTAGCGGTCACGGTATTACCTGGCTCCGTGAATACTTCTTGTCGGGTTTAAGTTCTCGTCGATGAAGTCGTTAGCTAATGAAATGCCGCCCTCGTGTGTCGTACCAAACCAACTGCTGGTAAAACGGCAGAACCGAATACACGGTCGTTATATTACGGCAACAATAAATGCAGGGTTTGCACGATTTTCGACGTGCCGCGGCGCTGTTACCTACACCTACCGCAGACCGCTTGTTTTGAGCGTCCGTTGCCAACGTTTGTCTGAAACGACGCGGGTCCGGCGCCGGAGTTGTAAACGGAACTGTTTTTCTTTGAGCCGGTTTCTGTCAGGAACTTGAATAAACGACGCACCGTTCAGCATGTATGTCGTGTAAGCGGCGTAAACCCCAAACTTAAGTAGTTTTAATTCTTCAAGCGTCGTCCCTGTTGTCTTATTGTTAATTGTCTAAACAGTCCACTCTATTCTCAAAGTTTTGGCTCGTACAGTTCTTTAAAAAAATCAATAAATATCCAAAATGCACGGGCGTATGTGACTCATATCGCAAAGCATTGTGGGTTTAATGATATTGTGCTCTAAAACATGAAATCAGCCGCTTTAGTGGCAGTTTAGGCTAAAGTGGTATTATCATGGTTTGGTTACGGCTATACTCTGTTATACTGGCCGTGTTGGTCATGTGTGACAGCAGAGAGGAACCCTGAGTGAGAGGGGGTGTCCTGCGGATGACCTCCTGTTTTCACCCTCCGTCAAACTAAGACTATACTTTCAGGGATCATTTCTATAGTTTCTGACTTGGGAAATGTGTTTCTAAAGTGTTTGGTCTCGCTAACCACGATGATGAGTTGTGATGTTCCCTTCTGAGCGTGAAGCGGACAGAGAATAATGATTGAGTTCATATGTTCTCTGTCATTGATGACCGTTCTTTGCTTCCTTGTGGCGCATTGAGGAGGGGAATATGATCAGAGTGGTAGTGAAAACTGTAAAGAGCAATAACAACAATCTTCGTGTCATTTAGAATGTAAACATTTGAAATTTCAAACATCACAACTTTGTAGTGATTGAAGCTTTCCATCCAATTGGTTCACTCATGGGCAGAAGCTTCATGGTGCTTCATTTGCTCTACTGTGCCATCAAGTGGACAATAAATGTAAAACAGGCAGAGTGACTATAATGACACCGTGGCTTTGGTGTGTGAAGCTTTGAATTGAATAAATGAATGAACGATGTTTGTGATGCTAATACATAAGTTATGAACTTATTAATATGATGTCTGTCTTTAGGTCGAAAGGGAAAGTGGAAACAAATTGGGGAGAGGGTTGTGATGTGAATGTGCTTGTTACTTGGTTTGTGACTGTGCTTATGTTACTAGGGACAACATGTCTATAATGCCTCAGCATAGATGAGGTGTTATTGTTGTATCCGAGTTCTTTTGAACACAACAGACACTTCACCTTTTAAAATTAGAAGAAAGAAATTAGAACAAGGGATACGCTGTGTTGTCACATTTATTAATATTACGCTAGTTATTACTATGTGCATACCTTATTAGGAGAGATCAGCTCAAAATGTTCCCAGACAGGGGAAAATCTCTTTCTTGCTGGTTCCATCGCAAAAAAAAAAGAAGCTCGAATAGACGCGCAATAAAGTCCCAAGTCCACAAAATGTGAAGGGGGGTCCATTGCGTTTCGCTGCCCCTTATATTTCGAATCGCATACCAAACCCGCGAACCATTTCTTGAATCAGTCACGTGGTACTGCCAACTCGCGAGGCTTCGAACGTCACCACATACGTTATCAACACAAGCCTCGATACGCGCTTCACAAAAATCTTCCTGGATTACTCGACACACGCTTCGAAGCCTCGACACGGAAGGACACATCACTACAACTTTGATAATACATAATTCATCACACTTTGTCAAGACAGTTCTTCTTCTTGTTCAGCTTCTGTGAAACTTATGATGGCTAATTATCACTCTTCTCAGACATTTTATTTAATGAACAATTCATTTTAATAATAATTGGCAGATTTTCATTTTGTAAATATGAGAAAGGGTAAATGATCAGTGTTTTCAAAAATGTTATTGTAAAAAAATTCACTACTATGGTAAAGATTTAATAGTATAATTTGTGTATTTTTAGACAAACATAATTGCAGCCATGCTAAAGTGACTTGAGGGATTTACAACATGTTTGGTCTGTTAACCACAATGATGAGTTGTTATATTCCTGTTTGAGTGTGAAGCAGACAGTAAATAATGATTCAGTTCAAGTGTTCTGTCATTGATGATCATTCTTTCAGTGTATTTTGAGACTTAAACACAGCCTGTAATCTGTGAACAATATCAGTTTACATTTCTTTTCTTACTTTCATACAAGTGTTTTCTTTATCTCAGTACTGCCTTTCTCTCCTGTCCATGTGCTCTCTGTATCACAGCTGTGCTGTCAGAGTCATGCAGCGATTGGCTGTGCTATGTTGTGACGCAGCAACAGGAGGAGCTTGTTGATGGCAGAGAGGAACCCTGAGTGAGAGTGATTCTCCTGTGAATCAGATGCTGTTTTCACCCTCTGTCAAGCTAAGACTATACTTTCAGGGATCATTTCTATAGTTTCTGACTTGGGAAATGTGTTTCTAAAGTGTTTGGTCTCGCTAACCACGATGATGAGTTGTGATGTTCCCTTCTGAGCGTGAAGCGGACAGAGAATAATGATTGAGTTCATATGTTCTCTGTCATTGATGACCGTTCTTTGCTTCCTTGTGGAGCATTGAGGAGGGGAATATGATCAGAGTGGTAGTGAAAACTGTAAAGAGCAATAACAACAATCTTCGTGTCATTTAGAATGTAAACATTTGAAATTTCAAACATCACAACTTTGTAGTGATTGAAGCTTTCCATCCAATTGGTTCACTCATGGGCAGAAGCTTCATGGTGCTTCATTTGCTCTACTGTGCCATCAAGTGGACAATAAATGTAAAACAGGCAGAGTGACTATAATGACACCGTGGCTTTGGTGTGTGAAGCTTTGAATTGAATAAATGAATGAACGATGTTTGTGATGCCAATACATAAGTTATGAACTTATTAATATGATGTCTGTCTTTAGGTCGAAAGGGAAAGTGGAAACAAATTGGGGAGAGGGTTGTGATGTGAATGTGCTTGTTACTTGGTTTGTGACTGTGCTTATGTTACTAGGGACAACATGTCTATAATGCCTCAGCATAGATGAGGTGTTATTGTTGTATCCGAGTTCTTTTGAACACAACAGACACTTCACCTTTTAAAATTAGAAGAAAGAAATTAGAACAAGGGATACGCTGTGTTGTCACATTTATTAATATTACGCTAGTTATTACTATGTGCATACCTTATTAGGAGAGATCAGCTCAAAATGTTCCCAGACAGGGGAAAATCTCTTTCTTGCTGGTTCCATCGCAAAAAAAAAGAAGCTCGAATAGACGCGCAATAAAGTCCCAAGTCCACAAAATGTGAAGGGGGGTCCATTGCGTTTCGCTGCCCCTTATATTTCGAATCGCATACCAAACCCGCGAACCATTTCTTGAATCAGTCACGTGGTACTGCCAACTCGCGAGGCTTCGAACGTCACCACATACGTTATCAACACAAGCCTCGATACGCGCTTCACAAAAATCTTCCTGGATTACTCGACACACGCTTCGAAGCCTCGACACGGAAGGACACATCACTACAACTTTGATAATACATAATTCATCACACTTTGTCAAGACAGTTCTTCTTCTTGTTCAGCTTCTGTGAAACTTATGATGGCTAATTATCACTCTTCTCAGACATTTTATTTAATGAACAATTCATTTTAATAATAATTGGCAGATTTTCATTTTGTAAATATGAGAAAGGGTAAATGATCAGTGTTTTCAAAAATGTTATTGTAAAAAAATTCACTACTATGGTAAAGATTTAATAGTATAATTTGTGTATTTTTAGACAAACATAATTGCAGCCATGCTAAAGTGACTTGAGGGATTTACAACATGTTTGGTCTGTTAACCACAATGATGAGTTGTTATATTCCTGTTTGAGTGTGAAGCAGACAGTAAATAATGATTCAGTTCAAGTGTTCTGTCATTGATGATCATTCTTTCAGTGTATTTTGAGACTTAAACACAGCCTGTAATCTGTGAACAATATCAGTTTACATTTCTTTTCTTACTTTCATACAAGTGTTTTCTTTATCTCAGTACTGCCTTTCTCTCCTGTCCATGTGCTCTCTGTATCACAGCTGTGCTGTCAGAGTCATGCAGCGATTGGCTGTGCTATGTTGTGACGCAGCAACAGGAGGAGCTTGTTGATGGCAGAGAGGAACCCTGAGTGAGAGTGATTCTCCTGTGAATCAGATGCTGTTTTCACCCTCTGTCAAGCTAAGACTATACTTTCAGGGATCATTTCTATAGTTTCTGACTTGGGAAATGTGTTTCTAAAGTGTTTGGTCTCGCTAACCACGATGATGAGTTGTGATGTTCCCTTCTGAGCGTGAAGCGGACAGAGAATAATGATTGAGTTCATATGTTCTCTGTCATTGATGACCGTTCTTTGCTTCCTTGTGGAGCATTGAGGAGGGGAATATGATCAGAGTGGTAGTGAAAACTGTAAAGAGCAATAACAACAATCTTCGTGTCATTTAGAATGTAAACATTTGAAATTTCAAACATCACAACTTTGTAGTGATTGAAGCTTTCCATCCAATTGGTTCACTCATGGGCAGAAGCTTCATGGTGCTTCATTTGCTCTACTGTGCCATCAAGTGGACAATAAATGTAAAACAGGCAGAGTGACTATAATGACACCGTGGCTTTGGTGTGTGAAGCTTTGAATTGAATAAATGAATGAACGATGTTTGTGATGCCAATACATAAGTTATGAACTTATTAATATGATGTCTGTCTTTAGGTCGAAAGGGAAAGTGGAAACAAATTGGGGAGAGGGTTGTGATGTGAATGTGCTTGTTACTTGGTTTGTGACTGTGCTTATGTTACTAGGGACAACATGTCTATAATGCCTCAGCATAGATGAGGTGTTATTGTTGTATCCGAGTTCTTTTGAACACAACAGACACTTCACCTTTTAAAATTAGAAGAAAGAAATTAGAACAAGGGATACGCTGTGTTGTCACATTTATTAATATTACGCTAGTTATTACTATGTGCATACCTTATTAGGAGAGATCAGCTCAAAATGTTCCCAGACAGGGGAAAATCTCTTTCTTGCTGGTTCCATCGCAAAAAAAAAAGAAGCTCGAATAGACGCGCAATAAAGTCCCAAGTCCACAAAATGTGAAGGGGGGTCCATTGCGTTTCGCTGCCCCTTATATTTCGAATCGCATACCAAACCCGCGAACCATTTCTTGAATCAGTCACGTGGTACTGCCAACTCGCGAGGCTTCGAACGTCACCACATACGTTATCAACACAAGCCTCGATACGCGCTTCACAAAAATCTTCCTGGATTACTCGACACACGCTTCGAAGCCTCGACACGGAAGGACACATCACTACAACTTTGATAATACATAATTCATCACACTTTGTCAAGACAGTTGTTCTTCTTGTTCAGCTTCTGTGAAACTTATGATGGCTAATTATCACTCTTCTCAGACATTTTATTTAATGAACAATTCATTTTAATAATAATTGGCAGATTTTCATTTTGTAAATATGAGAAAGGGTAAATGATCAGTGTTTTCAAAAATGTTATTGTAAAAAAATTCACTACTATGGTAAAGATTTAATAGTATAATTTGTGTATTTTTAGACAAACATAATTGCAGCCATGCTAAAGTGACTTGAGGGATTTACAACATGTTTGGTCTGTTAACCACAATGATGAGTTGTTATATTCCTGTTTGAGTGTGAAGCAGACAGTAAATAATGATTCAGTTCAAGTGTTCTGTCATTGATGATCATTCTTTCAGTGTATTTTGAGACTTAAACACAGCCTGTAATCTGTGAACAATATCAGTTTACATTTCTTTTCTTACTTTCATACAAGTGTTTTCTTTATCTCAGTACTGCCTTTCTCTCCTGTCCATGTGCTCTCTGTATCACAGCTGTGCTGTCAGAGTCATGCAGCGATTGGCTGTGCTATGTTGTGACGCAGCAACAGGAGGAGCTTGTTGATGGCAGAGAGGAACCCTGAGTGAGAGTGATTCTCCTGTGAATCAGATGCTGTTTTCACCCTCTGTCAAGCTAAGACTATACTTTCAGGGATCATTTCTATAGTTTCTGACTTGGGAAATGTGTTTCTAAAGTGTTTGGTCTCGCTAACCACGATGATGAGTTGTGATGTTCCCTTCTGAGCGTGAAGCGGACAGAGAATAATGATTGAGTTCATATGTTCTCTGTCATTGATGACCGTTCTTTGCTTCCTTGTGGCGCATTGAGGAGGGGAATATGATCAGAGTGGTAGTGAAAACTGTAAAGAGCAATAACAACAATCTTCGTGTCATTTAGAATGTAAACATTTGAAATTTCAAACATCACAACTTTGTAGTGATTGAAGCTTTCCATCCAATTGGTTCACTCATGGGCAGAAGCTTCATGGTGCTTCATTTGCTCTACTGTGCCATCAAGTGGACAATAAATGTAAAACAGGCAGAGTGACTATAATGACACCGTGGCTTTGGTGTGTGAAGCTTTGAATTGAATAAATGAATGAACGATGTTTGTGATGCCAATACATAAGTTATGAACTTATTAATATGATGTCTGTCTTTAGGTCGAAAGGGAAAGTGGAAACAAATTGGGGAGAGGGTTGTGATGTGAATGTGCTTGTTACTTGGTTTGTGACTGTGCTTATGTTACTAGGGACAACATGTCTATAATGCCTCAGCATAGATGAGGTGTTATTGTTGTATCCGAGTTCTTTTGAACACAACAGACACTTCACCTTTTAAAATTAGAAGAAAGAAATTAGAACAAGGGATACGCTGTGTTGTCACATTTATTAATATTACGCTAGTTATTACTATGTGCATACCTTATTAGGAGAGATCAGCTCAAAATGTTCCCAGACAGGGGAAAATCTCTTTCTTGCTGGTTCCATCGCAAAAAAAAAAGAAGCTCGAATAGACGCGCAATAAAGTCCCAAGTCCACAAAATGTGAAGGGGGGTCCATTGCGTTTCGCTGCCCCTTATATTTCGAATCGCATACCAAACCCGCGAACCATTTCTTGAATCAGTCACGTGGTACTGCCAACTCGCGAGGCTTCGAACGTCACCACATACGTTATCAACACAAGCCTCGATACGCGCTTCACAAAAATCTTCCTGGATTACTCGACACACGCTTCGAAGCCTCGACACGGAAGGACACATCACTACAACTTTGATAATACATAATTCATCACACTTTGTCAAGACAGTTGTTCTTCTTGTTCAGCTTCTGTGAAACTTATGATGGCTAATTATCACTCTTCTCAGACATTTTATTTAATGAACAATTCATTTTAATAATAATTGGCAGATTTTCATTTTGTAAATATGAGAAAGGGTAAATGATCAGTGTTTTCAAAAATGTTATTGTAAAAAAATTCACTACTATGGTAAAGATTTAATAGTATAATTTGTGTATTTTTAGACAAACATAATTGCAGCCATGCTAAAGTGACTTGAGGGATTTACAACATGTTTGGTCTGTTAACCACAATGATGAGTTGTTATATTCCTGTTTGAGTGTGAAGCAGACAGTAAATAATGATTCAGTTCAAGTGTTCTGTCATTGATGATCATTCTTTCAGTGTATTTTGAGACTTAAACACAGCCTGTAATCTGTGAACAATATCAGTTTACATTTCTTTTCTTACTTTCATACAAGTGTTTTCTTTATCTCAGTACTGCCTTTCTCTCCTGTCCATGTGCTCTCTGTATCACAGCTGTGCTGTCAGAGTCATGCAGCGATTGGCTGTGCTATGTTGTGACGCAGCAACAGGAGGAGCTTGTTGATGGCAGAGAGGAACCCTGAGTGAGAGTGATTCTCCTGTGAATCAGATGCTGTTTTCACCCTCTGTCAAGCTAAGACTATACTTTCAGGGATCATTTCTATAGTTTCTGACTTGGGAAATGTGTTTCTAAAGTGTTTGGTCTCGCTAACCACGATGATGAGTTGTGATGTTCCCTTCTGAGCGTGAAGCGGACAGAGAATAATGATTGAGTTCATATGTTCTCTGTCATTGATGACCGTTCTTTGCTTCCTTGTGGCGCATTGAGGAGGGGAATATGATCAGAGTGGTAGTGAAAACTGTAAAGAGCAATAACAACAATCTTCGTGTCATTTAGAATGTAAACATTTGAAATTTCAAACATCACAACTTTGTAGTGATTGAAGCTTTCCATCCAATTGGTTCACTCATGGGCAGAAGCTTCATGGTGCTTCATTTGCTCTACTGTGCCATCAAGTGGACAATAAATGTAAAACAGGCAGAGTGACTATAATGACACCGTGGCTTTGGTGTGTGAAGCTTTGAATTGAATAAATGAATGAACGATGTTTGTGATGCCAATACATAAGTTATGAACTTATTAATATGATGTCTGTCTTTAGGTCGAAAGGGAAAGTGGAAACAAATTGGGGAGAGGGTTGTGATGTGAATGTGCTTGTTACTTGGTTTGTGACTGTGCTTATGTTACTAGGGACAACATGTCTATAATGCCTCAGCATAGATGAGGTGTTATTGTTGTATCCGAGTTCTTTTGAACACAACAGACACTTCACCTTTTAAAATTAGAAGAAAGAAATTAGAACAAGGGATACGCTGTGTTGTCACATTTATTAATATTACGCTAGTTATTACTATGTGCATACCTTATTAGGAGAGATCAGCTCAAAATGTTCCCAGACAGGGGAAAATCTCTTTCTTGCTGGTTCCATCGCAAAAAAAAAAAGAAGCTCGAATAGACGCGCAATAAAGTCCCAAGTCCACAAAATGTGAAGGGGGGTCCATTGCGTTTCGCTGCCCCTTATATTTCGAATCGCATACCAAACCCGCGAACCATTTCTTGAATCAGTCACGTGGTACTGCCAACTCGCGAGGCTTCGAACGTCACCACATACGTTATCAACACAAGCCTCGATACGCGCTTCACAAAAATCTTCCTGGATTACTCGACACACGCTTCGAAGCCTCGACACGGAAGGACACATCACTACAACTTTGATAATACATAATTCATCACACTTTGTCAAGACAGTTGTTCTTCTTGTTCAGCTTCTGTGAAACTTATGATGGCTAATTATCACTCTTCTCAGACATTTTATTTAATGAACAATTCATTTTAATAATAATTGGCAGATTTTCATTTTGTAAATATGAGAAAGGGTAAATGATCAGTGTTTTCAAAAATGTTATTGTAAAAAAATTCACTACTATGGTAAAGATTTAATAGTATAATTTGTGTATTTTTAGACAAACATAATTGCAGCCATGCTAAAGTGACTTGAGGGATTTACAACATGTTTGGTCTGTTAACCACAATGATGAGTTGTTATATTCCTGTTTGAGTGTGAAGCAGACAGTAAATAATGATTCAGTTCAAGTGTTCTGTCATTGATGATCATTCTTTCAGTGTATTTTGAGACTTAAACACAGCCTGTAATCTGTGAACAATATCAGTTTACATTTCTTTTCTTACTTTCATACAAGTGTTTTCTTTATCTCAGTACTGCCTTTCTCTCCTGTCCATGTGCTCTCTGTATCACAGCTGTGCTGTCAGAGTCATGCAGCGATTGGCTGTGCTATGTTGTGACGCAGCAACAGGAGGAGCTTGTTGATGGCAAAGAGGAACCCTGAGTGAGAGTGATTCTCCTGTGAATCAGATGCTGTTTTCACCCTCTGTCAAGCTAAGACTATACTTTCAGGGATCATTTCTATAGTTTCTGACTTGGGAAATGTGTTTCTAAAGTGTTTGGTCTCGCTAACCACGATGATGAGTTGTGATGTTCCCTTCTGAGCGTGAAGCGGACAGAGAATAATGATTGAGTTCATATGTTCTCTGTCATTGATGACTGTTCGTTGCTTCCTTGTGGAGCATTGAGGAGGGGAATATGATCAGAGTGGTAGTAAAGTCTGTGAAAAAGTAGTTAACAACAATATTAAGTTTCAAGTAATTTAGAATGCAAATATGAGTCTTTAATTGTGTGGAGAGTAAATCATTTCAAATGAAAGTGGTGATTAAGGTTTTGTGCTCAGTCCAAGAAATCTGGTAAATTACTTGTCAATTCAAACAACAAACACAGCAACTTCAGTAATCAATAATTACTCATTCCTTACGTAATAATGCCAATTGTTCTTTGTGTCCAGCTTCTGGGAAACTTACGATGGGCATTTATCACTCTTCTCTGACATTTAATACTGAACAATTCATTTTAATAATAATCGGCAGATTTTCATTTTGTAAATACGAGAAAGCTGTGCTTCTATGTCGTAGGTGCTCTGCCCTCTCACGGGCTTCGCTGTTGGTTTATCCCCTCGAGGCTCCGCCTCGGCACCTGAGTCAAAGTTCATGCACTCACAGTCCAATCAGGGGGTAGCACCCTTCCCTATAAAACCCCAGGTCGCGCCTTGCTCGTCTCCCTTTTTCAACTCAGCAACCTGGCTCTAGTTCTGCGAGACTTGTCACCATCCGGTGTCGCGTCTAGTTGGAGTCGTGATTGTTTGTTTTTGGAAGATTAAATGGCCATCAAGCCCAGGGTCGGCCGTTGCTCCCGTCCGAGAGGGACCGGACAACGGCAGGCCTTTTCGACCTTTGCTATGCCGGTGCTGCCCAGGTGGTGGTACTGGCAAACGACATGGCATTCTTGGCGGGCTCGCTGGATCGCCTCACTCACCAGCAGACGGAGGTGACTGAGGTGACTGAGGTGCAGACCACGGCGGCCGCCTTTCTCCGTATGTCCCAGGCCTTTGCTATCGACGGTGGTCGTACTATGTGTCCCAGGCGGGAGGGTCGGTGCGGGTGGGCCCGATCTACTTCTTCCCGCCGATCCCGTTGCCCTACCTCTCACGGACCGCTACTTGACGTGGGTGCGGCTGTGCGGCCCTCTCTCTGCGTTTATGGACAGAAGGCTGCGGAGGGGCTACGCGTTGCAGTTTTGCCGCAGACCCCCGGCGTTCGGCGGCATCCTTCAAACATCGCTCGCCGACCCGGCAGAGACAGTGGTATTGAGGGAGGCGGTAGCCGCGCTTCTATCTTGACCTGGGCGGATCGCTACCTGTCTTCCTTGAGGGCTCGCTACGTTCCGGCTTCCCTCAACACAGGGGCAAACAGGATGTCCCGGGGGGGGGGGTCCGTCGTGGGAGGAATGGAGCCTCTCCTCAGAGGTAGCAGCACAGGTCTGGCAGCAGTTCGGACAACCGGTGGCCGACCTTTTCGCGAGCAGAGAGAACGCCCAGTGTCCTTTGTGGTTCTCCCTGAGGCCAACGGACGCCCCCCCACTGGGGGTGGATGCAGTGGCTCATCCACGTTGGCCCCACGGTCTGCTGTATGCCTTTGGAGTTTGCATGTTCTCCCCGTGTCCGCGTGGGTTCTCTCCGGGCACTCCGGCTTCCTCCCACCATCCAAAGACATGCAAGTTAGGTTAATTGGTGATTCTACATTGTCCGTAGGTGTGACTGTGAGTGTGAATGTTTGTCTGTCTCTGTGTGTCAGCCCCGTGATTGACTGGCGACCAGTCCTGGGTGTGCCCCGCCTCTCGCCCAGTGTCAGCTGGGATTGGCTCCAGCCCCCCGCGACCCTCTGAGGATAAAGCGGTATAGAAAAATGGATGGATGGATCAGTGGCCTTTATTGTAGGAAAATAATAAGGCTGAAACAAACTTATTACAGTAAAACAAACAGTTGATGTCTAGTTATGATTTGAGAAAAAAAATAGATCAGTTGAAAGAAGTTAAACAAACATCTAATTTTACAGTATCATGAATGTTTATTGGGACTTTAACACAGCTACTTCTTCCGATCAGTGAGAGAAACGAGTCTTTTGTCTCGCCAGTATTTGAACCATCAGCTTTTCTTACTTGGATACAAGCTTTTTCTTTATCATCACTCAGTGCTGCTTTTCTCTTCTATCTGTGCGCTGTCAGAGTCATGCAGCAATTGGCTGTGCTATGTTGTGACGCAGCAACAGGAGGAGCTTGTTGATGGCAAAGAGGAACCCTGAGTGAGAGTGATTCTCCTGTGAATCAGATGCTGTTTTCACCCTCTGTCAAGCTAAGACTATACTTTCAGGGATCATTTCTATAGTTTCTGACTTGAGAAATGTGTTTCTACAGTGTTTGGTCTCGCTAACCACGATGATGAGTTGTGATGTTTCCTTCTGAGCGTGAAGCGGACAGAGAATAATGATTGAGTTCATGTGTTCTCTGTCATTGATGACTGTTCGTTGCTTCCTTGTGGAGCATTGAGGAGGGGAATATGATCAGAGTGATAGTAAAGTCTGTGAAAACGTAGTTAACAACAATATTAAGTTTCAAGTAATTTAGAATGCAAATATGAGTCTTTAATTGTGTGGAGAGTTAATCATTTCAAATGAAAGTGGTGATTAAGGTTTTGTGCTCAGTCCAAGAAATCTGGTAAATTACTTGTCAATTCAAACAACAAACACAGCAACTTCAGTAATCAATAATTACTCATTACTTACGTAATAATGCCAATTGTTCTTTGTGTCCAGCTTCTGGGAAACTTACGATGGGCATTTATCACTCTTCTCTGACATTTAATACTGAACAATTCATTTTAATAATAATC
>SEMN01000658.1:0-263180 GCA_005408345.1 Macquaria australasica | reverse complement strand
GGCGTACAGATGGAGAGGAAGAGGAGGAGAAAGGAGCTCAGTGCATCATAGGAAGTCCCCCGGCAGTCTAGGCCTATAGCAGCATAACTAAGGGGTGGCTCAGGGGTCACCTGAGTCAGCCCTACTATAAACTTTATCAAAGAGGAAAGTCTTAAGCCTACTCTTAAATGTGAGGAGGTTGTCCGCCTCCCGTACACAAACTGGGATCTGGTTCCACAGGAGAGGAGCTTGATAGCTGAAGGCTCTGGCTCCCATTCTACTTTTAGAGACTCTAGGAACCACAAGGAACCCTGCATTCTGGGAGCGCAGTGCTCTAGTGGGGTAATAGGGTACTATGAGCTCTTTAAGATATGATGGTGCCTGACCATTTAGGGCTTTGAAGGTGAGGAGTAGGATTTTAAAGAGCCCCAATTACATATTAATGACTGATTACAATTTTTATGACAATATTCTTTAGACTATCTGTGTGTGGGCATTTCCTGGGCTGATCTATAAGATCAGTATTGGGGCCAGTCAGAGTTTTTTAGTCTCCAGCAGCTCTGCCTCCCAGCAATCTTTGCATGACTAAAAATATGATGGGCAAAACTGGAAGGACCTCTAGGCAGAGAGGAGGACATGAATTTGTGAGTAGAGGTCATAGAATTTAACATTGTGTCAGTGTCGGATGAATCAGAGCGTGATCAGATGCATGTTGTGTCTCGGCAGATCTGTTAATGTATTTCATGTCATATTCAGTGTTTCATGTTTTAGTTCTATGTCAAGTTAACTCACTCTCGGCTAGTCTCGTCTTGCACTTCCTGTTTTATTGTGTACTCACCTCTCCCTCTCGTTTCAGACCCTGACTTCCTCCCTTTGTGTGATTTTCCCGCCGTTGTGATTGTCTAACCCGCCCCTGATTGGTCCCACCTGTGTTCCCTTACCTTTTGTATAAATAGTCCTTGTTTCCCTTTGTCCTGTGCCAGTTTGTCTTGTTCCATCTACATGTTGAGTTGAGCCAAGCGTCCCAGCATTATCCATGCACCAGGTTATGTCCACGTTGTACCTTTGTTTGTTTCGTATTTTTTGGAATATCCTGCTAGAGAGCGTTTTGTGTTGTACTTTTGAATATCCTCCTCGAGAGCGCTTTTTGTTTGATGACCTTTTGCTTCAGTAAAGTTTTGTTACTAAACATACTGATTGAAGAGTCGCGCATTTGAGTCCATCATTCTTGTGTCCAAGTTCGTGACCAGATGCAGAAGAACTTTATGGAGGCAGGGTTTGGTCAATGGTGTGTGCAGACAAACAAGCCAAAAATAATAGTCTTTAGAGATCCAGTCCTCTTTCCCAGGCCTTTGCTGAGATCCATGGTTTGTGTAGATTTGGTAAAAAGTTTTTAAAGTCACACTAAGTATGTACTGTGATTATAAAACATGTAACAATGTAAACCTATATTTGAGCTTTGCTGCAATTGTTTGTTTTGCTGAAAGTTGCGCAAAAAGTTACTCCTGTTAACCTTCAACTTTTTCTGCAAATAAATGCAAATGTTCATTTAATTCCTGCAAAGAAATGTTTTTAATCTCTGTCCTCTGCTTAAAAGGGAGGTCAGAAGTCAACTGAAGAGCATCTTGTCTCTAAGGAAGTCTTAATCTGCTCAGTGATCATGAGGTACAAGTGATCAAAAGTTAAATTGCTAGTCCGGTAATTGTACGTCCAGTGTCAATGTTTTTAAAAATCCTGCACATGGCTAATACCTGTGCATGGCAAATACAGTATGGGTAGGGTTACGAACAATTTGTGGTTAAATAAAGTTGGTGTGGTTAGAGTTAAGAAACTAAATCATTTGGTTAGAGTTAGGGAAAGAGTATGGTCACGGTTAATAAAAAGACAAATGTTAACTGCAGATCTGTGACAGGATGTAAACTCTGGTCTCCGGTGTATGAAAGGCAGACCATCCACCACGCCAACATCCACACGCTTACTCTCCGCCATGCAACATAAGGGCATTAGATGTAAATCTTAAAGGTGCAGCATCATCCAATATGGGTAATGTCCATGGGATACTGCCTACTGTGTATGGAGCCCATTGCTGTGCACGTGTCAGTCCATTATGACTAGCTGTGATGAGCAAGGTTTTCTTTTAAGAGGCCCCTAATCTATCTGATCCACCCAACCCCCACCTATCAAAACATTCATTTTTTTACTTTGAGTCCTCCTCTGATGAACAGACTGATGTAGAGAGAACATGTAGAGCAATGTCTCAGTTGACCAGGGAATGAAATGACAAAATCTCTCGCCTGACCACCAATTAATGAGGAGATTATGTGTTGAACATCTCTTTTAATAGGAGAGTGTCATCAATACCAGGATGGCTGTGTGGCAGTGTAGTTATGTAGGGAGGCAGTTTTACAGGAGTCTCCCAGGCAGATCACCAGGGGGAGTGTGGGGTGGGGGGGTTATTTTAGGAAGCAGCATTTGGGACATAACTGTGAAATTTTTGGTTTCACAATACAAAGTCAAGGCTGGGATCAGAGACTATACAGTTTCTCCCAGCCTAACATCATGTTAAATCAGGTGGATTTTCTGTTTGGTCTTTGTGATATTGCAATTACAATATACATGTCATTACCTAAAATACTCATGCTTTTATATACCCTTACATTTTCTGTGGTTTATGGCCTGAAGGTACTTCAAGAAACACCTGCAAAAAACATTGCTATTACCTTTCATATACTTATTTTTTAGGATCTAACACATCCAGCTAGGAAATGTTAGCTAGGTAGCATTAACGGAAAATAAGCAAATCACTTAAAGCTGCATTAAATCAATATTTTCTATATTAACAATGACGTATGTGTAATGTGAGAAGGGGTGCTTGTAGTGATGAACCCACAGCTAATTATCAACTCTGCAGTTCCCCCTTAGGTCTAGAGAGCATTTTAGCCTGTTTTGGGTGATTGTTTTGTTTTCTGGCCTGCAAATCCACTCTCATCATCAACCTAACTTCCAAAAGATCTGTTAAACCCACTGTAAGCTACTTGCCCAGCACCAGAAAAGCAGACAAAGTTAGCGACTAGCTGCTAAAGAAAGTGGACCATTACATTTTTGGTGGAGACCAAAACAGAACTAATATTAGAGTAAATATTGGAACCTACATTCATCAGGTGGACAGAAACACAACTCTAAATAAATGTTAATGTTTCTCTGTGTCTGCTGGGTGTGTTAATTGGTGCAATTGTTTGCTAACACATTGCTATATAACAACTTAATGAGGTGATGGTACTCCAGTGTACCTTGTCCCCAAGTTGCCCCCATTTCCAACTTTTCTGCTCGTCAATAAAAGTTTATGCAGCATGGGAAACTTGTCACTATTTTCAGCATTTCTGTATTTCAAAAGGAGGTCAAGAAGGGCGGCTTTTCCTCACATCTTAAAAAAATGACACCCAGCTATGTGACACTTCCCCTCTCCTTATCGTGGGAATTTATAAGCTCTCCTCCACGCCAGGTGCTCCGGCTGGGGAATGCACGTACACACACACACACACACACACAGATGTACACTTACAGTGCAGACATATGTCATTCACATGAATCCACACATTAAAACACATATGTACAGCCTCAGACATATCTACATGTTACGCAGACAAATGTTCACACACTTAAACATGGATCCCCTCGCACTCATACACACACATTTTGTGTACATAGAATGGAATTCACATAATTGTACACATGTACAACCTCAAATATACCCTCTCAGTGCATATATAAATACATATTCACACACAGACACACACACTCTAATCTGTGTCCCAGTGGACAGGCCCATTGTTCCTTCAGCTCCCACCACCCTGGTTCTCCATTCTCTCTCGTCCTGCTGTTAACGGAGAGTATTTCACAAGCTGTAAATTCAGAGCAGATATATAAATCACAGAAGGCACAGCTCAGGGGGTGGGGGGGCCATGACGGGATCTGCAGACTTTTGCCCCTGGGGTCACTGGTGCTATTCCAAATCCAGTCGAGCTGTTCAGCTACTGATGGGAAGACAAGGAGGGTGGGCAGAGAGGAGGAGGAGGAGGAGGAGGAGGAGGAGGGTATCACTGTATTTAGGTGGGAGTCAGACAGGTCCACCACACTGGTAAAAAATAAATACATTTCAACAAGTAATTTGGTACAGTACACTGCAAAAATTATTCTGTATGAATTAGTGATTTTTTTGTCATGTTCACTGAGAAATGACAACACTGGCCATTACAGTGGTGTTGTGCAAGATGAATACATAAAATGGCAGACCGAAGCGAAGTAAACTAAATGGAAAGAATAATTATAAGGTTAGGACAGTCACAGATTTAGTTAACAAATGGCTGTTGCAGTTGTGCTAATATGAATAACAGAGATGGCCAACTATGGAAAAGTGTGCAGACAAGGTCACCACACGTAGATAAAGTTACAGGTCTGGAGTCAGATTTGTTTTGAATCTGTCACCTGGCAAGATGACAGTTAACTCTGTCCACTGAAGAAGCTGCTTGCAAGTCCACGTGGACCCAAATACACAAAGTAAGCCTTCCATCTATGGTTCAGACCAAAGAAAACAAACTCTAGCAGTGATCAGACCCCCCAGCAAAAGTTTGGGATTGTCCGCAGCTTGATGGCCGGGCACATGGCTTGGCGGCTGAAGTTTGTTTTCCTTTAAAACCTCTGTGTTGCAACAAGATGTCCTGTCCTCCCCCCTCCTCCCCATCTGATCTGCTCCTCTCCCACTGATCCATCATTGGATGACAGTGTGTGTCTGTAGCTGAATTTCTGCTCCACAAATAGCCCGGCCAGACAAGCCTCACTTTTTTGAGCCTCTGCAATCTCCTGCTATCTACAGTAAGTCATGCGTTGTATGTGTGCTGGTCTGTGAATGCACGGTGACCCCCGTTGCTGCCCTTGCCGACCCCCCATGCTAGGATATTTTAGGCCCACAACCCCCTTCTTTTTCCTCTGTCTGTCCTCCTCTCTCTTTCTCCTGTTTCTCCCTGTTCATGCTATCTCTCTCCCTCCTCTGTCACCCCCCCCCCCCCCATTAATCATCTGCCTGCTGGAGGTGTAAAAAACAAACAGTACCCCCTCCAGGACACAAGGGGCAATTTTCGAGTGGTGGCAACAACTTTGCGACTTTTCAAAAATATTCTTTCCTCAGCGGGAGGTTTCAGTCTGCCATGAATCTGCCAGCTGACAAAATTTAGCACTCAGCGGAGTCTGTCAGTAACCTCAGCCCCTGTCTGACGGAGAGACATCCACACCAACAATTAGAACTTAATAAATCAGTTCCTCGTTTTAACACCTTGATTCTCTGCGCCAAGGGGTGCCTCTGGAGCGTGATGTCTTGGTTGGAGATGTCGTCTTTGCTAATTATCTGTTCAGGTGGGTGGGGCGAGAGCAGAGTGGACTTTGGCTGAGTGAAAGTTTAAGGATTGCTGGAATGTTAAGCGAAGTTCCTTTTTAAATTATATAAATATGTTTCTTATCATCACAGCCTGCTAAGTGCATCAAAATGAATAAAAACACCTGCATTATCATAAGAAGCAATGTAAAAAAAAAAAAAAAATTTTAAATCCAGAGAAAAATTAGGCTAATTTGTAATAATAATAAGTAGTTTTATATCCTCCCCAAAATCACCTCCTGACTTTAAGAAATTTTAAAGCGATATGCCACTCAAAATCTATCATCTGAGTAGTAAACACTTAAGGATCAAATATCCTTGAGCTTTAGGGAGGGTGATATTGTATGTCTAATGGCATGGAAGCTGCATATTTAGCTGTATTTTGGTAAAATAATTAGTATTTGGAGCATACGGAGCGAACAGATGGACAGAATCCAGTTTCTGTGGATGTTTTGATACTCTCTTCAGCCGGACTCTATAATAACATACATAAATCTAAGCGGACCACAGCTGCTGTTCTGTGATGAAGCAAACAAAGAAGCTGTTTCAGTTGCCTTTCATGAATATTACTTTAGCTTTGCTAGATACTGTATGGTTCTCCTGCGCTGCAATGATAAATTCTCATCTAACTGGGAGGGCAAAAGGACAGTTACGTATGTGATGGCATGTGTGCTTGGGTATGTTATGTGTGTGTGTGTGTGTGTGTGTGTGTGGTGGCAGGGAGGGGGTGAGGGGAGGGAACACCTGTGCGACAGGCAATCTGTCTCTGTCTAAAGAATGTGACAGTGACCCCGGGATGAAGGTGAGTGTGTCTGTGCGTGCGTCAGTGCTGTCAGGCAGGTGCTCACTTATTGTTCACAATAATGACAGACAGTAAGTCACATCTGTTTAGAGGCAGTTCTTTAATGTAATGTTGAGGCTGTACCATGTTGCGCGAATAGTAATGACAGAGGCCTGGTGGCATTACATTATATTGCTAATGTCATTACTGAATGCAATTTGGGAACTCATTGCAAGTTGCAGGGATGGGAAAAAATGTAGAGTTAGATGTCCTAACAACTGTTAAATCTGCAGGCTTTAAGAATAAGGAAAACACAGCAAAATATCATCAAAAAGACTTTGAAAGGACATCTTAGATGATGAGCTGTCGAATATATACATCTAGTTTTGGTTAAAATTACAGATATCTTTTAGTTTTGTACTTAAAAAGATGAAAATTCAATATACAAGAACACAAGGATGATTTCTCAGAGTAAACTCAACATTATATGAAATTCTCTGGGTTTAGTGATAGGTATATACATTAACAGACATCTGTGTCAGGCTAAATTTGGACTACTGGACAACTCTTTTTGGGCTAAATTATGGCCACAAAGTATTCACCTGTTAGAGACTTCAATATTATATGTTGGGTGGGAACAAACTGTATACAATTAAAGTTTAAACACTTGGTGCCTGGTAGTTCCTTCTTTGATGAAGGTCCACTTGTGCACAAGAAGTAATGTGTTTTATGGTTCTGGCTTGTTTTGAATAAACTGGGCAACGGGGCCATGTATCATAAACCACATGCTGCTTTGTTAAGCTATGTTTTACTTATGTGGCAGAGCCTAACATTGGTGATCATGGATAAAGCTGATAATCAACTGGTTCTGCTTGACCAAGGTTTACGTTTGCAGCAATGGGCATGTGCACATGCAAACATTTGAGTTCATAAAACTTCAAATGCCAATCACATGTGGCATCAACAGATCAGAAGCATTTATCTTCTTTGTGTTATTTATATGAGATATCATGAAACTGTTGATCCATGTGGGGAAATACGATAAAGCAAAAAGTAATCTTGTTTCATCAAGGTAAGATTGAATGCTTGGTCAGATTCTTAATCTTAATCTTAATTCATGCTTTAATGCCAGCAGGGTTCCATTAATAATACAACTATTTTTTTTGGGGTTTGCAGGTGTACATCAACAAGTAACCACTGTCAATAACATAACATACAGCCATAACATTATGACAAAGACAGTAAAAGATACAGAAAAGCAACAGAAAGCTAACACCTGCAACTTTGATCGCTCCTTAACCCTGACCTACCCGTTCCCCATGGGTCTATCTCTAAATTCCACTAATACAGGCAGGATATTTCTTAACAGTGAGTTGCAAAGTAAATAAGGAAACAAAATGGTTCTAGCTGCGTTGAGTGCCTCCTTTCTAGCCTCTAGCACAACCTGGCCTGCCCGGTTCATCCTAGCAGCAGAGAGTTCCATAGATAAAAATCTCGATTAAAGAGTGCCTCCACTGATGAATAGAAAGAGTTTGTGGTGGTTGTGCCACCTAACTGCCGACATCAGTGCCAGAGATGCCAGCAGGATCAATAAACTCATTCACAAGGCTGGGACTATCATTGGTCAAAACCTGGAGACGTTTGAGTCAGTGAGGAGCAGAAGGTCACTGAATAAACTGCTCTCCATCATGGACAATCCATCCCACCCCCTCCATGACACACTTCAAAAACAGCGGAGCTCATTTTCCAACAGACTCATTCAGCTCCGTTGTCGTAAAGAACGTTTTAGGAAATCATTTCTACCGTTCACCATAACTCTGTACAACAGCTCACCTCTGTGTGACAGGTGAACACACTGTTGCACTATCATCTGTACATACTGTTTATATCATACATATATTGTATATATAATTCACGGCCATTTTTGCACACCTGTTCTTATGCTCTTTTCTTATTTTATTGTACTTTTATTTCCTATTATTATTATAATAATAATAATTATTATTATATTCAGAGACTTGTTCTGCATATCTGCAATTCTATTCTTTATTTTATATTTATATTTTTTATTCATTTTTTATTGATATTCTGCAGATCTGCCATTGTGCTTTTGATTTATGGTTATACTTATTGTATTGTTGATTGTGCTGCTGCTGTAACATCTCATTTTTTTATTAGCCTAAATGTTTGGTTGACTGCTACAACATTAGAAGGTCTAGTGAAACTTAAACCTCCTCCCAAACACCACCTCTCGTTCTCACTTGGTATTCTCTGGATGGTCAAGTGGAACATTCCTGCAGACTGCATTTCACTCTGTTGGCTCAGATCTGCTTTAATCACCTCAGCAATGGCTGAGCTGCAGATATAGAGTTACAGTACCAGGGAAAGAGAGAAAGAGATACAGAGAGAGAGAGAGAGAGAAAGGGAGGGAGAAAGGGAGAGAGGGTCGACCCCAGAAGTACTTTTCCATCATTGGGCCAAGCAAGGTTTCACAGGGTCAGAGCATGTTAATATCAACTGGTACTGACGCACTTTTTAGAGATTCTGCTAAATTTAGTTCCACAAAGACAATATCAGCTATAAAACAAATCCACCAAACTAAACAAAATAAGTTGTTTTTCACTGCCTTGCAAATCGACCCATGTGAGGTTTTTTTTATCTGGCATCCTGATCATCAGGACGACATCATTTGTCAGTGCCTTTCAACACCACTACAAAAATGATTCATATGCCTGTTATTTTCTTTGCCACCTGATTTCTTTGGTTAAATCAGTGTGAACTGATTCTTTTGGCCACTTTGGGGCCAGCGGAACAAGCTGTACACACAACACAGACATTTTATCATCACACAGAAATATTAGCATTCATTTGGAGTCATTTTGTAACCACCATACGAATATAAGTCCAACATCCAGTCCTCTTTTAGCTCCGTTTTTATGTCCACCACCTCCAGAGGGATGCTAAATGCTCCACTATGTTCACCAGCTAGTCACTAACTTTGTCTGTCAGCCGTTTGGTGCTGGGCAGATAGAGCATAGTGGGTTTAACAAAGCTTTTTTCGTTTAGAACAGTTTCCTGCTGCGGCTAGAAATGATAAGAGCTGTGAGTGTAACACAAAACGTTAGAGCTGCAGGCAGCAAAAACTAAAAAAAGGTGCTGAAAGATAATAAAATGGTCTGTCTTAGGCTGCGTCTTTATTCCTTGTCTTTTTCAGGAAAACATAAACATAGCTCCATTTAAGTGTTTGAGCAAATGATCAAGAATGTTGTTTTATAAATACTGAGACAATAAAGTCATACCTCCAACTGGTTTACCATATAAACAGCTGATTAAGTCGGAGCAGGAACCTGCTTGTGTTTTCAGGGAAGGAGCTCAGTGATATGAATAGCATGTAAACTAGCTCAGCCAATGCTCCATGTTCTACTCAACCTAAAATCAAAACAAGACCCACTCACATTTGAGGAGAGATTTCATCCATCTATAGTGGATCGTGTGCCTGTTGGGGCTGTTAAACTAGTCATCTGTGCATATAATGTAATATTATACACGATTCCTTTCTCTCCACTCCCTCTCCCTTCTGTCAGGGTGCCATGTGGCTGATCGTTTACACCGCTCATACTGTGTGTCACCAGGTCGTTACGTTTATTCCAGACAACCACCAATTAGCTGGCTTCTAATTAATCAGCACTTTCCTTGATTCCTCGTGTCACACAAGTTCAGTCTATCACCACCATGGAGCCGGACCAGCGCTTTTATGATTGTCAACTTAAGAGAATGTGATCCATCTTTGTTCATTTGGATAGCGTCCTAATACTGTTGGCTGTATACTGCAGTGCTATTCTTTCTACTATGTGCTATCTTTGATTGAGCTATCGCTTTAGTTTAAGAAACTTTTCATATTACAGAGCACTGTTGTTTTAATACATGTTTTATATAGCCTACAGTAGTACATTTCTGTGTAATGCACCATTGTTTGCAGTATTCCTAACAAACTATACTATTCAGTTGTTTAATGTACTTCTTTGCTGCTGTGACATTTAAGTCTGGCATAAAAAAAAAAATCTTAAATGATGTTTAAGCTTATCTTTCATGTATGTCTGGGTCCCTCCAGTCACACATTTTTCAAAATTAAGTATATTATTTAAATTATTTAAATGATTTTGTTACTCTTGCATTTGTTATCCTACCTGTTTGCTATTTTGTGCTAAATGCTTTTGATTTGAAAAGTGCTATGTAAATAAACCTTGCCATCACAACATAATAGTTTTCATAGGTTATGTTTGTTGCATTGTATCAAAATACTTTTAGGTCTAACACACCCTCTGAATGTCTGCAGCTCTTCTCAGGCTTCTAAGCTTGGCTGAACCAACAGTCAATACACATTTAGTTTCTGTGTTCATTTTAAAAAAGAGCTTATTTCATTAATACATTTGAACGATTTTGTGTTCAGAAATAACAGTTTTTTAGCTAGCTATGTCTGATACAGTGTTGCCAGTCAAAAAAACAAATAATATACAAATACTAGTATATCGTATTTCAGGGCGAGCTATTGTACACTCAGTTTCATGGCTGCGGTGTACCCAGAATCGAGTTTGCAACCTGCGTCAAAGGATTGTGCTGCAGTTCACAATACATCCATGGGTTCAAAAATTGCAATGGGCTTCGACTATGGTTTCAGAGTTTATTAAGGAAGCCACAGGACACACTGTGCATCCTAAAATGTGAGCAAATAGGTTACAGATATAGCATATTTGTACTACAAGCAATATCATACAAGGTGTGAGGAAAAACATAGCAAACAAAACTATTTTACAACCAAACAATGCCACATTAAAGTCGTACAATCCAGACACAAAGAGTTTCTAAGAGGATGAGTCTGTGCACCTGAGCAAAGATGTGGTTGGATCCTTTATGGTGGGTTCAGTTGTCACATAAAAAAAGTTTACAAAAGCACAAACATCCAAATGCAAAAAATAAAAGGTGCTGGACAGACATACATGTGAAAAACAGAAAAAAAGTCCATACACTAGATAATGCTAGTCACATGGTAGTATAGGCCTACTAATAAATGTTCATGGGAGCATAATCTAGTGTGCGGACTCTATTTTCTCTGTTTTTTAGATTCACATAAAACATGTTTAATGTTGTTAACGTACAATGAACCATCAGGCTGATTCATGTAAACAATTATTTGTTGATAAAGTTACATTAAAGGTGGGGTAGGCAGTATTTTTTTGGCGTCATTGGGCAAAAATTCCATAATAACTGTTCAGCATGTTGTAATTCAAGTTGTCTGAGAAAAAACTAGACTTGTGAACCTCCTCTTGGCTCTGTTTTCAGGCTTCAGAAAATCTAGACCATGACGGGAGACTTTGGCCAATCACAGGTCATTTCAGAGAGAGGGCGTGTTCTTGTTGGCTGTTCTACAAATGCAGACTCGCGTACACTTCCCTTCAGATGGTGAAATCCTGATTCAGTGGCGGACAATCCTGCAACTTGTGATCAATTTCCAATACCTCCTTTGCCTACAGCGGAGTATAGTACAAAACACTTCCTGGCTCCACACGGAGCTTCGGCTCATTATGTTCGATGTCATGGCGAGGAGGGAGGGGCTTAGCGGAGTGATACGAGGCAGCAGAGAGAGAGGAGGAAGGTTTTGCACAGGTTGCACAGATTTTGCCTACCCCAGCTTTAAGTAAATAATTGAACCTACACATGGCTGTTTAAGGTTAAAAACAAGAGAGGATGCTATGTCAAGGTAAATCCGACATATTTGATAACATGAACCAATTGTTGGACAGTTTTATCTATGAAGAATCTTGCAGCATATTAAAGGATTTATCTTAGCATTAGTGGCTCTAATTTCTAATCCTGCTAGTGTCAGAATCTTAGAAATGTCAGTACTTTGCTGTACATAATGCGCTATACGTATTAACACATAGTAACCTACCTAATAATAATTCTAAATGTGAATGAAAAGTTGGCTCAATGTAGATGAGTGTGAACCTAGATGAAAGAGAAGAAGACCAAAGTAGTTCATGATTTGATCACTCCATCAGTGAAAATAGCTTGCTATGCTAATCATTTCAGAAGACATGATATGAGCCCATGCTGACTGATGAATAGTGTTGTCTGTAATTATATCTAAATTGATTTATGGGGATACATTTCCAGAACGCTTTGGCTGCGTTTAAGGTTGCACCTGTTCAGCCAGATGGAGATATAGATAGACCACAAGGTACAGGACATATACAATACACACGGTATATAAATAGAAAGCCTGCATAGTAATACAGCCTGCAGTTCAAGTAAAAAATCTATTTATTTATATGACCACATTTTTTATGTGCATTCAGTACACAGTAAAAAACCTTTGCAACACCATCAGGTATCAGCTTCATGATACTCTTACTCACTGAAAATTAAATTTTACTGTAAATACTTTCAAAGTGTGAATTATACACTCATTTATACAATTATCATATACAGTCTATTGAAGTTTTTCCTTTTTAAATGTAATCAAAAATAAAACAATGAATCTATTATCTTTGTATATTTCTATTACAGTTTTCACTGAAGCAACATGTAAGCTGATGAAAGATTAACCGTCCCGACTTGGCGGCTTCCTGGATGGGAACGCTTGCGGTTGCAATAAAGTTTATGTTACTACATTCCCGGTCAGTTGCATTTCAATACTGCGCCATCGGGGCCGTTTGCAGGGTCACTGCAACCTTTCCCGACATTGAGTCACTTCTCGGTTTTACCGGAGCGCAAATTACAGCAGGGTGGGCTTTTCACATTAAAGGCCAGTGGAAATCTAAAAGCAGGATATGGAGCAACCCCCCCCCCCCCCAACATGCGGGTGGGCAGCCGCCGCCCCATGTTCCAAATATCGTCACGTCACATGACGATTCCTCACATCAATCTCTCACCAGCAGTCTACCAGCGTGTGCTCCTACATATGTGAGTGTGTCTGACGTCGGATGGATACAGCACTGTGGTTTTTGAACATTAATTCAGCATTATTTGATGCTTCAGTCAGTGTTTTCTGAGGTGCAATGTTGAGATCTGTTGAGGTATGACTTCAGGACCTATTGTGATTTTTCAGGGCTGTACTTTTCCCCTCTAACCTTAAAGCTGCACTAGCTTAATTACAAATTAGTGCTGCAAGAAAGAAGAACTTCCCCTCAGCACTAACATACATTTATAGATCTATGTAGGTTTTTTCCTTTCCTGCTTCTATCTTAAATCAACTGACTGTAGGCATTTCCCCTATCAACTTTAACCAATCTGATTTTGCCACAAACCTGTATTAACCAATGATCTTGTTGCTGTCTCAATTTAAAAACAGTTCTTTTCTGGGCTGCTGTGACGTGAACCACCTCCAGTGTCAGTTAGTGCCAGCCAAATTGTGATCCTGCTTCAGGTCCAGTCCAGCCCAGAAATGTATATTAATGGGTGACAAATTAATTGAATGAATGAGTAGAGAAACCGAACAAATGCAGTCGCTTAATTGGAGATTTTGGAACAATGTGTTGTGTGACAGCACACTCTCCACCACCATCATCAAAACACCAAATGAGGAAATATCCTTTGGAAGAATGGTTCATCCCTCCAGGAGAGTTTCAGAGACTTGGGAAGAGCATTGAAGCTGTTTTTTAGTCACCCATCTGTACATTTTTATTAATCGCGGTTTTAAGCGATTATGATGCTATGAAAATAATAAATATCAGATTCTTCATTTAATTAATCTCTTCAGCTTTTACTATATTGTGCTCTCTACCAAATACATTCTGATCTTAAGTAACTCCAAGACTTTTGAAGTCACTTCTGCACATGGAAGATGTAGCAAAGCTTCAGTATAAATATATAAAATATATAGCTAAACAGTTGGACTCCCAACCTTTTGATCTCTTCCGGTGTATCTTTGCTTTGCATTGCCATCAGTCACCACAGACCTGCAGGCTTGGTAAACATGAGTTTATTTGGGGTATTAAAGTTAAGATTTATTTCTGCTGCTGGTGTTTAGAGCTGCCGGAAGTGTGAAGTTACCAATTGGATCATCTACACGTCTCAAGCTCCTCCCTTCTTTACATTCAGACAACCATACACATTCACACCTGAGACCAGCCCTGCACGGCCACAGTCTTCCTCTGTTAGCCTCTGAGCCACTGCGGGTTCATTTTCCCCATCCCGCTGTTATCCATCGACATTTCTGGGGATTTGAACTGTTGGCCCTTTGGTCACAAGTCTGCTTCTCTAACCTTTAGGCTACCACTGCTGCCCCCAACTCTTCAATCTCAGCGAGCCACAGCGTAGGAATGTGAAAGTTAAATAAAAGTGCTGAAGAATCAGAGAGGTCTGCGTTGTGGGAGGAGGTGTGTAAAAATGTGCGGCACCAAAGTTCACCCTGTTTTGGCCAAAGATACACTCAGAGATATCCAGCGCCAGAGATTACATCTTTTTCAAAGTAAATAAATGGAATTATGATGTTTTTCTTGGCTGTCCACATTGTTTATAAAAAAGCAGAGAGAGCAGTCCGTTCACACTTTAGGTGATAACTACAGTGGGCCTTTGTGAAGGCCAAGTGCTGGCCCAGGAATGATAGTTTACTTTGGAGGCTAAAATTGAGCTCAACTTTGTGTGCAAAGTTGTCAGGATTTGTACCTTGTTTACAGAGCATAACCCGTTTGTGAACTCTGTGTGTGTGTGTAGCTAGCTTGTCTGTGTGTGTGTGTGTCAGCATTTGGACACATGAGTAGAAATTGTATTTCATAAATTGTAAAAGGAGATTTTTTTATGAGTAAGAACATGCGCATTTTTTTCTGTTGTAAGAAAAAAACAAGCCTGGATCTGGCAAGACGCTGCCTGAATGATGGATGTATTTGTGAAGCAGAACAGAAAAGGCCTTGAGTTGATACGATTACAAAATGCTTACTAAGAGTAATTCAGTAGTTGTGTATATTTAGCCAGCAGAAGTAACCAATAGTTGACTAAAACATCCAACTGTGATCTAAATTTATTCTGGCTGATTCAGCTCACAGTTACAGCATTGAAAATCTTATTACCACAACAGTTTGTTTTTTCCTTTTCTGGCTCTTTCCACACCTATAGTTAGATACTGTCACCACTGCAGGCCTGCTCATCTTTCCAGGGACTCGACGCTGCCATGCTTCCGCAGCTGTTTACAGAGAAAGTCTCTGATAAGAACTGACAGGTCAATAAAAGCAGAAATATCAGCTTCGTCATTAACCACTGCCCTGGCGGCTGCCAAAATATCCCCCATCGTGTTTGCCGGCTCCTCTCCAAACATCACTGCCCATCTTTTTAAGAAAGGTGCTAATTTTATGACGCCGGAACGGTTCAGCGCCAATACACCTGATTGGAAAACTGGGTTGCTGGTCTTTTCCCAGCTTGTGGTGATTCTGGTGCCGGTGATGCTGACATGGGTGCCTGAGCAGCTTCCCATATATCACCCAGTTACTGACTGATAACTGAGTGCCCAGACCACCTCAGTACTGTCTCTCAACACCCTAATACATTGAGGTGTTTACTGACAGTCTTCACACGTGTATTACAGTAGGTCACACTGCTGTAGCAGCCCACTCTAGCAGCACTCTTACTATGACCACACACTATATTTTACAACTGATAATCTTCGAATGTGTACGCACCCAACTTTATTTCTTCTTTCCTCTAATACAGAGAAGCTGAAGCGCAGAACAACATGTAGGCTACGGAAACACTGCAAGAAAACTGATTCTACGTACTAAGAAAATAAATGTAATCCTGAGTTAGAATCTCTTATAACAGACCAGAAAGCATTTTACATTTGATATTTTTCAATTGTTTTGTAAGTGATTATATATTAAGACAGTAATAACACGGGGGCGCTGGTAGATAACTTTGCTGTACCACTGAGCCGAAGAGCAAGTGAGAGCCGCTGCTCAGAGACTCTCGTTCAGCGAGCTAACAGGCTAACACAGTAGCACAACGCCCTAGCTTTTGTATAATGTTAGGGTCATGTATAATGTTTTTAGAAAGAAATCTCTTAATTTCCTTTACACAGACTTTAAGGTCCTGACAAAACAAAGATTTTTTTTCAGTGTAGGAATTCTCACTGGAATAAGAACTACTACAACATTAATGCCGTGCAGTAAGAAAGAAACATCACATCACATTTTTTTGGCACAAAATAAAAATATTGAAAGTGCAAAAAAGTATTCGGTGGATCTCCAGGAACCATATTGTTGTAAAGGGGGAAAACTATATAAAAACACAATTTACAGTACCGTGGGACACTAGACTAATGAAATTCTGCCTGCGCAAGCGTTGCACAGTAACTCTGGGACACATAAATATCGTCAAATGACAAATTCACGTTCCCCAAATATTATCAAGCAAATTAAATAAAATGCCCAAAGGAAAAAAAAATGTTTATTTTACACAGTGTTGCTCAGGATCAGACAGGAATCTCTTAAATTTAATAGAAAGAAAATATTGTTCAAAATTTCAGATTTGTGAAGCTGAGTGTTGAGTGAAAAAGCAGGGGGTTTGTGGGACTCTGCTATCCTCCGGTGTGGCAGGACACCAGACAAATTCTCCTGTTATATCAGGCAGGCCGGCTGGTCGGGACGACGTTGTTTTGCTGTTGTCCGAAACGTTTGATGTTCTATTTCAGCGCACACTTGAAAGACCTCTCTGTCACATTAATCAGGGCTGCAGTGAATGCCACGCAGTGTTTTCTGTCAATCCGGAAGCCTCTGCCTACAGCGGCAACGATTTATTGGGGAAAAAAGCGGCTATATTTGTAGTGGCAACCTTTTGCCGGACCTCACCAGCTGATGTCAGTTAATTATTTGTCCCCTGAATCTAATACTTTTCCTCCCTGTGCCAAAACTCTGGGCATGGAGAATCAAGATCCCCACACATACGCACGCTCATATAGATAGACACTCACATACACACAAAATCAGATGTACGTGCACACATACTGACGCACACAAACACACACACACACACACACACACACACACACTAGCAGATGCCGTCTCTTACTGTCGGTCAGTGCGGAAAATCAGACACTCCATCCATCTGCTTATGTTATTCCTAGCAACCAAAGTTATGTTGCTATGGTAAAGATCTCCCCACATGAACTTGTCAATCACGCTGCAGCGACTTAATGTTTTTATTGTTTTGTTTTTTTCCCCTCACTTGTCTTGCTAACCTCATTTGAATTTTTTGTTCATTCCCACATTGTTTATCTGTTTACAGCTTCCCTCTGCTAACTTTAGACGCCTCTGCTCTCAATAAAACGGGGCTGTGAGTCACAACTGAGTGAATCAAAGCAAAGAGGAAGAACTTTATGTTCCTCAAGACCAAAGGCCAGCAGCATTTTGAGAGTTTCTGAATGAATAATGGCTTTGGTCTCAAATATGACGACAGATTACAGTTGTGCACTTCCCATGGGTGCCGGTGAATAGTGTCACAGTCCCGAATCAATCAAAACGTACGTGTAACAAAACTCAAAAGGTGCTCCGTACAAGTTGTACTTCATGGTGGGTAAAAACCACATCTGTTTAGACAAATGTGTGATTTAGTGTTGTGGGTTTAAGGGGGAAAAGCCAGGAAAACTTGATAAACCACACAAATCCACCATAACCACAGAAAGCCTCGGTAAACTAGAGTAATGCCCAAATGAAGTGTGAGAAAAAGGGGGAAAAGAATGACTTTGTAATACCTTTAACGACACGGTTTACTCTAGGATGAGTGTCGTGTTTCCTCGGAAATATTGCCACGTCCGAAATGTGGGGCGGCATTTGTCTCATTTTGCACGCTGACTTACGTTTTGGTATTACACTGGAAATAGTTACGCTTGGATTTCAAGCTGTTGCGCTCTTGCACTGGCCTTCTTCCACTTCCATTAAAAATATACTGCACTCGCATTGTATGTGTTTATTGGCATGGGAGGATTTCTGAGGAGCAGTTACTAGGTTTTATTTGAGACCTGTCCCTGCTCAAAGCACTTGTTTTCAGTTGTGATGACAACATTTCATTAATTATTATACCAAAGACACTTTGGTTCACATTTTCTACTTTATTTAAAGTTCTGTACTGGAGTATTACTTTCAGTTGCTTGAACTTAAATTGAGCATTTATATTTAATGCCACTATTTACCTCTAATTCACTACATTTCAGAAGCAAATATGGTACGTTTTACTCAGCTGCATAATATCATACATACAAATGTATGATAATCTTATAAAATATGATGCATTGTTATAGATTAAACTACCCAACACGTACTTTTGGTAGGTTTAGCTGGTAATACTTGCACTTTTCCTCTAGTATAATTTGGATTGGGGCACTTAAGTAAAGAATCTGAATACTTAAGATGCTATAGGTCTTCAAAAAGACCTCATAAGGAAAATATAATTGAATTTGTTTGGTGAACTAGATCTTGAAGGTAGCTCACAGTGACTAATGATCTTAATTATTTAGGCTGTGTGAGTTGCAACAGAGATGATTCCCAGTGTTTGTTTTTTTGTCTTGATGTGTTCTCTGGCTGAAGGAGGCAGAATAGTAACAGGTGGCTAAATCACAGTGACGTTGATGGATTTCTGGGAAGGCCCAGGGACCGACTGCACTGCCCGGTCACACCAGCAGGACGAGTACCTCAACTCATGGACAAACCACTGACCTGTGACAACAAGACCTTGCTCTTTGATTATACAACCGCGACTTGACACAGATGGGCTCAGGCGGGATGTAATGGAAAAGTTCTCAGCGTTTCCTGCAGCCCTGTTCCCACCGAAGGCATGGACAGAGCACGCTCAGCGGCTCTGCTTTCCCTTTGTAACTTCACAGACCCTGAATCTAACCCGGTTCTATAAAACCGGTCTTTAAATGCGACATGGGCAGCAGGTGGGGGCTCCATGCCTTGACAGGAATGCCAGGCAAGGGGAAGGACTCTGTGGGGGCTTAAAGATGCCCCTTGGCACTGTGGAGGAGACCTCTGCGGGGTTGCCCTTTAAGGCTGCACGGCCAGTGAGAACGAAGTTCAGCTTGAAGTCTCTACATGTGAACCTGTCACTCTTGCAATCTGGAGGCTTGGCGGGGTGGAGGGGTATGTGTATGGGGGTGGATTTAGACCATTAGTTCTGGGCTGCCCAGGCACACACTCACATGTGTGCGGAGAGTCACTGAGGTCTTTCTGCTAATTATAGGCTGAAATCTGACAGAGAAAAATTAGAGGGAAAAGGGACAGCTGCAAGGTCCTGTGGACGACGGAGGGAAGAAGAGAAAGGAGAGGAGGGGTTTTTGATTTCTCCCTAAATCCTCAAACCCCCTCCTTGAACTTAAAAACAAAATTCAATCATCTCGGTGTCCTCCTCGCTCTCTTATCCCCTCTCAGCACAACCCCATCGCCTCCCCTGTCCTCTCAGACAAGAGGTCAGGGGTCAGTCCCACATGGGATCACCCCGGGTTTCACAGGACGTCCCATCTTTTCCCTGAACTAATGCCATTTCCTAAGGGGAGCTTAGCCAGCAGCTTGAAGAACTCTGAGACCTCCCCTGTGTGAATGTGGTCACATCATCAACCACTATCGTATCACACACATACCAACACCTGTGCAGACACACACACACAAAGAGAATAGCATATTGTCTTTATCATAGGTCTTTAATAAGTTAGACAACATATTGAAGAACAGTTGAACCAAATAAACCAAAAGTCTCAGATTACAGTACAGATTTGAGCATTAGTATATTTCCTGTCTGTTTCAAATCAGATACATGATTAATACATGATTATTAAGTCATCACTATAAGAGACTACGTTCACGGCTTGATTACCAAATGGGCAAAGCGGGCAACCGCACTGGACCCTGAGGGGCCCAAAAGGTCCCATATTTATTGTGTGTCACTTGGTTTGTGGTACAGTGATGTGATCAATTGCACATTTTCTGTATAAATAACCACGAGTCAGTCAGTTGATGACTATCGCACCAAAATGTTCTCATCAGCCTCCAACATGGACGTTTATATTATTTGGTTTCTGTGCCAAATTCATCTTCTTGTTTGAGACTAAAAGCACAATTGCAACTGTAACTGTTAGGGTGGGTCCTGCATGGTCTAGTCCACCTGTCTTATGGGTCATGTGTCAAAATTTACATGGTGTATATTCCTGAATAATTTTGCATTGAGGGTCAATCAGGCCATGACTACTTTTGCTAGATTATTATTTAAGACCAGTAAACTCGAGCTCCTGCTTTGCAAAACATGGAATTCTTTTAAGCAAAGAGAAACACACTGTTTTCTAATGCACACCTGGTAGACAGGTACATAGGGAAATGAAATCATGTGAAAGCACTGAGTTCATTAGAGATGTTTTTGCTCATGGACCTTCAGCCCTTTCTTTAACAAAGCAGAGAAACAAGATGTTACCATTAAAGACGCTGTACGCCCACACAGGTGTTTTTAATGATTCTGGCTGATTAGATTTCAGCTCAGGTAGAAGTTGGGTGGAGCTATGTTGTATTTTAAATAAAGTCACCAAACTTCACGAGGCAGTAAGATTATGTTAAAGGTGCAAATTCTCCCAACCTAACAGGTGCAACCCAACTAATGAGGGTCAGAGAGATGTCAATCAAGCACCGTCTGTACACGCCCACACATTCCTCATCATGTGTCTAATCAGGCACACTGAGTGAACTTTGTCTCTTTGTCCATGCCTGCTCTGCTTTGTATAGTGGTTTGACAACATGCATGAGATGAATTTTATTTATTAAATCTTCTAAAAATCATGTGCTGTAGGTAGTGACTGATCCAAAGTGTGGGACTGCTGCGAGTACAACTCAGGGTAGAACAGCATCAGCTGCATCATATGAATACAGATTATCAAGTTGTTACACACAAAATGGACTTTTAGAGGTCAGGTCATGGCTTATCTGTGGTGCAGGGTTGTAAGTTATTAATGAAAGTTTACTTAAGTCATCAGCTAGAAAGATTCCTTGAGCCATCAATTTTATATTTGTTACTGTTGTAGTATTATGGGTATTTATTTTGGGGCAAATTTGTACAGATGTAATTTAGGTTTTATGTAAAGTATGTCTTAGTTTTTATCATCGGCGATCATGTTGGACATAAGTGCTCTCACTCTCATCTCATTATCCATTTGGGTTCAATGTGTTTAAGATCCACAAATAAATCAACTTAAAAAAAAAATGCTTGTATCATCTTCATCCATCACACACACACACACACACACACACACACACACACACACACACACACACACACACACACACACTGTTGGTAGGGTGACTCAGCTTCCCCACAAAAGCCACACAAACAATCAAAAGTCTGTTTAGTGCCGGGGCGTATGTTACTCATCTCACCCTTCATAATGTGCCAGTGTGCAAAATGTTTCTCAAAGTCGGTGTAATATTGTAAGATCATTATCTTGTTACAGGGGTTTCCGTGAGAATATCATGAGCTTGCCTTGGGCCGGCTTAACTGTCTTACAGCTGAGGCACAGTAGCCAAGTTCAGATTGTTTCCCTCCCCGGTCTGATTGACAGGTGTCCAACAATCCCCCTGGCTTTGCGCCGGAGATCCGAAGATGCTGAGTGGAGGCCCTGGTGCAGTCGGGGCTGACCTTGCCCGGCTCATCAATAGCATTCATTGCTCCCAGGCTGTGTGTGACAGGTGCTCAGGCCCAAACCTCTGCCCTGGCCCCCGAACCTAAATCCTGCCCGCTTTTATTGATCCTTCTGCCTTTCCCTTCATCCCCATTTCCTCCAGGGACATTTAGGAGCGAGGCTCAGGTCTCCTCTGGCTCAAATTAAATGCCTGTGGTTAATTAGCTGAGGTTGCTATTACCAGCAGAGGTGGAAACCCTTACCAGTGCACCCAGGCCTGGGAACACTGGGAGTTGTGTGGCCTCCCCTCTGAAACAAGACAGAATTTGTAGTTTCTTCGTCTGGCCCCAAACCTTTAACGGAACACATTTCCTGGCATGCTCCCTCATTCTGAGTCAAATACATCAGGCTTTTCTCCTGCAGGCTGCAGAAGTCCAGAACAAGACTCAAACCTCCCCCCTAGTGGCTGCTGCTGTACATGCATCCCTTCAACACAACTGTGCTCGTCTCTCCAGACAGTTTAATTAAGGAGGTACATGTTTAGAAATGCACCATAGATGTTTATAATTATAACATATCTTCATTGATTGACATTTAATTAGGACATCTGTTCAATTTGCTTTTATATAAATTGCTCCTAGAGTCATTTTTTGTATAATTATGCATGTGTATATGTTATATTTCAAAATGTATATTTATAAGCATTAATTAAGGTTTGTTGTAAAATGATGTAAAGTGTTAAAGAATGCAGTTTGCATCTCTTATGTACAGGAATGTGAGAACTGTTATTTCTAATCCTTTTGTTGAGAAATAAACAATGGTGGAAAGTAACTAAGGACATTTACTCTAGTACTGTACTTAAGTACAAGTACCTCAAAATGTCTTTTTACATTGTTGTATTGGTACTTTTTCTTAAGTAAGTAAAAGGATCTAAATACTTCTTCCACCACTGGAAATGAGCAAAAGATCAGACGTCTATATATTGTTTTTTTGAAAGCTTTTCTTGCACTTATTTCCCTAGCACCAATAACACACACAAACGCAGTATGAGTAAGAGCATGTTTTAGTTTTAATAAGTTTCAGAAAGTTTCCACCTCCTGAAATGTGTTGTCTCCCCGAAGCAAACTGGAGAAAATAACACCCCTAACACCCAGGCCTCCTGCTGACTTGGTCTGTTGAGAAAAAAAAAAAGCCAAAAATCCACGATTTCTTACATAAGATTGCTTCTTGGATATTTCTGGTGCCAAATCCTTGGTGTTTTTGTTTCTGCTCATACATGACTCCTCTCATTGTTGTTTCTCTTGCCGTGAGTGAGCATCATGTTTTGTGTGTCCCTCCTTTATTCTCAATCACAAACGTAAAATGCATCAGTTTCTGTGCATCAACACATTTTTCTATCTTCCAGGATGTTCAGTGAACTGCAGTTTTCCAACATCAACTGGTGATTTACATAAAATTGTAACTTTAATTAACACTTCTGATCTTCTGTGCAAGTCCTTCTTGTGTTGGAGGACAGGTGGGACCTTTGTGGTGCTGCCCTCTGCAGCATGCGTTAATGGGTTTCAGCCAGTAGCTACATATACAATATGTCTGCAGCCTTGTGTGTTAGTTAGGTTTGGTGAGCATTTTTCATCCCCTCACTGTTACCATATAAACTATACTACTTATTATAAGCATCTGGGTTCTCTTTTTTTTCCCTCTCACACATATTGCAGCAAAGGAGTTTGATTTTGAATCATGTGTCCAATTCCCTTTTTGAAAAAAAAAGAAAAATGCCATTATTTGAGATTTAGCTGTTACTCTGTAACTTTAGTTGTACTGATATTTAAGGCTGCTCTGAAGGCAGAAATCAGCCAATTCAAAATGTCTTTGCTGGGTTCACTCATGTGTATCCCAACTAATTTTATTTCTGTCTTCAAAGGCAGCTCTGCAATTAATGTTTATATAATTAATTGTGTACACAATCGGCCTAAATTAGGGAATGACCAGTTGTAGGTTTTTGAAGCCAAACATTCACGGAAGTCTATAAGAGATAATGGGTTTTTTCCCCCAGTTTAATGCCAGTTGTTCTTTAATGACAAGTATTCAGTGTTTTTCCTCAAAACATACTACTACTACTACTGATGATAATGTTCATAATAATGGTAATAATAATACATTATTTACTATAGATAATGATCAATTGGTTCATGTTTTGATGAAAGATTATTATTATTATTATTATTATTATTATTGTATTTTTAAGTATTTAATGCATATTTTTGCACAATGGTTATATTATATATTATATATTACATATATATGTTTGAAGATTCCCATAAACACTCAGTGAATAATAAATCTGTAATCCAACAAATTTTATTCCAGTAGTGGGGGTCATGTGTTAAATTTGGGGGGGCTTTTTTTCTCATTTGTCACAGTTTGTCTCTTCTTTGACTGTTGTGATACTGCAGTGTTTCCTTGGTTACTCGTGTCTATTCCTAAACAGGCCATATGATGTACAATATTCCTGTAATGCTTTGGCTTCATCTCAAGGCCTCAGCACACCGGGGTTGCACTGTCTCACTCTTTCACAATTCTCAAAATGATATCCACTCAGGAGTTGACCCCCGCTCTACATACATACACTGCTGTGATACAGGATTTTAGGATTCACAATAAAAGTTAAACTGAAGGGTGGAGCAGCACTCGCCTCTCAAATCAGTGCTGTTATGTTTTTGCTCAGAATGTCACGTTGTTTTTGTATCCATGTCATCCATCCATTTTACTGTCTAAATTATTAATTCCTGTATGTGCTGCTGGCTCATGATGTCAGTTTATAACGATGATCACTGCTGTGAAGTGTGCATGTATCCAGATGTCCCCTCTATGTGTGTGTGTGTGTGTGTCCTGGCCAGGGCCTGTGGATCCTGCCCAGCCTCAGAGCTCCTTTACAGGCCCAGGTCTGTCTGCAGAGACACCTCCATGCCTTCCAGCTGTTTAACCTAAAAGCCATCGTCCTCCTAGAAAGTTGGGATTTGTTCAACATCTTTGTCTTTCCAGGTTACTTTTGTGCAGTATTTGTCTCTCTTATCTTGTTGTCTATGACTCTTTTTACCTCTAATATTTCTTTTCTCTCTCTTTTTTATTTCACTCCCTCTCACATCGTCTTCTTGAACCATATTCTCAGCTTTTTCTCCCTTTTTCTCTCCTTTTGTCCTCATCTACCTTTTCTGTGTCTCTGCTGAGAACATGTTATTTGATTTAGCCTGGAAACACCATTATAACCCCCAACAGAGAGGTGCTTCACCAATGAGATGAGCTGGATACCATGGCAGAAGGTCAAACTCTGCATGCAAGTGTGTGTCTGTGTGTCAGTGTGTGTATGCATGCATTACTAATACTGTTTCCCTGGAGAGTTTCAATTTAGTGTGTAAAAACATACAAATACAGTGTGTTACTGTATGCATGCCCAAACCCACACCAATATACAGTTTATATTGTTTGCTTGTACAGACAAGTCATGTATTTTCACACTGCACAATAACGAGCACAATAACAGCAGCAAAAACTGATGATCCCAGTCTGACTGACAGACCTCACTTTGCAAATATACCCCAATGTGTGCAGGCTATTTGTTCAGTTTGACAGGGAAGACAGACATAACTTGTACATAACTTAAATAAAATGAAAACTAGTGCCATGGGCCAAGAAATAAGGAAGATGTTTTTAGTGCAGATCCAGGAAAATCTAAAAGATTTCTTTTTGCCATTTTCTCCTGTGCCACAGAATTTACATGAATGAAATTGTATTTTGATGCTGTTCCAGATGCAGATATATCTTTCTTAACATTTAACTAAATGTCAAAATGCATTTATAGGATATAATGCTGCCTTTGAGGCATACACTCTTGTTGCCGTCATTGCCCAGCTGATGCTGCAGCATGCTGAGGAAGAAATTCAATCTCCCCCTATTGTTCGCTCCATTGTAATGTTTTCCTCTCTATTCAGTCTGTGCATTAAATAGTATGAAAACACTTGTTAATACTGTGTAAAGCTATATAAAACATGTTACTGTCACAGTGCACTGTTTTTTAGGAGTTATTTTAGATAAAGTGTAGCCACTTTTCCTCAACCAGCCTTCAGTTTGGGATTTCCTATTTTGTGAATAACTAATTAACATAAATCCACCTGCAGGTCACTCTGAGCAGGCAAGGGGAACGTTTGTGATTTGGGTGAACTGACCCTTTAACACTGTCGACAGGATTCCCACTTTTAAAAAAGTCTCAATATCAAGACAAGACAATATCAAGACAATATCTCTCCCCCAAAAGACTTTGGGGGAGAGATATTGTCCCACGCTGCATTTTACTTACTATATGTCTCTCGCCTTGCAGCCTTGTCATGTCATTGTGGGTCATCAGCGCGGCTCTGCGAGGTTGTTAACACTGTTTACAGCAATACATTGCATTTACATATACGATAGTCTTATTTATGCTACTTCTCTTAAAGCAAAAAGAACTAAAGGAAATATTTTTCCTGTTTAATTTTCTGACATGTCATGCCATCTAATTGTGGAAATCAAAGATCTGCACTCCACTCATTTGGATTTTTGTTTTGTTTTTGACAGAAACAAAACCTTCTGACTCTGTTACCTGAGGTAAGAATAATGGGATGCAGTCCTCATATTTCACTTATTATTACTGAGTGACACACCACAAAACTCTGACATGTTACGTGCCTTCAGTCTTATTTGAAACACTACGGCATGTTTCAAGTTTCTTTTTTTAAATACGTCCAGCTTCACCATCTCCCTTGTTGTGTGCAGCCAGTGCTGCTGTATGGCTGCGCTGTGTGAGAAGTTGTTAACACCGTTATTCCTAACTCAGATGAAGGCCGCGCGGCTGGTTGTTCACAGCCCTGAAGCCTCCGCGGCATCCTGAGGGACCAAAGCCGAGCGGCCGTCACATGACCGGCGGCATTAACTCCTAACACCTGTGGGAAGAAACAAAATAGCCTCACAGCTCACAGCGGTTAAATATGAGGGGCGATAAGTCTTGTGACTTTGTGCTGATCAGTGACATTCCCTGCCTCTTACATGTGTTTTGTGATGTGTGATGTCGTATTTTGAAAACTAAAAAGAGAATGAAAATTATCCATAGTGAGGCCTTTTGAGCTGAGCTTAATGCAAGTAAAAGGAAATAATGTAGATAAGGGATAGTCTTCACAGGTCCAGAAATATAGCCATGCCCCACCCAGTTTAATGTGTTTTGCTGGGATCAGACTCTATGATATTGTGCCTAATGTCCCAGTCTGACAGACGTGAGGTGTCAGAGATGAAGATGGGCAGGATCATTTGGTGTTTAGTCCCATGTAGTGTGCTGGAAACATCTGATTCTGCATCCAGGTCCTCTCACAAATCCCATATGAAAGACTAGCACGTCAAAATTGTTTTGCCTTCCACTGCCAATTTGACATTGTCTGTGATACTTTGCATGCCGGTTGTGAAAGACCACAAAATGCCAAGTGACAGGAGAAATTCAGAGCTGTCAAATATGACAGAACAACAGGGCGGTCGGTCTCTAACATGTTAATGGCGGAGCCCTGTAGGGAATGTAACATTAGGGAAGTCAAAGGGTTACTTCACCCATATTTCTCAGTTATCCCTATTGTGTTATCTAGCCATCTAATCTCTAAGAATCCTTCCTCATCTTAATACAATGAGGGTGCTCAATGCATTGAAAGAATTACTTTTAAAAAAGGTCAAAATCAGATTTAATTGATAATGATGCACTACTTCAGTAGTAATTGTCAAATTCACAGTATGTCCATGTTTGCTTGTTGTGTGTCTTCAAAGTTACCGTATATTTAACGTATCTCATTATGATTGCCAAGATTGTCAACTCTCATGTCTGCAGAGCCTCTCTCTGCACGTTTAATGCACCATAGGTCAGTGGAAGACTTTTCAAATGAGGCTACATTTTCAAGAATAAGGTTAAAGTAAATAAAACGAGGTTTATTCACTGTCATGGGTTTTCTTGCAAAAAGCAGCTATGATATCTCCCACTTAGTCCAAAGAACTACAGAAGTGTCAGCAAGCTACGGCTACTCAGCCTGAGAAAAACCTTTTATAAACTCTTCTGTGGCTCTGGAGGAGCTTTTTAAAGTCTGAGAAAATAACCGTGATGAGGGCTGGGCAAGAAGTCTACAAATGTTTAACAGAAAGCCTGAGGTAGAAACTGGGTGCATGGAGTTTAAAAGATGGTGGAATTTAACCAGGCAGGGACGGTCTACTGAAATATGCTATTGAAGTTGCATTATGGGAAATGTAGGATCCAGTGTTTTTGGAGCTTGACCCTTACTAGGGACTGAAAGTCAGAATATCTTAATGTGCTATACCAAAGCAGTCGAGTACCCTTTTACAAATACACAAACTGTGGGATCATCAAACTTAGAAAGGCCTGAACTTTGTCCTCCAAGCCACCATGTTGCCTCATGAGGCCTTATGTTATACTGTACCCCATATTTTATTATGTGTCTGGTTTTCTTCTTCCCTGAGTTACTGGTGTTATTAGAGCCTGAATATACTGGACCCCTTGCTGTCGATTAGATTATTAGATTATAGAGAATTACATCAATATATTTTACCAAAAGAAAGGGGGTGGAATCTTTTTCCCTGCCCCTAGCATGTTTCCACTTTCTGCCTTGCAAAATCCCACAGGAGTAAAGCTCTGTGTGTGTGTGTGTGTGAGTGTGTGTTTGGTGCACATGCATTCCTAAATGTGTGTGGATACAGTGTGTTCCTACGCATGTACATTGTGTTTGTGAAAACGAATGGGCTTGTGTTTGTGTGTGTGAGTGAGAGGTGCTGAGCTCATTAGGGACTCTCTGCTAGGAAGGTAACGGCTAATGTATCCTCATTGTGCTATATTGCGCGTGCAAAAGGCCTCCATCCAAAAACCACTCGCTCAGGCCCGCCTCAACTAGAAGCACATGGCAGCTTGCTGTATATGTGTTTATGAGTGCGTCTGTGTGTGTTCTGCACACCCGACAATGTTGACGGATTCATACTACAGTGTTGCTCTCAGTGAGCTTTGATTTGAGCTGGAGGAAAAAAGCAGAAGGAAAACATTTGCCAGGTGAAATTGGCATTTTTAAACCAGAGAAGGGCAGTTTTGACAATATGACCATTAGCATTTTTTGTTTGTGTATTTACAGAAGCACATTATCTTCACCAAAGACAAATTCCCTTGTAATTTTGAGTTAACATCTCGTAAGTGGGAGACAAGATCTCGTAACTATGATCCATATCTTTAATCATTAGAAAACTCATAAAAAAATCTTTTTCTCATAATTATGATATTTATGAAATCTCTTGAGTCACAATCCCACTATATGGCAGTCATGATAACAAAATGTCTCCAATAATTGTTTTAAATTTTTTTCCCCCTCTCTGAATGTAATGCATGTTTGTATGGATTAACTCATGAGTTAAAGAAATGTAGTTTGTTTCACTTTTCCCAAACCAAAGACATCATTCCTCGTCTCACTACCTAAACATGTTGCATATGAATCACCAGTTTGTCCTCAAAAGTGACAAAAAATTTTTTTTAAAATAAATAAAACATTTTCCCCTCTACCATATTTTATGTAGTTGGGAGTTTACTTGAATAAATCTTTAAACCTGCAAGACAAGTCTTAATTGGTAGATTGTATCTGAATGCATGTTTTTACTACATGCATGTGAGTGTGTATGGGTTTGAGCACACTGTGCACTAAACTGCAACCAAAGTGCTACTCAGCTGCAGTGAAGAATGAAATGTGACGGGTCCGTCCACAAGAGCCTAAATCTAAACTCCATCTGCCTCTGACACACACACACACACACACACACACACACACACACACACACACACACACACACACACACACACTTCTCTCACCACTCCCATTTCTCACCAGTTCTCTACCATCCAGTTCCTTCCTCTCGCCTTCACAAACCCCCCTCCTCACTTTTTCACACTTCCTTTACTGTGGTAGTCTGTGTGTGCGTTCCAATACCCGTACTACCATACTATTTAGTATGCCAGAAAAATATTTAGTATGTCCCAATGTCAAATACAGTATGCCAAAAATACCAGGATGTACTACTGCATCCGGTCGCATTTTGCAGTATGCAAGCCAGCATGCTTTTCTGACTATTCGGACCCACAATCCTCTGCGCAGCGGAAGATATGTTGAGAGAGTACAGACAGATGACAGCTCACTGACAGATCACAGCTCATTGACAGATCACAGCTCATTGACAGATGACAGAAACCGCAACGGATTGCGACGGATGTATGAGCAAGAGGGTCAAAGTTCAAGGTGCAATGTTAAGACGAAGTAGTATGTCCCAATTGTATGCATACTGCATGCAACAGTAGCCTTCATACTATGTAAGGGTAGCTGCAGTACGTACTAAAAGTAAAAAGAAAAAGTATGCGTTTTGTTACGTAAGCATGTGTTAGCTGCTGCTCAGGTGCTTGTTTCTTCTTTTTTCACCTCTAAATAAATTGGTTTCGATGCAGTAATCACGTCACTTTATCGTGATGTTGCTGTGTTCCCAGATCTCAGTTACTTTAGAGAGAGTTATTATGACCGATAGAAATGATGCCAAAAACTATGAAGAATCTTGTAATATTGTAATGCAGGCCTGACAAAACAGGTTTATCTTTATAAAAAAACATCTTAGCAGAGTTTTTAAATGTCGTACTGGTGTCTTCACATTAGCTGCTGATGCTGAGAGAGAAAGAGCAGATGATTCTTTATCAGCTTGCAGGGATTAGTGGGTACTAGTTACGGCCATAATCACACACTCACTCACACTAACACGTTCTCTGCAAACCCACATTTGCTCTCAAGCATTCTGTACACTTGCACATTCTCTTAAACACAGGGGCAAACACATGCTCACACACACACACACACACACACACACACTTGAGAGGTTTGAGAGGCGGCCAGTCCGTGAGCGCTGCGAGGCCACATGATGGTTGGAGGGAGATTTGAGAAGGCTTATCTGAGGATAGATAGAGCAGCAGACTGCAGCTGTGCTGAAATGATTTATATCAGCAGAAACACACACACACACACACACACACACTTTTTGAAGGCCGTACCACAGACGTGCGCATGTGTGTGTGTGAAACACAAGTGCATATTATTGCAGCAGAATTGCACATGACACGAATACTTAACTGTAAAATCAATTTGCACATTTGTCTGTGACTGTGAATGATGTAAGTAGATTATTACCTTTGTTTAGTCACAGTATGGACAAGAAGCATTTACTGTGCTCTCTTTATCTGCAGATGTTCACTGCTCAAGATTTCAAAGGCCAATATGAGTGAACTTTACCACAAAAACAGACTATAGTATAGCTATTAAGGATATGAATGGGAGCAAATCTTTGCAGCCAGGTTCCAAAATCTGGTGGAAAGCCTGAAACCAGAAGAGAGGAGACTGTTGTAGCAGATTACTGCCCATGGATTTGGAATGAGATGTTCCAACAACCACACACGGGTGTAAGGTTTGGGTTAGTAGTGTATGTGTGTATTTTAGGGTTTTCCTATTTAGTAATGCAAAATATGGCAGAGGCATTGTACATTCATGTATATGGCTGCTAAACCCGATTAAGCAGGTCATTAATAATTTGTAATTAAAACAGTATCAGAGAAGAGCAAAATTTGCATGTAAAATTTGTGGTACTTTTCTGGCACAAACAAAAGGTAAAGAGACTTTAGGGTCAAAGCACACACAGACACAAAGAGAAAGGAGGGATAGAGAGCAAAGGATTTGACAACTTGAGACAGATGAGATTGAAGACACTTTTATTTACGCATACATGCGCATATATGCGTTGGCCAGATTACAAATCTTATTGCAATTGGTCTTTGATTTCCCGGACTACATGCAAATCAGGGTTGGCCCTCTTCCAGTCCAGAAGGAGGTGGTAATGAAGCTGTTTGGTAACTGCCAATAACACCAGAAGAATAATAACTTCTGCACTTCAGCTATTCAGTTACAACAATAACAGTTTATTCAATTCAATTCAATTTCAATTCAGTTTTATTTATATAGCGCCATATCATAACAAAGTTATCTCAGGGCACTTTTTTCGAAAAGAGCAGGTCTAGACCGACTCTTTATATTTACAGAGACCCAACAGTTCCCACCATGAGCAAGCACTATGCGACAGTGGCAAGGAAAAACTCCCTTTTAACAGGTAGAAACCTCGAGCAGAACCAGGCTCAAGGTGGGCGGTCATCTGCCTCGACCGGTTGGGTTGAAGGGGGAAGGGGGGAGCGGGAGAGAGAGAGAGTTTATCTAGCTTTAGTTACCAACTATCCATAACACAAACACATGAATGAAGCTCATTTATGAATTACGAACGAGACAAAAAAGTTTTATCGTCTTCACGGGCTTTAATTCCCGTTGCTCCCTCACCCGCACAAATCATTCAGTGGTTGAACTGATCAGGGATCAGATAAATGCTACAGCAGCTCGGTACGCCTTGTATTTGATTGTATGTGTAGAAATTGCTGGAATCGTTTTTCCTTGTTGCTTTAATGAGACAGAGAACAACGGCTAAGTTCAGTGTAATGTTAATGTAACTTTAGCTGCTGTTATCACAAGGACAGAGGAGACAGACCACGAATGTCGGTTGCATTTACACCTTTTCGACATCGGGCTAGAATGCACAGTTGGATTTCAATCCGTTGTGAATGCTTTTTGGATGCATTTACACACACACACACACACACACACACACACACACACACACACACACACACACACACACACACACGCTTTTTTGAGATCGGATAGCTGTCCCATTAGCCGAAGACCCATGAAGTGACTGTAAATTGGGTCTTAGCAAACATACATGTCTGGTTTCAGCCTGGACACTCACTAACATGTCTGTAGACATTCAGTTTATTTACATTTACTAACTTGAAAGGAAAATGTGTGCACACTCTACTAATGATAGGTGAGACCGATATAAACCACGCAAACGCCCTTTCTAACCCTCCTTCTAATTCAGGCAGTTGGTGGCATCCAACTAGAAGTAGCTGCCTCTCATTGGGTGATTACCTGGCCTCAATCAGGATGTGCCTACAAATGTCTACATGCCCTCAGATATGTTTTAAAAAGTAGTCCCTGCCACGGCTTTAAGGCCATTTAGAGTCACATTTTAGAGTCACAGAAAGTTTTTCTGTTACATTGTCAGGTGGGGATCATAAAGTCAATTTGAGGCTTATTTTTAACATATTTTAATGTTGGACTGGTGAGTTACTCTTGATGACTTGATAAGAAATAAGCTGGTGAAAGAGCTCAACACACAGCGACTTAAGCAAACACAAGCAAATAAAGAAAACAAAACAAAACTACATCCTACAACAAAATGTACATCCTACAACAAAGTAGGGGAAGTTATTGTCTTTGCTCCCAGGACTTATTTCTTTTAACTGTCCCCAAAGTCCGTACTGAACTGGAAAAAAGGGCGTTTATATGCTGCTCCCTCGGCTTGGAATCAGCTGCAAAGTCACCTGAATCTTCAGGAGCTGGTCTCATTAGACGCATTTAAAGTGACTCTAAATGACTTGGATGCATGTACTTCTGGCTGTAAATGTTTTGAATGTTGAAGAATTATTTGATATCTTATAATTCTGTAATTATTATTCTGTAATAATAATTCTGTTTGTTTTATGTCTGCAGCTGTGTTATTCGTGCTGAGATTTTTTTATCTCAATGAGTCATTTACTCCTGGTTAAATAAAGGTTAAATAAATAAAAAAAACTGCAGCAGATAAATAAAACACTAGCCAATTTGAGAAACACATTAAACTATTTAAAGGGAAACTCCGGTATTTATTTTTTTTTTTAATTTTTTTTACAAATTTTTGGGTCTAATTGACAAATATTTATAAAAGGTTTTGGAATTGGTTCAGTAGATCTCCTCCACCGGCATCAGCGAACAGACTGCAATGGCTGCAACGTAATACTGCGCCTATGTAAAGTCCGTCCACTAAAAGTGCTTGTTTTTGCTGCTGACAGGCTCAGAGAACTATACAGATATACTTTATATTGTTAAGTCAGTGTTGTGTATCTTGTGCAGTTTACAGCAGTTGTTTTGCTGAGGGCAAAGATCTGTGTCCAGCTCATGTGTGGTGTGATGGAGTTACAGCATGCTGTGTGATGTGCTCTCTTGGCAGTCGCAAAGGTGACTGTTAGATATACTGTATATAGCTCTCAGTCCCGGGGCCTGCAGTTGGCTGGGGTTAGGGTTACGAGGGGCTTAAAGTGTAAGTTAATAGAAAGTGTTCAGTGGCACAGAGATGAGCTGATGCGATGCACTTTTCTATTTTCACTTCCCAAAACCCCCCTCCGACCTCTTGGTTGCATGGAGCAAAAGGGTTTGTGCTCTGATGCCGTTAGCAGATGCATGTGCGTTATTGTGGAAAGGGGAATTGGACATTCTCCATATACTGCGCTATAAATATCCCTGTGACGTTTATTGTACTCTCTAGGGTTCAGGTGCTAAAGTACTTGGATCTCACTTGATCCTTTTGTCTTTATTCATTGTTGTTGTCAAATAGCTCTGTCACTTCTGAGATGGATTGTTGAGATCATGTGAGCCAGTGTGGGAACGGGGAGTAAGAAGTGACTTCAGTGCAGACTAGTTTTCAAATTAGGGGGGGGGGGGGGCTTAGCTCCCCCAAAAGAGACCTGAGCTCCCCCAGAAGCAACAGAATAACAAGTTTGGAGGGGTCCGGAAAAACTGATAAATAGCGATTAGCATTTCTAATGCTGCAGTGAATGATATATAAGAAATACATAAAATCTAAAGTCTTGTCATCAGTAATTTTAAATGTATGTGCGTAGCTCTGCCCTGGTCAGTGTGGCTGACTTTATCTCCCATTAATAATGCATGAGACATGATGATCCTGATATGTGCAGGGTGTTTTCTATGTCTCATGGCTCATGGACTGCTTTCATGTGTTGTTTTGCACGCCTATGCGTAATTATTGTGCGTGGATCTGGTGTCCGATCAGTGATTCTCAACGACCAGCTGCAGGAGTGGACCTCCTGACAGCAACGTCACTTCAGCAGCCTCTCTCATAATTTCTGTGGTGCATTTAAAGCTGAGTGTCCCCTCCGTCCATCAGCATGCAGTGAAGACTGCCCTTCCAGATCACACACCTTTTGTGAAGCAGGTTCCTCCTTTATGTCAGCCACAAAAACAACACATAACAATTTTTCCACACAATGACAGATTAGTTGTAAAACTCAAAAAAGGCCTAAATATCTCTACTCTTACTTTAATTTTGATAAAATGCTGTACTTCAGCTAGATGTGTATCAGCTGTATCTCTGTATGTAGGTTTTGCTTTTTTAACCCCACACCCACACCCACCCCAGCATGCGAAAAGAGACCGTCACAAAAGACGCAGCATAATTTAGTTGTTGATCAGTTTTTATTCTTTTGGGTCATCATATGAAGCACCTTCTAGCCAGTTTGGAAATATGGTCATTAGAGTGACAGAATTCAATTACATTCTGCAATGAACTTTTAATGCTTGTTTAAACATTATTGCAGTATCATATGTGTTTGATTTGTCACACAGGTGCGTAAAATAAGTGTCAGAAAGTCACAGAAGAATCTAAAAAGTCAGTATTGTACATGTAGTTGATAACACACTATCTGAAGTGAAAGCTTTTTAATGTTGAATAGATGTTGATGTTGATATCAGAATCAATTCATTTTAGATGCCAGAGTCTTGGAAGAGTTTGTACTTTACTATCTGAACTGCGTCCTTTTCCTCCATCAAACATTGCTGGTTTTTCTCAACATTCCAATAAACCAGTAGGAGTATTTATACTTGTCTGTTTGTTCAACCCAGACAGAAGCAGCTTTTACCTCCTCCAGACTCCCGAGGAGAGCATGCACTTTCTGTCTCTCTGTTGTCCTGATACAGCATCCTCACCATACGTCATTATTCTGAAGTGATGCTCTGAAAGGCTGACTGATAATTTAACATGGCTGACCTTACCACTAAACCCCCCGCCCCCCCATCCCCCCACCCCCGAAAATGAGATTAAGGCTTCTTGCATTTCACTAGGTATGCACATATTCACTATATGTTCTTTTCTAAGAATATCCACCAGCAGATCATTACCAAATTGAATGTGACTTCTGGCTGTGGTGATGGACACTCTATATGAGGTGCACTGATAGGCTCTGGGATCAAGTGAGCGTGACTGTATGTGTCTCTGTACTCTCCTGTAGCTGCATGTGTGTGTGTGTGTGTGTGTGTGTGTGTGTGTGTGTGTGTGTGTGTGTGTGTTCATGCTGTGGGCGAGTATGTGCACAATTAGGAAGAGAGACAGAGAGGGAAGGTACAGAGATTTACACTTGAGGCACTATGACCAATATTTAAAAAAAAATGCAATTTGTTGGTGCTGATGAGTACATGAGGCCAGACAGGACATCCTGCGCTCACGTAATTTAATTGCCATGTTTTGGGTCAGTATACCTTTTTAACAGATAACACTGAATTGTCAAAATAGCACCGGCACCCTTTATATATACTGATCACCAGGGAAGAGTTCAATCAATCAGAGAGGATGTCAGAAACACCTCATAACATCCGTGTAAGTTAAAGTTAATGAGCTCTTCCTGTTGAAAACAAATATATTACATCTACATTAGATAAATAAGATTTATGTAAATTTAAGAATATTGAAAACTATACCAGTAAGTCTAAAATAACATTGAGTAAAATTATGACAAAATATTAAAAAGATACTGATTGCATAGTGTCGCTGTCCTGTGAAAACCATGTGTCTCGAAAGAAAATCAGCTTTTTATTAGTTACAAAGAAGGTCTGTTTTCAGCTTTGTGACAATGGATTTTGTTAAGAAGAAGAGTGAGAATTTTCTCCACCTATAAAGGAAAACATAATCCTTCAGTTTATCAAAACAACTTTGGAGATTAAAGTAAGGTTTTCATTGGACAGAGATGATGAAGACAACGAAAATGGAAATATTGCTTAAAATTTCATAAATAGGAGAATCAAAATGCTTTCACAACAAATGAAAGTATCAAAGGGACAAGATAACAATCCTCAAAAGAAGATCCCTTCGTGTGGACCCCAGGAAGACTAGCAACCACATTGTGGAAGCTAATGGGGATCCAAATAAAGAATAACTCTGAAAGGGGTACAGAGGCCTCAGATATTATATATAGATATACTACAGATATAGATTTAAAAAAAGCTAACCGTCAATAAAAGAAGATTCATCTTATGTTTGAGGAGAGGACACACTTATAACAACATGATAAAAAAAAGAAATTCATCTATAGCCTGACACAAAAAAATAACATCACACACATTACTCCAAAATACCTTTTGTCTTAAGAGTTTGTAACATCTGAATCTGGACCACTTCAAATTTTCAGGTCCAGGTCCAGGTCCCCTCCCCAACAAGTCCTCCACATTAAACAACAAAATATGTGGTTTGTAACTGCCCTCCATGACGACACATATAAGCATTTTCTGATCCCCTATCTTTAGATTTGCAACAGGTTGTAAAATCCGTGGGACCAACTTCTGAATGCTTGTCCACTGAAACAGGACAAGTCAGTAGCGTTTCAGTCACTGGAGATGAGGTGGTCTTCCCTCTCGAAGTTCCAATTTGTGCTGGACATTGATGAAATCTTCTCTGGTGCTACTTTAGGAATACAAAGGAGCACTGATATTTCTAAAGTTTTGAAAGGTTTCATTCTGTATGAAGCTGGTGTGTAAATATCAAAGCCGAATCCACCCACCAAACCTGTTTTATAGAGCCCTGCTAAAATGGAGGGCCCCTCTTCAGCCTAGTCCCCCTGCAGATGGTCTGAATTATCTCACTGTATGGCTTAGGGTTCCCTTGAGATTCAGAGCAAGCATGAGTTGTGTGCAGGTTTTGTGTGGTCCTAACCTTTTACCGTTATTTCTCTCTTTCTCTCCTCTCAGATAACAGTCTTTTCTCTTGTTAGAATAAGAGAACAGTGGGTATTTCTTCATCATCATTATTTTCTCTCTCCTGGATATTCTTTTGTTCTTTATCTCTGTCTCTCTCTCGCTGCGCAGCTTCCCCATTACCTCATGTTCTTCCATTTCATTTTATTCTCTTTTTCTCTTTGTACCTCCTTAACTCTCGTTTCATTTTATCTAGACAAAACAGACACGTTTGCACTATTCATCATGACAGATTGTACTTTTCAAAGGATGGGATGAGAAGAAGAAATTTGATAGCAGAACTTCCTCTGGCTCCTTCGCCATCCAGGTTTTTCCTGTAACAAAAAAAAAGAAGGAAACTCCCTGATTTCTGAAAACTCCTTTGATGACAGAAATGTACTTGTAATAAGAAATGTGAGCATCAGAGACCCGCTGCAGCACGTGTCCACCACCTGTTGTCTGTAACAGACCCAACCTGAAGCTATATACTGTTATATATATATATATATATATATATATATATATATATATATATATATATATATATATATATATATAGGCCCCTTTGTGTCAGACCAGGCAGATAGAGCAGCAGACCCAATGTAACACAATCACACCCTGCACTGTCAAACACATTATATCTGTATTCTCTCAGCCTATAATGCATAACTTTTCTTATTGGTGCAGACAGTTTGCACCAGTAGAGAAAAGTGCAACTAAGGCAACATGATACAAAGATTGTCTTTTCTGCTAATGGCTGTCAAGCAAGCAGTGGTACTGCAATGTCTCCTTCCTCAGATAATGATAAAATTGAGTTTCCGGCAGCCTTTTCAGTAGCTTCTCAGCCACAGTGGCTATCTCTGCTCATGCTAATGACCCAGTTCTTCTTCTGTTCTTTCCGAAGAATCCAAAGACAAAACACATCACTTTCTGAGCCGTTTCGAAAACAGTTTAAAAAGTTTTGATGTTCTGGCCAAAGGTGGACTCACTGACAACAAATGTAGTCCATTTACTTGCTTGGCAGGTGTGGCATGAACTTTTTAGATCCCTATTTTGACATTGCAGTCATAATAACAATAAGACAATGGGCCTCAAGCAAGAACCAGTCATACCAACAGATTTGTTTTTAAGTGGCACGTACGAGTGAAGAAAATTGGTGGCATTCACCAGTTTTCTCATACTTAGAATTTTCTCTTAGATATAAACGAAATTCACGACTCACACTGTCGTATGAGCCATGTACAGTCTGCCTTTCTTCTTACTCTTGTGTGATGTTTTTGTGAATGAAACTTGCCCACAAATGGAGCAGAACAGTTAGCCTTATTTGGCAATATTAGGACCATTGATTATGCTAATGATCAAATCTCATGAACGTGCTACTCCTCAACCAAACAATGAAACAACCAGTCAGAGCTATACAACAAAGTGTAGTCCTGCCTTCTTATTAAGTGGGCTTTTTTACAGTGTCAGCTAAATTTCTTAAATGTCAATTAGAGGTCATGCATCTGGCCTTTTTTTTTATGTTGTGGGTTAAAGGAATATTGTGTTAACAAGCCCCGAGCTGACTTAGTACGCCGGCCTTCTGTCCCTCAGCTCTTGTCAATGGACTTTACAGACCCACAAAAACTAATCTGTGCGGGAGTGTGGTGGGGCAGATGTAGTGGTAAGGGGTTTAATGGGTGGAAGCAGCCCTTATATTCCTCCAGTGAAAGTGTTCCACCTTTTCACCATGTGGCACTATCAAACATCAGTCTTCAAACAGTAGGTGTATGTTTGGATGCTAAAATAAACTTTCACAATATCTCTTACCTGCAGTTAAAATAACACATACACAGTGGTTCCATTACCTTCGGCAGGTAACATTGTTTTACAAGCATCAACACTACAAGTGAAATAATATGCGTAACTTCCTTGGATGATGTGAAAAATCTAGCTTTCTAGCCCAGACCCCAGAGAGAATGGTTATGGTACAAAAACAAAACTATTCTTCTAACATCCTTTGCAACAGGAAGAGCTGAGGTTTAAGGGAAATATATTAACACTTCTGGTGAGAGAGGTTAAAATGACCTAATTCAAGAAATGTAAACACCTTGGGAGCATACTTTTTACACTGCTGAGCAAATGTGACTTTGTACCCTGCCCGATTAAACAGAGGTCAGAAATCATCCGAATTATAATCTCATTTGTTTATATACAATATTTTAAGAAGGTATCAGCATAAATAAAAAAAAACTGTCAATGAAAAAAGAGTGACATGAAGAAATAATCTGAACTTTGTCATTGAAAAACACATCAGAATGCAAAAAATATCAAAATAAAATTAAAAAAAAATGTAATGCCTGTGTTTCATTTTTCAGTTAACCCTTGTTTCAGTGCAAATACATGGAAAAAGTTATATTGGCACTAACTTTTTCCAATACAAATGTTTCAATGCCAATGTTTCCTTTTTCAGTTCAGGTTTTGTTTTCAATGCCAAATTTTATTTTCAATGCCAAATATTAAAGTCACTGTCCTGGCTCCCATAGGTATCACAAGTCATGTAACTCAAAGAAAACGGAGGCAACAGTCCCTTAACAGAGAGAAAGATTGCTGCATCAGTTGTGCGCTACTCACAATGCTGTCCTGACACCCTTTCCCATGCAATTTAATAACAATTTGCACCCTAATTCATGTGACACAAGTGTGAAAGACCCACGCAGGTTAAAATGCCTGAGACACGTTAGAGGATCTAAAAAAGCTTCTTAGATGAGGACCAACAGCAAGTTCAGCTTCTACTGACATTGTAAATTTAGATATCCTATGACCTGGATAGGAAGTAAAAATCAGCATCTGCCTAGGTAGGTACATTTGATACTAAATTTTACTGGTAATGCTTTTATATTTTTTCTGTAGTAAAGAATACTTCTTCCACCTCGGCTGTATGGTTCGTATGAGAAAATGATTAACCGCCTCACTTAAACGGAGAGCAGATATAATTTCATGAGAACTTCGGGACAGAAATATGGGACAGCCTCTTCACGGGTTTTCCAAGCGAACTGGCCAAAATGTAACGGAGCCTGTCTTCACGGCCATGTAGTGTGATTCACTCTCCTGGTGTGAGCTCTCTCACTGTGGCTGAATATAAACCTGCAAGCTAAGAAACTCCTTTGTGAGTCATACTCTATCACATTAAAATAAAGCAAACGCCTTATAAATAGAAGAGAGATGTGACTATTTACTCACCAACATGTTCTTGGCTGTGTATAATGGGCCTGGTTTCATATTTCAGGTGTTTATGTGTAGACAAGGCTTCACTTTGAAATATACCATGTAAACTAAATTTAGTGGCATTTCTACATGCAGTATGTGCATACATTTGTTTTATCTTTTTGTAGGATTAATGAGAAGCGGTGTGCTTTTTTTTTTAACATGTTTCTTCTTACCAGGCATAAATGAGTATTAACATGTGTGCAGTTACCTGTGTGTGTGTGTGTGTGTGTGTGTGGCTGTGTTTTATGGGTGTGTGTGTGCATGTTTTTTCTCAACAAAAATGAGTGATTGTTTGCTTGTGAGAAATTGCCTCTGTGTGAGCATGTAGCATGTATGAGTGTGTGTGTGTGCGTGTCCATAATAAACTATGGGGGTCACTGGGGGGTCGACTGGTTGTCTCCTCTAGAATGTATTTGCATCTGAAACTCCAAGGTCAGGACTAATGTTTTTCTCTCTGGCCGTGTCCCTGAGGGGGGCAGAGAGATTAGCTTGTCGTATTTCACCTGTCAAACACTTAAAAAGGGCCAGCAAGAGCCGGTCAGAGATGCCTGTGAGCCGATGGGTCTCCTGAGGTCGCAGCTGCCCATCCACAACCGCTGTCACAGAAACCCCAAAGGAAGAGCACGGTGGGGCGGGCTAGGTAGAACTACACCATGACACCACCTTTTAAAAATATGATATTTGCCAATATGATACAGGCTGACCTTTAGAGCAAGCCTGCAATGACAGCTGATATTCTTTTAAAATGTATTGGACTGTGCATCCACAGTGTAGGTATCCTGACCAAACAGTAAGAGTCGTTAGTGCAGCATCAAGGACATGGACCTCACTGGCTTCCCACTCGTTAACACCTGCAAACCCGGCCTCGGCTCGGTTGTGGGTCAAATACCTAGAATCGAACCTCTGCTGTATGCAATGAGAGATTTGTCCCCCCCTGTGCCATCTGTGCGTGCCAATAGTTAATTTCTTGAGTAAAAAGCAGTTTGACTCTGAAACTCAAGTGTTTGTTGAGTCACATCTTCACCATAGATTCTTCTTCTAAGCTTAAAGAGTAACTTAACACACCAACTGTTGTTTTTGCTGACCTAGTGGTTTAACTTTCAACCTTCCTGCAGTGATGAACAGGTGTACTCCAGGACCCTGTGACATCACTGTTGGGTGGGGCTACAGGTGCAACAGAGCACACTTCTGACCACACCCAACCGCACCCAGTCAGAGGTGAAACAGGCTTGAAACTTTCAACTAGAGAGGACAGTAAAACTTTACAACCTGGTGTTAAGTTCTCTTTTTATTGCCAAAAAAACTAAACGATCTTCAACTGAATTGACATACAGTGCACAATATTTTTTATGGCCAGCTAGCTAGTCCACAAAGTAGGAGTAAGCATGCACATCCAGACCAAAAAACATCACCTTGGTGTAATAAATAGCGAATATTGGAGCCCTGCAGTGTGCGAGCTGTGTATTGATTTACTTTGTAGCTTGCTAGTCTCCCAACATACAGTAGAAACTAGTAGGAGGTATAGGTATACCATCTGCCCCAATTTATTTCAACAGAACAAACCATGACACTTTTCTCTGCCACCTTTCTTTTGGTTCGTATATCATTAATCGTGAATGAGGTCGCCACTTCTCTGTGTTTCATTTTCAGCCATGATGGTGAGCACTTCTGTAGGTGAAGTGTGTTTGCAAACATTCGCAGCTCAAAGTTCATGAAGCTTCAACCGTGGTCGAAGAGAGACAGAGATGAATGTTGATAGTTTTACCTGCCATCTGAACACCTCTGCACTAAAGTGACGGGAACAGTCATCGTCATCAATCAGGTTTTAATGTTTGATGATGGTTTAAATGCTGCAATGTTGGTCAAAAAAGTTCAAATTCGATATAGGTCCGACTCATGTAGGGTAGGGTAAGGGTATGACCTGAGCAAAGACAAGTAAAGCAGCAGCTCCTTAGCATCAGATTGGATGTCATTAACTTCTGGTTCCGCCACCAGTTTTAGCAACGCTTTCAACATTTGTGAAATTTCAGAGGGTGACAGATCTGATTCCAGTCCAGCAGGCTGTCTGTAAGTCAGCTTCTCTCTGCATGCTTCAGTCACATGTTCTTCGTGCTTCTTATGCCGGACGTTCTTTGCAGAGTCTGTATCCACAAAATACAGTCAACTTCAGTGAAGCCATAGACAACAGAACAGGGACTATTTTAGGTGCAATCAACCTCCTCAACTGTTCTCCCTAGATGGGAATGTGGTTTGCAAAGAGCCCATGTTGTAGTAGATAAATTCAATGCACAAACTCCCCAAAAACACAAGGAATACTAGGAGCTTGAAGAAGAACAATGGAGATACACGAGAAAGATAAACTCATGGGAATTCAAAGAAAATATGGACATGTGGCCTTTGACAGTTTAATTGCAATTGTTTCATGTGTTTGCTTGTTTCAGTTATTTCAAAATAAGTGTCTTAAAGGTCTAGGTTTAGTGAAAATGTAAATATCTGAAACTTGCTGATGTTTGAGCAATATCTCACTCTAAAGCATGGTGGCTGTAGCTCAGGTGAGAGAGAGTAGAGTGGATAGTGTCGTGGATAAACTGCCTATGCTCTTAAAGTTGAACAAAAGACACATGAAACATTTACAGGTTGTTGACAAAGATGTATTGTACAATCAGACAATCAGACACAACAGACAATCAGAAGTCATCAGCTATCTCAAAGAGAAGATACAAGAACACAGCTTTTATAGTATTCTGGAAACAAAGAAATTCTTTTCCATTATTCAGTGTTACATGGTTCGATAGGTTTAAACCTATAGGAACTTTCAAAAACTAGCCGATTAATATATGTTGGGTGGTTCAATCCCTGGCTTCTCTTGTCCATGTTCAAGTGTCCCTGAGCAAAAAACGAAACCCCAAATTGCTCATGATGTACATTTTGGACAAAAGTGTGAGAACAGGAAGTTCATGTGCAAATGACTTTGTTCACTCCTCACCCCAGTGCTTTACAAGATGGCCCAGATCCTCCTGCGCTGTGTGTTAAAAAACCAAAGAGTCAGGAAGTGACAAATGAAAAAAGAGGGGTAGGACGATGGAGGGAAGCAGAGTGGTGGGAAGACAGAAAAAGAAAAAGAGAGCGGAAGCAACATTCAAAGGGTAAAAGGAACCAGGTAATAATTTTAGATGTCTACCTGGGGAATTCGACGCAACGACTTCCACAGATACCACATTCCAAGCAGCTTCACCCCCCATCTTGTTGTATCCTACCCAACCCACCCCTCTTCCAGTCCCTCCGTGCCCCTCCATGAGGGGCGATGATGTCAGATCCAGTATTTCACAGCCAGAAGCGGGCGATGACATGGACAATTTGGCCTGTCAGTTCTCTCCAGCATTGGACATGGTGTTACGATTTCACGCTCCACTGCAGGTCCGACATGCCAGGGATGAAGGGGTGATGGTGTGTGTGTGTGTGTGTGTGTGTGGGGATGTGTAGACCTTTTAAATAACTTTCATAGAGTACAGCTCTATCCTTCTCTCTCCTCGTAAAACAGAATAACACTGATAGATATGCAGAGGTGCAGGGAGCCAGAGGCAGATTCCAGGAAACATGCTCATTTCTCCTTCGCAGCAGTGAAGTCCAGAACTCCGCCTTCACTTCCGGTCCAAACGGCCTCCCACACATGAGCAGAGTGCAGAGGAAGGATTTCTGTAGTGTGTTTTCAGAAGGTACAGTATATCACTCAGAACCAGCCTCTCCAAGCAAAGAGGGAAACATAGGCAAAATAATTTTCCTTCTTTTTTTGTTTTTTTTTGTTTTTACTTTTACAGCCAGTTTGGGTTTCATGGCCACAGCAGGTGAAAACCTGAGCAGGTTTACAATCACTTAGGAGAACTAAGAGTAGGGGAGTTGAAACCCCAAGGTTGGCCTTCAGGAGGGGGGCCGGAACATGGAGGAATTCAGCCTCCGCTCAGCCTCCGAGCCAAGGAAACCCAGCAGAGATAAGTGAGCGTGATATCTGATATGGGATGAGGGAAGGCGTCTTTCGGGATGTAAAACAACCCCAAGCAAGCAGGATACTCAACCAGGCCTCAGGTGGTTCCTTGGGACATGATAACTACATGTATGAAATTTTATAAGTAGTAGATAATGTCAATGAGACACAGAGGGGACTTTCCAAAGAGACTCCAGCAACACAGAATCCACAAAGCATATGTTCCAAAAGTCACAGGGGAAAGTGTGAACGCTTTTTTAGGTTTTGTTTCCTAATCTTAAAGTACACTTTTTTTTTGTCATTCTGTGAAAACTTTGGAAAAAAACCACTCAAAAGCACTTGTTGCATTATGTTTATGCCACAAAAGTTAAAGGAGCGATTAATCCCAGCAGTGATTTTTAGAAAACTCAGCGTAAACAAACATTTTTGAAGTCAATATTTTATATGTTTAAAATACATTTTTACACATACAGCATTTCCACATAGAGCAGAACCAAAGACAGCTAGTAACAACAACAATAACAAGTCTTTAATGGGGAAAAGGTGTTTGTTTTGGGCTCACAAAGGCTGCCTGGGTGACTTTGAGACGACCTTGGCTGTCAGCAGACAGTAAATAAGGAGGAAGCTGCATGTGTCGAGCAGGCTGTCACCATGTCAGGAAATCAGTTCGTCTCCCTGATTCTCTTCCTAATGTTTGTTTTTTATGATAACAGATTCAGACATAAATCAGACTTTCACTGTTAATTTGTGTCAAAATGTGAATTTTAACCACTTTTAGTTAACTTACAGTTTAGTCTGCCTCTTCTGAACAAGCACTGATCCCAACAATTACCTGGTTCTCATGTACTCTACAGTTGTATCCTACATACTCGTTTTAAAGCCCCTTTCAGACATGCACGCGTTACGTTAATCTGATGGCCCATGTTTGAATAAGTGCCTGAGTCACTTTTATGTAAAAGTCACAACGGAAATCTTACTAGGTCGGACCTAGTAACATTTCTTTATCATTTTCAACTGAATGCCGTCAGATTAATGTAAAGGCTGCAGCAGCACGAGGTTAAACATTCACAGAGGGAGAGATTAAATGAGCAAATTGCAACATTGCTGCCTTCTAACAGCACTGTAATAAATGTATTATCTCAATCTTCATCTCTTATACACAAAGAAAATAAAATCAGTCTAATAAACTATGAAACAAAGTTGTTGTAAAGATTCTTCTCATTTTAAATCAGGCTATAAAAACCCTCATACAACTACAGTAATAGTGTCTGCTTGGACAAATCAATAAATGTCCAGCAAAACATTTTACATACAATATGTTAGCTAATAGGATTTAAAAGAGAATCCCAACTTAACGTCCTGTCATTCAGTGCTGTCAGATATTATAAAACAGGCAGCAGAATTCACTCTCTAATAACATGAAATTATTAAATCTGAGAGGAAATGTACCAGTGGATTGACTATGAGAAGCGGTGACGAGCATCCCTCACTGTGGTTATTAGTTAAGGCCTCAACAGCAAAATGCAGGGTTCGTACAAAGTCTTGAAAGTTTGGAAAATGTTTAAGTTATGCTTAAAAAAATGCTTATGTTTTCAAGGTAAGGAATACGCATGAATTCGAATATACTCCTTGAAAAATGCTTGATTTGATCCTGTCATCATATTTGTTTGTTGTCTCCTGTCATTTATAGTAACACTGGTAAAGGCTTCAAGAGTCTGGAAATCTTTGGTTTAGGTATCTTGAAAGTGCTTGAAAAGTGCTGGAATTTTACTCTTAAAAAGCCGTACGAACCCTGAAAATTAGTTTTAAAATCCATCAGTGATGCAGCTTGTGAGAAAAAAGAAAACACTCTTCGTCCTTGCTGATAGATATCAGTAATAAGAACAATACTTATCTAGCTATCCTGCACACAGTGTCTATATTAAGCAATTGTATTTTCTCTGAAAAACATGTTTATGTATAACACATTTCCACATTATTATCACTGGAAAGACATAAATCTGACTTGTAGAACATTTACAACACATGGCTCACTTACCTGTTATCCAGGAAATATAAGAAATGGGATTTTGTTATAATATTTTATCTAATTAGCATTACCTAATCCTCATGGGCTTGTCTGTCTTCAACTTCTCCATTTGTTTTATGGCAGTTGGGCACTGATATCAACTCAGGTGCTATTTTATATTCACCCTGTTTAATTTGTTGCTGAAAGCTCCCCAGCGAGACAATTCATCCTCCACCTTCTCTGCTATTGTTGCAGTTCGGATTAGGCATCTAAATTTCTCGACACCTTCGCAGCCTGCCTGTCAGATCGGCTGGTGATTGTCCCTCTTAAAACTGCCTGTATTAGTGGCCCAGCAGGAGGCTGCGTGGCCGGGACTTGTGTGAATTCTCAACACTATTGTGGAAGTGTCACGTTCACGTTGGAAACATCAGACCTGTAACGGTGAATTATCCGGCTCACAGGAATTGGTCGCCATACTTCATTCACAGGAATTTAGCAATGACAGCCCTCTCCCCATGGAGGAATAAACATGGAGTCCTCACTCACCACGTCTCTCTCCGCTCACACTTCTTCACCCTCAGCTCTGACACATCGGCTCTCTTCAACATACAGATATCAGCGCTGCTCAAGGTGTGTGCTGACAGGAGTAGGTGTGTTTAGGGTAAATACAGTACAGGAAGTTAAATTGGCAATTTTGGGGTCAAGCTGTATTTGTATCGTCTGTCCTTTAGCTCCATGTTGGATGTTTTGATTTTGGTTGGCTTGAAATTTCTCACAGATTTATACTTCCTTCTTATTTTCCTTTTGGAGCTGGGAAAGATTTTAGATCCCCATAAATCGATCTTCAAAAACAAATGACTGTAAATCCCTGCACAGACCCAAATCACCTCTGTTGTCTCATGTCAACTGCTTAATATATTTTCAAGACACTTTCATATAACAGTGTTCATTCACCTCAACATAGGCAAGAAACACCTGCAGTGGAGCTTGTGAGATGCGTTCTGTCTCCTATCTGGACTTGTTGAGTAATCCAAAGGGAAAGGACCATTTGGCCCTGAAGTGAGACTCCCAGGCAGCACTTCACTCTTGTTTTAATAGGTGTAACACCAGCTCCTTACAGACAGTGGTGCAGCAATCTCAGCCAGCACCAGCATCTTTGCAGAGTCCTACAGGCTTTCTGTCTGGAAACCACGAAGCATTAATACAGACACATCAATACTTAGAGTTATACAAAACTGTACCAGGATTGTGGTTCTACCTTTCCACATGGTGTTGGTGTTAAACCTAGAACAGAAAACCACTTTGCACATCTATTTCATGAGACAGGTGCGTAGGAGAGGGAGAGAGTAGATCAAAAGTTGCAAAAAAAAGTTTGCCTGATGAAGGTATAGCACCTAAACATTGCAAATGTGTTAAAAGGTGTTAAAACCTTAAAAAACAATCCTAGCATGATTGGCAGGATTTGTACGCAGCCTGAGGAGTTTAAGATAAGAGATAAGATAAGATAAGCCTTTATTGTCCCACAGCGGGGAAATTTCTAGCGTTGCAGCAGCCAGCAAAAGTGTCATATATAGAAATACAATAAAAATAAATAGAAAAATAGTCCTGTACACAGTATAGACAGAAATAAATAATAGAGTGACTGAGTGCAGTTGTAAGTATGAACAAATAGATAAGATAAAAATATTGCACATATATAATATACATGTACATGAAAATATTTCACAGCAACATATGAAGTAGATAACATCATGAATAAAATATATGTATGAAGATAATGCACAGCAATAGATGAAGTATAGTAGCGAATAGTCTGCACACTGACAGTCAAGTGTAGATTACCGGGAGTTGTACTGATTATAGAGTCTGACAGCAGCAGGCAGGAAGGACCTACGGTACCTCTCCTTCAGACACCGCGGGTGGAGCAGCTGGTCGCTGAAGGAGCTGCCCAGTGCTGATAGAGTGGCATGTAGGGGGTGGGAAGTGTTCTCCAGTAGTGATGATAGCTTGGCCACCATTCTCCTGCCTCCCACCACCTCCACTGGGTCCAGAGGGCATCCAAGGACAGAGCTGGCCTTCTTTATCAGTCTGTCCAGTCTCTTTCTATCCCTGGAAGAGATGCCACTGGCCCAACAGGTCACCCCATACAAGACAGCTGATGCCACCACAGAGTCATAGAAAGTCCTCAGGAGCGCCCCCTGCACTCCAAAAGATCTTAGTCTCCTGAGCAGAAAGAGACGGCTCTGGCCCTTCTTAAACAGAGCGTCCGTATTGTCTGACCAGTCCAGTTTGCTGTTCAAGTGAACACGCAGATACTTGTACGATCAACAACTTACCCAACAACTCAGGGCAAAAACGTCAGCTGATTTCACATCATTCAACAAGGCAGTGTTGATAAAATGTAATAGACATGTAATTGTTGTGCACGTTTAAATTGGTTACAGATCTCAAATTTCATCCATTTGATGGTTGTGTTTAGACAAGATTAGTTTATTACAAGCTAAACTTAGATTCTGCTCAGTTAACACTGTTACATCTGTGTTAACAAAGATACTGTCATCACTGTGTCATAAACACATATCTACCCTGCACAACAGCTTACTTGACTAGTAAAAGCTAGTCTAATTTTGGCTGGTATTCACAGGTTAATGCTCAGTTCAGTTCAGTTCAGTTTTTCTTATTTGTCCCAAATGGGCACTTTGTGCTGCAGCAAGCATAAAAACACATAACAAAACATAAAAAAACATACCATGTGACATAGAAACATACAACAGTAGGCATGAACACTTGCACAGGCTGGCTTGGATCTATGCATAGTGAATCGTATACACTCAGGCCTATAAATAGTATAAGAACAATGAATATTGTCAACATAGCAACATAACCATTATCAATGTAATATACATCATCATCATCATCATCATCATCATCAACAGAACTTAACTTATCTCCATAATTCTGGACATAGGCATCCCTACGCAATATCAACACTACAATTATAATATACTGCTCAATATTAAAAAGCACAAATTAAAAAAGCACAAATTGTCATTGTACTGTATCATCGTCATCATCATCCCCACCTGCTAACATCGTAGTCGAAATTATGTGGAAACATTTTTTTTATTGTATCACAGTATCACAATATTTCTGGCCTTTTTGTTTTGCATTGTCGTTTTAATCCTCAAATAGACCTCTGTGTTGCCAGACTTGGTTGATAGCTCTGTGAGACAGCTATTATTCTGTATTCCCTGCTGGTATGAGATTGACATGTGAAAGATCCTGGGGATTTCCTGACGTTTCTATTGCCGTTCCCAAGCAAACCTCACTCGACACATGCATGCCACCCATGACCTTGTGTGTTGTTGTTTTTGTTATGTATTCAGAGGAACAGAGTGGTGACTAAGCACTTTAAGTAATCCTGGATTTTGGGGACATCTGCATTTTATAAAAAATCTTACAAAACTGTTGTTGTGGCAAGATCCACAGTAAGACAGGACAGTATATTTAATAAAAATCTTGGCTAAGTATTGATTCATAATTTCGCGGAGAAATGTCCCAGACCTTTTGTGTCTGGATCCAAATTAGGAAATTCCCACTGAGGTTTACATATGTTTTGGATTATTTGTGTCACAGTTTAGTTTTGTGAACAGAAGTGGCCTTAAAGTGTGTTAAATATTGTGAGAAATTCTGAGATTGCACTGGCTTATCTGTTTTACAGCACAGTCCATAAGTATTTGGACACTGATCGGTAGCATCCTGCTCTTCAGATGGCTACATTGTAGTTTGATTAGGGCTGCCAGATTTCATTCAATATTTGAACTACTCTTCAAACGTGTCGACAAATGTAGTATTCGATTTGAAATGATCTGTCGGAACTCAAACTGCCTTGTTGCAGGGATCATACATAGAGAATATGTTGAAGCAATAATGTAGCCCAACAGTGAGTTCATACACTTGTTCAGTCAGCACTTGGAGAGAGTTTGTGAGCGAGGGCAAACGAGGGATGAGCGGCTAATTGCTCTGCAGCTCATATATTTTGCTGACTGTCTCAAACATCTTTAAACACCTTTACACAGCTGTTCAGAAATGAAGGGGACCTTTGGCACACACACACACACACTAACACACACAATGCCGCTGCTGGAAAGCACCAGTGGTTGGAATTTCAGACCCCAGGCCTGTTTGGTGCACGATCAAGGTTGGGGTCAGCAGCATTTAATGTTGAAATGTTTCCCATTTTCTTTTACTGTAATGATCAAAATAATGAAAACCTCTTTCAGATTGAAATCCGAAACACATGATCCCAGATCTAAGCTGTTAACCGAACCATAAATCACGTTGGTGGAGTCCACAGTCTAACTGAGACACTTGATGACTTGGACTCAGACATCTTGGCTCAATCAGTGCCATGTGGGTTTGATGCATGTATATATTTAGTATTTTCTTGTGTATTTCTTTTTATATACTCCTACTACTACAGTGTGTGTGTCCTATATATATATATATTTATATAGGAAATGTACTTATGTGTACAAATTCAGTTCAATCAATTTATTATTTTATTCCTGACCTGGGGTCCATATTTAAACAAGACTAAGAGTCTGAAACTATAGTGGCTCTCTGAGGCTTTGAGCTAAATGCTAACATGCTCACAGTGGAAATAAAGCTTACCATGTTCACCAGCTTTATTTAGTGTGTTAACATGCTAATATTTGCAAATTAGCACTAAACACAAAGTACAGCTGAGGGTGATGGGAATGTAATTAGTTTTGCAGGTTTTTGGTCATAAACCAGTATTCAAATTTTGACCCGATGATGGAGCTAAACGCAAAGTTCATGGATCACCACAGTTATTCAAATTCATCCTGAGGGGGACATGAATGTCTGTAACAAATTTCATGGCAATCCATCCAATAGCTGTTGAAACATTTGGACTGAAGACTTAACAAAACTGCATCTGACAAGGTAGGCTAGTTTGGGGTTTTCCCACACAGACACATGCACACACATTCTCATACATACACCATTGAACCACAAACATGAGCCTCATGGTGGCGCTGGAGGAAAAGCGAGGGGATCGCCAAAGTCATTAGGATACATCATCTGGAACCACGAATAATGGTGCAAAATTTCATGGAAATCCATCCAATAACTGTCAAGACATTTCACGGGATAAGTGAAAACTTTGACCAGCTGGTGGCACTAGAGGAAAAGTCAAGATATCACAAAATTCACTAGGGTTAATCCTCTGGGGACCATAAATGTCTGTACATAATTTCATGGCGATCCAGCAAATAGACGTTGAGATATTTTATTGTGGATCAAGTGGTGGACCGACCAACCAAGAGACAGACTGACATAGCCATTCATAGAGCCTGACTCTGAGTAAGATGATGATAAAACAGTTCAGTTCAATCACACATTTGACAATACTGTTAGCTAGCATTTGTATCAATATAGAACGCTTCCTTGGACCAAAGGCCAGAGCGACAGGGAGTACATTTAGAAACTAACAGAGAGACAGACACAAATGAACACAGAGTGATGGAGTTGTGAGGTTGTCCATCTCTAACTTGAACTACAGGAGTCCATGAGTTGCTGATATGATATATGAGGCTCCGTCTGTCTGCCCATGCTAGCTCTATAGGAGGCAGTTTCATCTCTCTCTGCAGGGGAGACCAGATTTATGGAGCTGAAACTGTACGCCTGTATATATGCTTTTCCAACTCGCACCAATCTGCACCCACTGAGGAAGGTTAATAATCAAAAAGCAGAGAGAGCTCAAGCAACATGGAGAAGAAAATCTGCTTAATACAACACAAATAAACGGATAAGTAGAAGAACAGAAGTTAATATTTTTTCTCGTCTCCTTCTTATTGGTTATGAGAATCAGATCTTAATATGCAAATCAGCCAACAAAGAACCAGTGATTAAAATGTGGGTCACAAAATGTGACAGCTTAACAGTTAAGTTAACAAAATTGCATCTGACAAGCCAGGTTAGTTTGGGGTTTTCCCACACAGACGCATGCACACACATTCTCATACATACACACACTCCTCTGTTTATGGACAGCAGGTCTTCCTCCTCCTGTTTCCTCCATCTTCCAGCCTGCCTGCCTCCTGCTGCTTAGTTGTAAACTCACGTAATATGTTTAGCATGCTCCGCGATCATCTCACTACCGCTGCTCAAGGCCGCTGGCTGCTATCATATCAGCACAGCGAGGCCGTTAGACCATCACAGGATACATGACACTGATATAAAGTATCTGCACTGAAATGTCAGGAAAGCCAGGTGGTTTCTGATTTCATTACTGGCTTTTATTATAGCATTTTATTTTATATCTTATGTTGTTTATTTTAACTTTCCTCTCTTTTTTTTCCTCACATAAATTGGAGCTGTATTCACTGACCAACTAGACCCAGTGACCACATGCAGCACCCCAGGTGGCCAGTCCTCACAGTGAAGCCGCAGGGTTCACACACCCTCCAATTCTGAACAAAACCCTGGCATACCCTGATGTACAGGTGGCTAGTTAGCCAGCTAACAAGCCCAGGTAAATAAAACCCCTAGGGAGTTACTCAGAAACTTTTAGGTCTTTTTAAGAAGACATTTTGACATGTCACAGTAGGAAAACGTTTAAATAATAAAATTAATTATTGCTGAATAACATTTGGCTGCTTCAGTTTCAGGGTTCTGGTATTGTTCATTCTGGCTCACTGTCACACTCAGTCATGGCTAACTGGGACACTTGAATAGAACATAACCATCGTTAATGTTATTAGTAACATCAAGTCAAAATGTCTGCTGTGAAAACTGCCTATTTTTCCTCTTTTAGCCACCACGCTAACATGTCCATGTCTGTCCATGAAAGTCATGTTCATCCTCCTGTCCAACTCTTTGCAAGACAGAAAACAAGCCCACCTCCCAAAATGCCAGAGCAACACAGCATTAGTAGCATTGATAACTATAATGTAAATTGAAATTGCATTAAATAACATTACTGTTAAGCATGTAATGTCCATCACTATTCATTTAGGCATTCAGGGTCTTGCACAGTGAGCAGAATAGATTATTTTTGAAACTGGAAAGTCATCTTTAGGTTAACTAGCAAACCCAGACACCTCAGTACGGCTAGGCTACATTTTTTCAGTGTAAGTGCTTCACTTTGTTAGATTCCCTCTCTTTCCCTTTCGATACACTTAAGGCAAACTTTGCCAGACAATCTCTGGTTCTTTGAGGTTTGAGGTTTAACTCCAATGAGATTTTCTGCCTCCACAGCAGCTCTGCCTGCGAGATTGGACTAAAGTTCCAATCTGTGCATAAATGAAATTCAATCTGCTACATGCATACATGCACATGCCAGCTGGAGTCAGGGACAGTCGGGCAGACAAATAGACTTCCCAGTAAACTAAACTCCCCCGAAGAAATCCTTAGAGAACAAATCTCATAGAATATATAATGCTTATACACAGGAGAGCAATAAAAAATGGGCCTCCTTCCTGCTGCCTGTCTCTCTATCTCCCTCTTTCTTCTTCTTCTTGCTCTCCTCTTCAGCTCTTATCATTTCCTCGCCAAACCTCACTGCATGCTAAACTGCCGTAGATCAAATCCTGCATGACTCTGGGAAACGGTTCAATTCCAGATTCGCCCGTCTCTACAGCAAATAATGATCTGATCAGGTTCTGGGTATAGCATGAAACCCGTGCATAACTTGCTCCATGTGGTGTGTGTGAAAGTAACCCGTGTGTGGGTAGGCTTACAGTAAGGGCTGTTCAACAATGCCAAATGTTTCCTCTGAAACTCTGTATTTTCCATCTCACTTTATCCTGTATCCTGCAGTAGACATATACAGTAGTGACTAGCCCGTCTTACAACTCCAAGCGTGAGGCATGGGATGACTTATTCACTACAGTCCTGGGTATCAGAAAGATCAATGATGAGAATGTATTTAACCAGTGGGTTTGCATGATTTAGCCAATTAACTGGAAATCTCTTTATTCATACTTTATCCCTGAATGTTTTCCAAAACATACCATACATTTTAGATTCATTTCAGCTATTGGTTTGGTGCGAGGACTAGAGATTGCTTGAAAAAGTGATTTTTTCTTCCTTTCAGTGTTGCATTATCGTTGCATTTTTATGAGCAGATTCTCTCTGTGGTGGCCAAGAAGTACAAGCAATACAAAAGCATTTAAGAAAACAGATGAATTAATTAATTGATTAAAGACAAAACAAATATATATATATATATATACAAATTAACAAAAGATAAAACAGTAATATTTCAGAAAACACATTTCACAAACCCAAAAGGGTACGTACCTATTCTCGTTCTTATTGTATATACGACACTGTCAGATAGTTACATTATTTAATGTTTTTGGATGTTTGTCTGTTTGTTGTCATATGTTGTCTTTTCTTTATTGTCCTTGTGTTGTTATGTTTTCTTTTTTGTTAATGTTGTTGTGTAACTGTATAGTAGCAACCTTTCCAATGCAAGGAGTTATAGAAGTCCCATCATCCTATTCATGATTTCTATGTTTGCTTATAATCTGTTACCTGGATGTGATATTAAGACATTTTAAAATAGTCCCTGCTTGTAATTATACAGTCATGTAAACTTTGACTTAAAAGATTGTATCTCAAGCAATTTTATGTCTCCAAGCAGACATGCAGAAATGTCATTGTAACTTGTTAGTTACTGCTTTAAAAGATGCTAAAGTACTGGCATCAGTTCTTAGCTTTAGTATACTTTTCTGCATTTGACAATTACCTGAAGCAGGAGACTACCTGTCTACATCATTCTACAAAAAGACTAAAAGAAGAAAAGTTTTCTGGTCAAATAACCCTCACGAGGGGGGCTCAGCATCTTCTTTCCATTCATCAACCTTCCCACATCACAGAGAGACAGGGCAGTTGTGGCCCAGTGGGGTCAGAGATATACTGCCCTGGGTGTCCAGATAGGCAGGCAGCTTCCTCCTCTGACATATACACTGGCCTTACGGGGCCTGAGGGCCAGCCGGGAAAACTCTTTCACACAGGAGGATGAGGAGGGAACACTTCCTGGAGTTTGACGTAGCAGGAGAAGCTTTTATGCTGTCATATATACAGTACATGCTACCTATATGGGTTTTATAAACATATAAATAAATACAAACAGTTTATTATAGCTTATTGTTTAAATATATATAGATTTCTTTCTGCGTCTGCATGGGTTTCCTCCAGGTGCTGCAGTTTCTTCCTACAGTCCAGTGATATGCAAGTGGCGTCTCTGAATTGTGAATGTGAGTGTGAATGTTTGACCATATGTGGTTAGCCCTGTAATATGCTGGTGACCTGCAAAGAACAAACCTCGCTAGGCTCCAGCCACCTGTAGCCCTGAAAAGGATTAGGATTAGGATTAGGGATGGATGGATAGATGGATGCAGGAACATGCGCACATACAGTGGCTCAAGCTGGTACTCCTTTGTCATCTTTGGACAAATAAGCAGTTTTATTAAAGTAAAACTCTTCAGGTATCGGTACTGACTATTTGAAAGATCTTAATTTATAATGAAGCAACAGTTAAGATTCAACAATCAATACACTTTTCATTATATATATTTGGGTAGCCATTTTTTATTTTTTCATTTTTGAAACAGGATATGTGACATACATTAATGAAGAACACAGACTCTATGATTTGATATATATATATATTTTTTTTACTTTTATTTTCATTTGTGCTAGTTTATTTTATACAGCAGTAGAAGGATGCAGAGAAATTAAGACAAATCAATAATGGTTAACAAACAAGGAAAATAGTCTGTCACTTTCTTAAAATGGTGCTTCAGTATTTCATTTGTCAGTAAATTATTTGTCAGTAAATTGCTTGAGCGTGCTTGCAGGAGATGAACACAAGGGTGGTGGGGCCTAAGGTGCTTTGTGGACTTAATTTTCTTAGAAGTTAACTGTAGTAAATCAATGAAACACACAAACGAATTCTGGATACGGGCAATTTAGCATTTTCAGTTTCATAGCTTTAGGAATTCAATAAATTAGAGACATAATACTTTGAAAGGTTCTTTGACTCCACTTTCACCCCACACACCTAACATTTCACATATAAAGACTGGGATTTTGTTCCAATTTTTTTGCTTTATTATATTTTTTTAAAGCTTAAAAAGTGCAGACATGCATTAACATGTATAGCTTTTTTTTGTCCATTTACAAAATAAGTAATTTTTTAACACTACCAAAATCTTCTGAATCATCTAAAGATGCGCCATTCTCCCAACTATCTTTTTTTTCTGGACTGCTACACAGTTAGGGCTACAGTAACAGACACACAAAGATTTCCCAACAGATGCAATGATGAACTGAGCCCTGTCCTCCACCAGAATAATAAAATGAGCAAGCAGATACAATACACCTCAAGAAGTGTTTGGCCCATAGGCCAGTATTCTGCATATTCGGCATGGATGCCTCCTTAGTTCCTGAGCCTTTTGTAAAACACAGCTGCAACACAAAGGGCAATTAGGCAAGCAAAGGCAAGGATGCCAACAGCCACACCAAGCCCGACAGCAGAGCGTTTTTCCTCCGTGGCGACAAGGGGCTTCTCTTTGGAGTCGATGCTATCAGCTTTGGTGATGATCTCCGGAGAGGTGATGGTGTATGCCTGGGTTATACCCGCTGCAGATGTGTCCACGGTGTCCCTCTTCCTTCTTTTGTTGCACTTCTTGAAGGTGCTGCAAGTGCTTATTTCACACAGCCGGGTGATGCAGTGGAGGTAGTAGGTGGACACGGTCTCGTTCTGCTGTTCAATGAAGCGAAAGGCTGGGAAGCGGAAGCGGGCGCGCTGGCTCTCTCCGTTTGTGATCATGGTGGTGAACTGATCCTTTGAACAGGGGACAAACAGGTTAAAGAAGCTGGAGTTGGAAGGCAGTATGGAGATCGAAGCATAGCACCGGTCCAGCAGGACGTAGTACTGCCCTGTCAAGTTGGTGGCCTTGACCTGGACATACACACTGGACCTCAGTTCAATCCCTAGCTGTGGAATGACCATTGCTTTGGTGTAGTTGACGTCACTGAACAGCTCAATGCTTAAGGTGCTGATGAAACTCCCATTGTTGTCCTTGATTGCAATGGAGGAGGCAGACACATCGACCTGGGTGTTGTTGATCAGATATTCTAAGGGGTAGGCGCAGGAGTAGTAGTACTTCAGCTCAGCATTGTAAGTGACTGTGCCTATTGTAAGATCGAGGGACCGAACCACACCGCTGATGTTGACCGTCTGGATGTTGGAAAAGTCAGAGAATAAACCTGTTCCAGCAGCACTGATGGTCCTGAAGGTGCTTCCACAGGCTTGGGTCGTATTTAGTGGGAAGTTAAAGCGAGCAACAGGTGGAGTCACAGAAACATCAAGGGTTGCTCTACAGGCCGGCTCCAACATATTGTTCAGGATCAGTAGAGTCTCATCGTAGCCAGTGTACAAGACGGGGCAGATTTGAATTGCCAGACCAATGGATGAAGTACCACACTGCACACTGATGTCACTGACCTGTGGCCGCCTTGCTTCTGTTCCACAGTCATTCAGATTTAGCTGACTACTTCTGACTATCATGAAGAGTAAAAGTAAAATGATCTTCATCATTATTCTTCAGCTTTGCCTTGGGTTTGGTAACCTCTCTGCTTAAATCTTCACTCTGCTGCTGAAGGCTGGTAGATCTCAGTTTGTTTGCAGTCTTTGGGCTGTATTCTGGTGTCTTTATAGGTAAGTGTGTCCTCTGGGATTGGTCCAAAACAAGGTCAAGCACCTTGCTATTCGTGAAAAACTGTATTGTATTAAGTAGGAGAGCTCCAGTCCGAACCATACCCTAAGGGCAGCAACTGAAACCTGAAGCATCTTGCTATCTTGAAATACAGAGACAATGGCCTTGATCCTTTGTTGAGTGTGGTTTAAAATATAGATTTCCATACCCCAATAACTAAGCCTTCATAAAGTAAGTGAACATAACACTGCACGAGATGAATTTCTACATACAATGCTGAGAAGGTTCCTCTATCCGGTATGAACCCCAGCATTTCTTAGTAGTGACCTAGTTTGTGATCCAATGGATGAGTCAGTCGCTGTGCTCCTCATTTATCCTGACATTTCTTTGATAGTCATAAACAACATATAGAAGCAAAAGAATTTCATAGATAAACCAGACAACCTCTGTGTGAAACCTAATGACACAAGTGGTTACTTTATGAACAGACTTTAAGAGATCACAATAACGGGGTTGTGACATAAATAAAGGGACAGGAAATAAGCAATCTGAGAAGAGAAAATCAGTCAGTTTTGGTGGGACAATAAGTGTGTCCCGCTGTGTCTGGGCGTGTCCGTCATGTTTTAGTGTCCCCTGGAAATTTCTCAATGCTGTGCATGTGTTGTCAAATTAGTGAAGATGTTTTCTTAATTTGCTTGTGTTTTTTGTTGCGGTGCATTGAGCTCTCAGGGCCACTGTAAAAAAAACATTATACATTAATATAATGAATGTAACTGAATCCAAGCAGTGTCAGTGGGGACAAAGATAACAATTATTTTGACAGAGACCAGGCTGTCAAATAAATGGAACTTACATAAACAAACAAACCAGACTAGACCCACTATAGACCAACAGAAGTATAGCCATTAAATTACCTCCAAACATCACTCAGATTATACTGTATTTCTGTCCAAATCCTCAAGGAACACCTCTTTGTCTCTTGACTAATTTACCCAAACCTCCAAAGGCGACTTTCAAAAGAATAAAATGTTGTCAGACTACTGTAGACATTACTCACTAACTTGTACTGCTCATTTAAAGACTTTTATGATGAGCTGTTGAATGTAATGAAGATAACAAAACACCAACACAGTCAAGGTTTCCCACTGGACCAACCAAGTCAAAAAACAACACATACAATACATGATATTACAGATTCTTTTTAGTAATTTGTTTTGCCAAATAGCAAACTGTACCCTGGCCCTTTTTAATTTTTTTTAAATTTTGATCAAAATTTTGTCTTATTCCCACAGTGGCCATTTTGAGCATACATCATATGAAGGGTAGTAAACACCAATATTGTATTATCATCTGACTACATTACACAGACCCATACAGCCATTAAACCCATTGAAATGTATTTTTAGCATACTGCTCACTCAGTATCACTTCAAAAACACTTGAACATGTAAAAGTTGTCATGGATATACAGACAATTGTGCATGTTTGAATGGTGAATGAATAGTTAATGAAGCCTGGGTTTCAACTGAACACCCAAAAAGCACTGAGCATGTCACTCACCATTTGTTGCATTATGACCCAGTTTTTAATGTCCCTTTTATAATAGGACACCTTCTGACGCTAACAGGATATAATGGCACAGAAACCTTCAAACCATTAGCAGCCACACTTTACTTTATGTGCGTCAGGTTTGATAGTTCCTACCATCTGAGCTGGAATAAAGTACTTATTTGATAAAGACTCTTTATACCAGATGGTGATATGTGTTTGACCTGTTCGAGTATGACACAGGACAAAAGGAAAAACATTAATAAAATAAAATAACATATAAAACTTTTTTAAAAAACAGATGTATATGTAAACAAAACCATCTGAACCAAATGAACAAATAAGGAATCACATTTGCATTAAGGATAAAATGTCATTTGAACACACACACACACACACACACACACACACACACACACACCTCTTGTCAGTCCCATTAGATCCCCTTGTTGTCCTTTATTAATGACACATCTTGTCTGTGGCGTTGACATCAGGCAGGAAGTGAGAGATAGGACGACAAACAGACTCTGTCAGAGTCCTGCTGAGAATTTATTGGGGTACGGGGCTGGTGTTTGGGGGTTGACGGGGTCACAAGGGTGGTGAGGGAGGGGTCACCTGCGCTCCTGCTCGCTCACCTCCGCTCTTGCTGTGTGATTAATGGTCAGAGCCTTCAAATCAGCCGGAGGGTCTGCGGTGTTGAGGAGTCGCAGAGGCGGAAACACGGAAAAAAAGGAGAAAAAACGAGGTGGGAATTCTGTTTGGAGGAAAAATACGACCCTCTGTCGCTCTTTTACTGCGCAGGTCGTGACCAAATGGCTCTCTGTTATGATTGGGCCTTATGGGTTATTTTGTCTAGTGGCTAGCAGCAGCGAGGTGATGATAGCTTCTGAGACAGAGGAAGTGGAGGTGATGTGACACTCTATCAGCAACACTGTACAGAGAACACAAGCTGAGTGTTAATCTGCTGCTCTGACCAGAGCTGCTATTGTTTTAAAGAGTAGTTCTGAGCTGTTAAAGTCAGACCTCAAACAGTTATAGCCACCTTGCAGGTCTCCCATTTGTCCTGCATCTATACGAGACTGTCAAATAAGTGTATACCCATGTGTTCTTTTAGCCAATCAATTCACCCATTACTTATTACTCCTCCTGCGTGAAAGTGCCCATTACTTTCTTATCTACTTTATAAATAGTCAGTTTAAATTTTGCCTTTTATTTATTTTTTTTTTTTTTTTACTAGTTATAGTATTTTGGTCTCACCTGTTCCAAAAACATGCTGATGATTTGTGCGAATAAATAATAACTGCTTACAGAAATTTAGCAGTTAAAAAATAAGTTGCTCTGGTGGATTTTTTTAATTTAAATTTGTTTTTGGTCCTTAATGGAGCAACAGTTTGGCATGTATGTCATAAAAATGGGAGACATAACTACATGTGTACATATAAAGTTTATATGAGCAGGAAAAGGCCGGGACTTTTTCCTTTCAAAGTTTTGTTTTCTTTTATTTTTTAAATAAAGTGAACGTAGTCCTGATAATGAAATATGCAAGTTGTGTTCAAGGCCTGTCTGGTTTGTCTAATTATTTGTTATTGTTACAAGGTCAAAACTTAACCCAATGTTTTTGCCTCTAAGTCTATAGTCCAATCAAGTTTCAAGTCCTCATTTCTGTCTGATGAGAGTCCAGGTCAACAACTCTGGTGAACACACTGACAGTAGAACAAAGCAGAATACAACATGTGGGAATTTGCCTTAAACTTAGAAGTAAAACTGAGAACAATCTAACATTCCAGGATACAGGAATGACAAAAAAGTTTGCATTTTACAATAAAAGTGGAATTTCTGGTAGAGGTTTGGTGTACGTGGTGTACAGAGGTTTGTGCTAATTGAAGGCTCGTTTGTTTAATACTTTTCTCGGCCATTTCCTCCTCTGCCGCCTGGCCTACTTTGCCATTATAGCCGCTGACCTGGTTCACACCAGATAATATATCACCTTGTAAAGGGAGCCGCCATAGAAGCCGACCCAGCACCCAATTGTTGAGCTAAGGAAATTGAATGTCACATATGAAACGTGTTAATGCTCAGAGGTACAACAAGCTGCATGTTTTAATAGCACAATAATCTGGAAAATACAGTTATTTGGAAAAGTTACGTAAAGGAATAAAATGATATGAGTGGTTGTGTGACGTCCCAAAATCTATTGGAGGGCAGAGCTGGTTGATAGGCTCACCAAGGATTTTCCTACAGAGAGAAAGTTGGCATGAACACACTTCTGAGATGTAGACTATATGAAGCAGTAACACGCCTTACAGCCAAATTCAAGTTTTTCTTCCAAACTTGGGTGTGCCAGTGTTAATGAAGTTGTGCTGTAAGCTTAGAAATCGAGACCACAACCTACTGAGCGCTGAAAAGGTGCTTTTATGTTCTATGTATATAAACTGAACAAGGTCAAGATAGCAGTGACAATACAGTCAACTTTCCTTGGTGGTAATTTGAGACTTCACCGACCTCTGTGCTGAAACCAGAACTCCTTTCACTCCGATCAACCATGGCCTTAGATACAGTGTTGGGTAACCACAACATTGCATTTAGGGTAAATTCAGTTTATTGGATGCTGAACAAAACAAATGCACAGAACAATGGAAAAATGAACCAAAATGAACCCGTTTTCAAGAGTGAATGCAGCTTTTCCCATAGATGACATGCACGCAAGAGCAAATATCCATACATGTAATTAATTACAGCAGCTTAGAAAAATGCATGTATAAATCACACTTTCCCACACACTCACTCTCAACACACACACACACACAAATTGTTCATGCACCAGTGTGGCACTGAGTTACGAGGCACTGAATATTTTTTAGTGATGCCTGTTGCTGCCTTTGTCTTTCATGTCTGACACACACACACACACACACACACACACACACACGCATGTACACACACTGTGACTGTTGCCCTTTCATGTGTGGAAAAGGGCAACTGCAGGGACCAGTTGTTAAGAACTGAAGCAGATATGTTCCTCTTCCCGGCGCAGTTGCTTTTCTGCAGCTAGGTCACACACACATTCATATATATACACACACACACATAAATGTATACACAGAGAGACACACACACATTCCTGTACAGTTATAAAATGTCATTGGATTTGAAGTAGTGTTGACTGCCATTTACCCTGGAGAGCTTCTGGTTGGGTGGGAAGGAGGCTCAGAGTGTCTACAGTTTCATAAAGAGCAACATCTGAAAATGAATAAGAAAATAACTCAAATCACTTTGTCTCCTGCTGTACCTCCTCTTCTCGTCTCATTTCCTCCTGCTCTACCCTCTCCTAAATGTTTTCTTCCCTTTCGTGGTCCATTCATGTCTTCTCATTATTCTGTATCTGTCTTTCCTCTGCTCTCCTCTCCTACTTTCCTTTCCTTTTCTCTTCTCTCCTTGTCTTTGCTTTCCGTTCTACTACTTTCCTCTCCTCTCCTTTCCTCTGCCCTCCTTTCTTTTCTTCTGCTCTTCTCTTCCTTTCTTTCCTTTCTCCTCTCCTCTCTTCTTTACTCCACCCATCTCCTTTCCTTCCCTCTGTTTTCCTCACCTCACCTCTTCTCTCCTCTTTTCTCCTACTTTCCTTTTCTCTCCTTTTCTTTGATTTCCTATCATTACTTCTCCCCTCTCCTTCCCTCTCCTTTCCCTTTCTTTCCTTTCTCCTCTCATCTGTTATCCTCTCCTCTCAATTCAACTCATCTCCTCTCCTTTCCTTTCCTTTCCTTTCCTCTGCTTTCCTTACCCCTTGTCTTTTCTCCAGCTTTCCTGTCCTTTTCTCCTTATACACTACTTTTCTCCCCTGTCCTCTCCTCTTATCTTTTTTCCTTTCCTTTCTCCTTCTCCTCTCCCCTCTTCTCTGTTTTCCGTCTTTCCTTTTCTTTCTCTTGCTTTCCTCATTTCTCCTGTCCTGTCCTTTCCTCTCCTTTCTTTTCCATTCTTTCCCTCTATTCCTGCCTCTCCTCTCGGTTTCACTCTTTAGTGAAGTTTGCTGCCATCACCTGCTGAATCACCTCTCCTCCTCCCTTCCTAGTTTTGAGTTACACCAGATGTGGACCTTCGCTTTTTGGAATGAGTGGCTGATTTTAGGCCTCACCACAATCCAGCTGTTGTATTTGTCAGCCTCTGGCAAATGAGGCTCTCTTATTGGTCTCTTGTATTACCTAGCAATGCAGATATTTTTGGTTTCTGAAATGTCTGCCTCCAGACCAATACAATGAGGGTGAATGGAATTTCATTGGTGGTGCTCACAGCATTAGGAATGTAAATGTGCAAAATTAAATTGAAATATTCTGCAGCAATGTGTCTTTCTTGTTTATCTTAGAGATTCCACAGACAACACTTGGTGTTTTTGGAACAGTTCTGGGGACTCCCTGAAAGGAACTGCTGGCTTTTTTTCTGTTTGAATTCGCACTGCCAGTAGGAACGCTGAAGGGATGCGGTTGGTATAGCAACGTCACTTCTGCATGACAAACAACAACAAGAACAACAGCTGCAACTGTCGGTCCATTTGTCCGTGTTTTGGTCAATTTTTTAAGGCTACCGTTACAAGCTTTTACACAGGTTTTTAAAGATGTCGGTTGCCGATGCTGCATTGGCTCATCTGTTCAACCGATCACTGCACACCTACGTCACTCAAGGTTCCTCTTGTGCTCCTCCTCTTGTACTCTGAAGTAGGAGCTAAAAACGGCTTTCTAAGAACTACAATCGTTCCCAGTTCTTGGACTGTGAAGACAATAACAAGGGAGGGGTTCTCCAACTGTTCTTAGAACTATGAAAAGATCCTCTGGTCCAAAAACTCCTATTGTGAACAGTTTTCATTGAAAAGTATTTTGACCAAAGAAATAGTCCTTATGATACCACTAGAGGTAAGTGAGAAAACAGATTTCTTGTAACCTGGGTGGACAGACCCTTTAAACTCAGCATGCTGTGTAACATGCAGTGGCAGCAGCAGAGGACGGTTTGGTGACAGAAACACATGGAACATTTTTCTTCATCGACTCAAGCCCTTCACTGAGTTGCTTTAAAAAAAATGGGGGTTCTGAGTGGAGCTGAGCCATAACTATGATAGATCACCCCCCTGTGTCTGTGTGTGTGTGTGTGTAACTGGAGTGTTTGCGTCTTGTCTACTACTATGGGAGTATGTGTGTAACTCTTATGTACTGCATGTCAGTTATACCTCTGTGTGTTTGTGTGTGTATGCTTTTAATTTGTCCAAGCCTGTGTGTTTTTGTGTCTATAAACGTGCACATGTACGTATGTCTTTCAGTCACATACCCACACCTGTGCACTTATATTTGTGTGTCTGTGCTGGTGTACTGTGTGTGAGTGCATAGGAGCAGGTGTTCGCGTCATTATTTGTGTCTCCATCAGTGTGAGAGTGAAAGTGTTTCTATGCAGAGGCCTGTGGGTGTGTGTGGGGGTGTGAACACAAACATGTGTGCCAATTCATATGTCTTTGTGTGTGTGTGTGTGTGTGTGTGTACATATGGGAAAGTGTTGGGATGCCTGCCTGTTGGTGTGTCACTTTTAAATCAACATGTGTTTTTGCTTCGTGTGTGTGTGTGTGTGCTCTTTTATCTTCGTGAGGACTTTTAGACCTATGAGGACATTTCTAGAGATTGAGGACATTTTGTTTAGTCGCTTTTTCAAAAGGTTGTTTCAGGGTTAACACTTGCTTTAAAGGTTAAGTTTGGAGTTAGGGTAAGAGTTGAGGTTAGGCATGTAGTTGTGATGGTTAAGCTAAGAGTTAGACTCTAAGGAATCTATTATAAGCAACAAGGGTCCTCACAAGTATAGAAGCACCAACTTATGTGTGTACACATAATATGTGCTATATGTGCAGGAATTCCTGTCATTGTGGGTTTCCACAACTGTGTATGAGCAAATGTGCGTGTGCTCTGTGTTACACTCTCTCACACACACACACACACACACACACACACACACACACTTGCAGTCCCTCAGCGTGCGTGAGTGTGTGAGCGGTGGTCTCCCGGGCCGGGCCATAACAGTGATGGATGGGCCGTGTGTGGAGGCCGTTATTATTTGTTATGTGAGCGGGTGTGTGTGACTGGGCCGAGGGGGCCATACACCTGCTGCGCGTCCAGAGAGCCCCGGCAAGCTCGGAGAACAGCTGGACGCATTGATTTAGCAGCTCGCTCCGCAGGCTGCAGGAACAAATCAAGCAACAGCTAATAAAACCCGCCTTTATGATGGCTGCTCCATTTGCCCTCCAAAACAACTGGCTACATCATGTGTTTTTCTAACGCCCGCCGCCACACAAAATTAAATCCCAGGCTAAGGTGTCGCTTCTGGATGCTGGATGCTGTGGAGCTCAGGGCTTAATGTCAGGCTTTAATGCAGCGGGGGTAATCAATGTTGCATGGTGGTATGTATGTGTGTCTGTTTGCATGCACAACCACTTGCATCAATGAATATTTGTGTGTTGAGTTGTTTAGTCAGTTTTTGATGTGTGTTTTTAATCATGTTTGTCTTCACACCTAGATGTTAATGCGATCAATACTTTTCATGTTTCTGCCCAGGTGAAATAAGTGTTTGCTGACAGTGAAATGCTGCAGCAGGGCAAGTGAGGTTTGGACGTGTGTGTGTTTGTATAAGAAAGAAAAAGTTTATGTGTATTTGCTTACATGTGTGTTTTAGCCCTGTTATGGCCGTTCCACACAGAGCAGTGGATGCAGCTGTGCTGTGTGTCTCTGTGCTGGCAGATGATACAGTGGCTCTATTGTAAGTCTATTGTGAAGCTTTTATCACGCCTGCTGAGCCAGTGGATACAGAGGAACAGATCAACTAAGCTTTGATGCATTTTGCAACTAGAGACGTGTGTGTTCTTCATCAAACAGATGCCTGGAAGTGTCATCTAAGTCTTGAATTATGGTTCTCTGAAGATACACGTAAACATCGAAGTGGGTCTACGCAGAGAAGGGTGTTGTTGGTGGAGAGGAGCCGACGTAGAAACCTCTCAAATTTCAAACACACGTCATGTGGACTTGAGCGTAGAGCAAGCTGATTGGTTGATCCAGCTGTTGGGTGGTGGGTTTGAAATGGAAAAAAAAAATGAAGCATTTATATTCAACATGCAATGTTTTGATCAGTATGTTGTATGTATGTTTTCTACCTGCAGGAACATTAGAGCACACAAACACTGATATAAAGGTCCTCTGTGCAGGTTTGATGCTAATCAGGAGCATTTTGTCATCTATAAAAGAGGTCTGGCGATCAGCAGGTGCATCTGTCAAAAAAAAAAAAACTGCAAAAGAATTTTTTAACAGTCTGGATAATCACAACCTCATATGCCAAAGATAAAAATTGCATTAACAAGAAGAAACAGCTGTAACAAGCTTGGGATGTGATGGACTTTCTATTAAACTATTTCAGTTTTATTCTCAGCAACTTTTGCCTTTTGTCATTATGTGGCAGAGCAATAGTCCACTATAGCAACATTCTGCTAAAATTCCCTGAGCTGTTATGAACACTGAATTGTGCAGCCACGATGGATACACACATAAACACACTGCTGCAGCATAATCTGAATCCTCCTGGATCTATCAGCGTTCAGACTCTTCAGGCAGATGACAGCTGCTGCAGTCTGCAGGGTGCGATGCTGTCAGAACAGTAAAGGAGGAGGAGACGACATTGAGCAGACAGGGTGCTACGTGGTCATCGCTGCCACAATGTGAGACAATCAAAAAGGTGACACGGTGTCACCCCAGCGGCTGTATTAAATAACTAAAGTGTGATGCTGTGGCCGATCCTGTGACATTGTTAAATGTACTGGGTGTTGGTGAGTGACAGCACTTAGTGTGACGCTGTGAGGCAGATGAAAACAGACAGGCTTTATTATGCAGCAGGCTGAGCCTGTCAGCTTGTTGTTGATCTGAGTGTCTTAAGTTCTCCACTTCTACTATAAATACATCCCAATAATAGATTTACAGGTCAACAAGCAGCAGTGAGAGTTTAGAGGAAAGATGAGGGAGAATCACCGCCAAGCAGGACCATGATAAGTTACAAAAATGACTTTCTGGGTTTTCTGGCCACGACAAGAAAAACATTTGGCTGAACTTTGTGACTATGCAGCAACATATAAAGAGGACGCCATACCCGAGGATTAGTTTTAAAGTGAAAGGCCTCCCTCCAGCCTCTCTTAAATATGGGGCAGGGCCACCCACTTATCACCCGATCAGGAGCACCTGAGAGAGAGAGAGAGAGAGAGAGAGAGAGAGAGAGAAAAGAGGGGGAAAATAACACAAGAAGAGGGGAGCGCATAACAGGGTTACAAAGGAAATATTTACAGCTATTGCTCAGCATCTTATGGCCTCACCAACATTGGTAGCCACCAGTAATAAAATCTGATTCAATAATTGAGGCAAAACGGAGAAGCTGAAAGATTGCCTTTGACATTGTAGTCTCACCCACTTCTGAGCTCTGCGATATCTATTTCAGGAATCCTGCTGGCCGAGCCAAGACTGTAAAAACCAAAGCTGGACTTCAGATGTTAAAGCCATCAGCTGTGTGTGCGCATGTGTGCGCGCATGTGTATATACATTAGATGTTTGTATCAGATGCCTGCAGTACTTGCAGTCCACAGCTAAACCATGGAGCTTCACCGCTCCATCATCTTCATTCACCCGTGTGATAAAATCCCAGGCCGGTGTCAGAGACAGTGTGGGAGATGGAAAAAGATGGGATGAGGCTTAGGTACTCAGGAACCTGGGATCTGTGAGGGACCTGCAGCTACATCAAGGTTGTCTTTCCCTGTACAAGCCATCTCCACCTTTAAATACTTACCTCTTGTGGTATCCAGCCAGGCAGATAGTTTGTGTTTTAATAGTCCAGGTTTTGAGATATTTGTCTCAAGATTTCTGCCGCCTGGTGATGTCATCCGGGTTATTTTGGCTTGGGTTTGGAGACAGGCTTTACAACAGAAAGCCATATAGTTGAGAGATGTGGTTATTTACCTGTCAGGGAGGGTCTAATGAAAAGATGCTACCAGTTGCATAACGAGAAAATGTATGATCCAGTGTTTTGGGAGCGTGACTCATATTAGAGAGGGACTATCAGTTTTGACCATCCTGTCTCTTTTGAGTCCTCCAACTTAATTTGAGTGCAATACTAAAAGACTGGAATACCCCATTATAATACTTGTTAGGTATGTAATACCCCCATAAACAAAATGCATTTGCAAGAGAAATAAAATACAGATGTTTTTAGATTTGTTGTTTGCTACAAAACGTCCTTGTAAATACTGATTTTATCATTCACACACCTTCAGGCTCTCCCTGCACGCAGCTGGTCAGGGCAGTTTGTCCCAAGGTCAAAGTCAGACATAGCCTCTCTGATAGCCACGCTTTATACCGTTCACCTTTAACCCCTCGGCCTCTGAGGTCAGACGGACCACACACCTCTTGCAGCAGGTGAGTATGAACTATGGAATCTCATAACTTTTACAAGCCTGGAGGCAGGTGGCGCTAAAGAGGCCGCTAGTCATCCCCCTGCTATTTTAACCATCATTTTCAGCACCTGTCCGTTACAATATGAGATAATGATAATAATAAAAACACACTTATACATAGACATCAGAATCAGAAGCAAAAGTCTCGCCTACAACCGAACACATTCAGTTTCTCTGGAACTTTCCGTCCATGTCGAGGCCATGTGGAAATGGATTCTAATGAGCTATCGGGTTAACAGTGTTTCCATGAGAACACAGTGGTTATGGAGGTGCTATTTACACACACAGCGAGACATCGCTGATAGTTGGACATTTATGCTCTTGAGCAAGGCTTCGGTGGACGGCGGGTGATTCATACCCAGTGCCCACTGCTCCCAAGGAACAAGCCCTAAATTATTTGAAGGGGAAAAGGGCTGCCAGACTGAAAATTAAGGAGGAAAAAACTTTTCAATGTGAATTATTCACTGGACATGACTCTGGGGCCTCAGACATCCCTTTACAGCCTGGCTCCCAGCTTCAGAATGTGTCTCCCTCCCTGTTCTTTCTTTTTTATTTTCTTGCATCGCAGAACAGTCTATGCAATGCCGTTCGATCCTGTCGCCTTACTTGTTTTATTATCACTCCCGAGATGTCAGCACAGACCGCTCTTTGTCACCTCCCAAAGTTGCTCTGAATTCTCACCGTGGCCGTTTCTGTGGAGGCGTATACAAGCCCCGGATGGTGGAAATGACATTTGCTCCTCGCAGAAGTCTGGCAGGGACGGCGAGAGCTGCCATTTGGCAAAGCCATCAGGAGCACTTTACGCGTCTGACCTTCACGTGTCTACATGCAGTAAATATAACCCCCTCGCTTTTGTGGATGAGCCCTGAGCACTCTGACTTCCAGAGGGGGAAACAGGGAGAGGAGAGCGTGAGAGACAGAGGAGGAAAGAGAGAAAGTTTTGCTGGGAAACATTTTTGTGTAAAAAACACAGTCATCTTAGCATGACTCACACAGTGGGGCTGCAACGTCCCATCCACGGTTAGTGAAATTCACAGTATTTTCCTAAATTAAATTCTGGTAATGGCTATCATCACTTCTATGGTCACAGAAAATGTATGACTTTCAGCTGACAGCTTGTTGCGCTTCTCCTTGGCCTGTGTGACAAGTGAAATGTTTTCATGCAACTTGAAAAAACGGTTTGTCGGTTCACATTGTACATATATCAACAATATATGTTTAAATTATTCCTTAAGTAATTAAGTAAAAATTTAAAGAGTTGGTTCACCCTTACCTTTAGTGGTTCCCATCTAGGATCAGTTTCAGTTTGCCCAGGTATTGAGATATCATCCATCTCTGAGATTTCTGCCTCCAGCCCAGTGCAGTGGAGGCGGACAGAATTTTGTTTGTGCTGCTCACAGCATAGAAAAATGACATTTCAACAATTCAACAGCAACATTTCTCTGTCCTGTCCTGTTTTCTCTGGATAATCCACTGACCTCACCATCAAAAGTTTTTCTTCAAATTACTTTCTACTAAAGATACAGTCTGTATAGAAACTGTAGATGTTGCTGCTGAAGAGTGGGTTCTTCTTTCTCATATTTTTCATCATTTGGAATAATTAGGAATACTTTTGTAACATAGCTATGGTTAAATTTTCATACAACAATTGCATAAAAATGTATGCATTACTCTAAAATTCTCTGGCTTCAAAAATCACTTAATTTTAGGTTAGATTTTGGTCATTTGATTGCTGTTTTTTCACAGAAAAAACTGCTTCCACTCACAAATACACACTCTCTAATTGCTCTTGTCATTGCAATTTATTAAACTGTGTCTCACATCATTGCTATTCTGATAAACCACAAGGGTGGGTGGGAGTCAGGTTCCTGTCTGTGTCGCTCCTCAGATGGAAGCTGAAACTTTCCCTCGGCAGCACATCTGGAGGCCAGCAGTGACCCTCAGTCAGAGTCCAGCTCACACTCTGCTGCTCCTCAACTCCACATCATCCACAGTAACCTTCAGCTCGCTCAGTCACAGTGTAGCTGTGTATTAAAACTGCAGGCTTCTTTGTCATTTCTGGTCCTGCCAGTACCTTTTATGGGCTCTCATGGCCATACCAAAAATTAAGTTAAGGTGTATGGCAGGGGTGAATGATTAGGGTGTTTTCAGGGATAACTTTTAATTTGTTTATTTGTTTATTTGGATCCCCATTAGCTACTACCAAGGTTGCAACTACTTTTCCTGGGATCCACACATGTAAACATTACAATATAATGTAAAACAATTATATATTTAAAAATTCAAGGTAAAAGGGAACCACAGAGAAATAATAATAATAATAATAATAATAATAATTAAAGATGATCATCTTAATCCCTTAACAATGTCTTGAATTGAAAATTTAAGTCATGTACTGTTAATATACTTATTTGTTAATTAGGAACTTTTGAAAACAGTTGCCCTGTTCATGCATGTGTACAGCTTTATAACACCTGGAATTGGTAATTGGGTAAAATCTACTTAAAATTGACAGGGCTTTTGAATTGTTTTCAGATTTTCAAATTAGGGGACAACTTAAGGAATCTATAGGTATAGCCATTCAAGGGTGAATTAAGGATTGATTAATGGTATTTTAAGGGATTATTTTTTCACAGTAAAAGTAAATAGTTAAAGAGTTTTTTTTTTCCTGGTGACTTCTGGTGTTTCTGCACTTGACCTCCCCTGGGCTTTTACTACACATGCTAATTACACAGCTCTTCCTCTGTTCATACCACCTTTGCTAAACACATCACTTCCTGTGTTCCTGAGGAAGAGCAACAAGGCACGGTGTCAGAACAGCACATTTAAAAGCTTTCATGAGACACAGAAACAAAATGGTCAGGGTGTTTTTGTAATCTACTGTATTTTTCTTATAATTTATCCATAGATGGCAAAATGTAAAAAAAAAAAAAATTACATTCAGTTCTATTGTTTCCAGTCCTTGTTTTTATTTTTTTTTCAGAATGTAAAAGTTGGCAGATGTGTTTTCACATCAACATGTTCTCTCTCATGTTTGACTCTTTGATAAAATGAGACCCAGAGCTTCAGCTTTGTAATGGGTTTCAAACTCTTTGACCTTTGTCCCAGGAAGCATGTCCTGGCGTCGCTGGACGTTTAAACGCACAGACATGACAGAAAACAAACGTCGGTGTCAATGAAAATGTAAATCATTTAAAGTTGGTGAAAGCTCTCGCCGCCCCTGGGAGCATGAGGGGGACACGCTGCTGCAACAACAACAGAGAGAAAGATGCCATTCATGCCGATTTTCAACAAAACCCCACAAACTGTCGCTTCCTAACGGCAGCTAATCACTGCACTGTCAATAATCAGCAGTAATTAGACAATACCTTTCTCTTTATTACTGGCCCTATACGTGCATAATTATACTATTATATAGGGCCAATATTTAATTAAAGATCAAGTATTATTAAGTGTTATTTTGTAGGCTTGATTAAATGTTCTCATCTTGTATAATTACTCAGCTGCCTTCCAGTTTAAGGCAGTATAACATATTCAGTTTTAATCTTAATTGAGTATGTAAGTATGAGTATGTAAGTAAGTAAATTGCTATTTTTTTATTAATATTTTGAAGGATTGTTTGCATTTTTGGCATTTGTCGTAAAGACATTATACATTTTTGACCTTGGAAACAGCAGCTGTCAGAACAATCTCCACTCAAGGGCCACTTACTCGCTTGTTCTGTAGTTTTTTTGACTATATCACACAGTCTTCATCAGCAGATAAAGTTTGCTCAGCTGTAACGAAACTGTAGATGTTCATTATTCCGAGCATTTTTAGGGCTTCTCAAGGGCTGAAATGCTGAGCTTTAATCTCGACTTTTAAGTCAACAATTAGGACAATCATTTATTTCATTGGTTTAAACACCATAAACAAATGTTACCATCAGCCTGTATTCCTCACTTGACATTATGAGCTGCCATGTTTAATTTGGGAGGGAATCAGCTAGATCACATGTTTAGGGTGGCTTTAAAATAATTTGCAAAATGAATAATGAGCCAAGGATATTGTTATTTAAAATGTAACCTGATTTATGTTCATACCTCTGTTACTTGAGAGCACTTTCAACATTTGTGGATCATATGATTTTCTATTTATTTATTGTGAACCGTATAAGATTTGGGTTTCAGTTACTTGAAATGTGTCCGTTGTGTCAAACAGAGTCCAGTGGCCACTAAATCCTCCATGGAGAGTAAAGTGTGTATGTGCAATGTGTGTGTGTATGTGCAATGTGTGTGTGTGTGTGTGTGTGTGTGTGTGTGTGTGTGTGTGTGTGAGTCTGGACTGAACAGATAGGGTTACACAGTGAATCTGTGACTGAGGAGCTGGTGGACGGATTGCTATAAATTGACTTGCCATGCTGACATGGTGCTCTCTTTGAGGTCTCCTTTTTACAGCATAAACGCTCTATCAGTCAGCACAGACAGTTCACCGTAGATGGAGCAGATCCCAGTTTAATCTCTCCCCAGACACGACACTCGTTCAGATCCTGTGGACGGGAAAATGCCACTGAACCCTTCACGTGTTCGCTTACTGCTGCACATTGTTTGACCAACACCTAACTGCCTCATTTCAGATTTCTTAGATGCAGGTGGTCAAGGTGCTCTGGGGAAAGAAATAGTCTAAGTTTGACCTCAGTGGGCAGACCCAGGCAAGTTAAATCAGTAAATCACTATTCTCTTGTTGGTGATCCTATGTAACCCAGTTTTGTTAAACGCCTATGTGTTTGCATTGAAAATTATTGACTTTCTTATTTTTATACAAACAAATACATATAACCGAATAATTTATAAAGGATAGGGTACCTTATTTTGCTTAGGTTTTGGTCATGTTTGTGGTTAGTTTAAAGAGGTACTGCACACTTAAACTTGTTTTTTGAGCTGTAAACTAAACGATATGACTGTACTGTGATAAAACACATCATTGCTGGTGTTAAAATTGACATTTCTTACCAAATGTATAAAAATCGGCATTTCATGGGTTGAAAATTGCTCAACACGCCTTCTTCTGTTTTGAATCAGCCCTGAACCTTGCAAGGCCAATGCTGACATAGAGTCAACCAGTTGTGACCTGTCTACGTCATGAAATGTATATAAAAAAATACTCTAATCAGTGTCTCCCCTGTGTCCCCTGACCCACACACTACGTAGCCACGAGGCCACGCTTCCTACAGTCGTTGTTCCCTCACTCGTTGCATTTTTTAAATCTGCTGGGAGAGACGGTTCTAGCAGAATTCGACGATGTAGTAACACTTTAACATTCAAATGTGTTTCTTGCACTATGACTTCATGCAACTACTTTCAAGGACATTTGAGGAAAATTTAAGGGAGAATTATGCTGAGGTGCATTTAATGTAGTACGGCTGCCTTTTCAGAGAACTAGTCTTCATAACATTTGCTAAGAGCCTTCACTGGGCTTCATAGCAGAACAACTCTGGTGCTTTGGGTCCACCTACAGTACTCTGGACCATCACTGGGACTCTTTCAGCCTGCCTCTGGGACACGTGTGTATAACTGCAACACCAGTTTATCTCCTGTAATCTGTAAAAGGAGACACATGTCACATCACACATAGACAGCATTCATGTGCAAAAGCTTTTTTCTTTGTTGGTAGTGCCAGGAAGAGATCAGGTGGAGAGATATTGAGAGAATTAAAGCTGTGGGCTCTGGGAGCTTACATGCAAAAAAATCGTCCACTGACCCTCTCACCCCCAACTCATCTCCTCTGCACCCTGTACCCCCCCCTAAATTTAGTTGGGGTATTTGGGGCAACCACTCCTACCCATTCTTCGCCCCATTCCCCCCAACCTCCCTCTCTACTGGCATTTCGGCTCAATTCATCTTTGTCAGGGACGGCGGGGTGATCCGTCCGGGCGCAGACATCTCATGGTGAGACGTGAATGTTCTGATAAGCTGTGAACAATGTCGTTACACGTTAATGATCCCGCCAAGGAAACATGATGTATAAACCTGGCAAATATGCCCCCAACAAACACACACACACACGCATGCACAACACCTACACACACGTTTGTCATTGAACAAATGCTGCCACTGCCCCACCCCTCATCCCTGTTTGGTAAACTATTTACTATTTCCATTTTGAAACTGGACTTAGCAGATAAACTACAGCTATTTAATAAATGTTAATTTATTTAACAGGAGATTGACCTGTTGGTCAGTCAGTAACAAATGTGTCCATAATATATAATTGGCTTTGATGCTCAATGCTAACACTTCAGCATACAGGAGCAATGTGGAGTGACGGTAGAATCTGTGCTAACACATTAGCATGCAGTTGCTAATAAGAACAGTAACTTGTCATATATGCATTCTGGGCGGGTTTATATTGGAGATTGGTGTAAAAAAATAAAAGTACATTGATTATCATATATATGGTAATTATCATTCATTTTAAAATTTACCCTGTTTCCATTAGAAGTGTGGCAGGTACTGAGGGTCATAGAGCCCATGGGTGTCATTATTATTATTTTTTTATCGTGATCATGAAAGAATTATTTTAAGATACTCACAACCCAAACTGTCTTGTCATGATCATTTGGTCTTTCATGGTAATAACTATAAACAGCAGTCATAAAACATGCCTGATGTATGGTCATTTTATTGAAATGATAATGCCTCACTTTCCACCTAATTTGTGTCCATATTTATAGACAAAGAGAAATTGAACTTTTTGGGAACTGATGGATGTGATTCAGAGTTGTCATCATTCATTAATCTTATTCACACACAAGTTTGTTTTGTTTTTTTTTGTCAAAACTACAGGGGCTTTCAGGGTTGGCCTGGGTTGGCCTGGGCTGCAATTCAGTCTAGTCAGACTGCAAACAACAAAGACAAACAAGGACGAAGCTGAAAGAAGCCAGGACGGCAGAGTGTATCTAAGTGTCTGTGTTTGTCCTACAGAGAGACTGAGATATGTGTATGCATGAGGGAGTTTGATACACAGATCAATAAAGAGATAGAGAGAATGTCAGGTAAAGCCAAATGTTTTCAGAAGTTTCTTTAAAAAAATCTCCACATATTAAAAAACACAAATTGGTCCAAACTTTGTAGCAAATCGCTGCTGTCGTGTAAAAAAAACAATCTGGAAAGCTTTGATTCTTGTGTTTTTCATGTTTTTATAAGGAATATATACTGTATGCTGCCATAATTAAACGTTTGGAACCTAAAACTTCAAAAAAAATGCATGGTGGTTACATTTCTTTCTGCACCTGAAAAGTTAACATTCGGGAGATGTAAGAGTGATGAATGCCCAATTTATCATTTTCTACCCTTCTGGAAACTTTTTCCCACATGTGTGTTGTACTAACATGGTTTCTGTGCACTGACTGGTGAGCAGTGACATGATTTCTTTTGTGCATGCACAGTATGTTCACACCCTTTGTACACTTTCATGAGGGTACAATATGTGTGTTTATGTGTGTTGTGTATGCTTGGGTCTGTGTGTGTCTGTGTGTGTATGTGTGTATGTGTCTGGCCAGGCTGGGTTTGTTTGGCCAGCTGTTTGGAGGGAAAGCCTGATCCCATGTGACCTTGTGTTTCTCCAGCTGCTCTCGGATCAGAACAACCAGCTCTCTCTGCCAGGAGACCCGCAGGACAGGACCAAACCCTGTTTACCCTGCTTTTTCTGGTTTTCTTTTTTAGGATTGTTATTGTTGGTAACAGTAGTAGTGTGACTGGTACAAAGAATTAACCCTTTTAGAGAAAAATCTGGGAACACTAAGGTTGACTCGTAATGGGTAAATGCTGCTCTAACGCTGCTTTAGCTCCTGTCTGTCCAGTGCAGTTAATGGATATCTGTATCTGATTCATCCTGCTATTAGTCAACTAACTAACTCTCCATAAGTGACATAACTGAGTCGATCAGTGAGACAGTGATTGGGATCAAATAGGAAACCTCCATTGATTTGACAGGGCCATCCTCTGCAGGCTTTAGCAGTTAGATGGTCCAGTATTTTTGCACAACATCGAAAAGCATAAAACATGGCTTTAAATTCATCAATCAGTAACATGCTGGACAAGAAGATAAGCCTTGGAGCTTATGACAATGTCGTTTTAGTACATTTTAGTAAAAAATGGCAGTATGCAAGCTTGACTGAAAATGGAAAATATTGCTATATTGTAAATAGCTGCGTCCTATAACAATTACTTCAACAGTGGTGCTTGGTGCAGATAGAGATGCCTATGAAACACTATTACAGTAATGCTTGTCCTGATTTATTACTACAAACTTTTTCCAACTGTTTCCAAGTGTCTGTAATTACAGAAGCAGATGAGCACAAATTACTTCACCTTCAATGTAGAAAACATTTGTTTCGGCTTCAATTATGTGCATTTGCTAATAGCACTTTTTTTTTTTTGTCATTTTTGTTTTAGAAATATGGAAAACGTCCACACGGACATTGTAGCACAGTCGGTGCTAACAGTCTTTCCATCAATTTCTCTCATTAATACACAAAAAGAGTTAGTGGGACAGAAGTAATAAGCTGGTTCTCCACTAAAATTAAATTAAAATATTACAAGCAATACTCGTGAAAAGAACAAGTTATCGACAGGGCTACAGTTAAACTTTGGGTCAAGTTAATTTCACAGAACTTCCAGAGACCAGAATGTGTCAGTCAGTGATCCTAACAAAGTTACAACCATCACAAATTAACCAAACTTGCACCTGTTTGACATTATTTGCTATTATTTATGCAATAAAAATACTGTCTGTCAGAAAAAAGTCCGTCTGCAAATAATAAAGATGAATAAAGATGAAAGTAAGTAGTGTTTATCTCCCAAGAGTTTGAGATAAGCAACTAATACCTGCAGTGTGATAAACATCCCAAATGTTGTTTATCATCGTCTTCGAGGTGACAGAGAGGTGACAGAGAGGAACTGAAGACCAGAAACTGGATTCTCCAGAGGAGAGAATCGAGCCGAGACCGTGGATCAGCGAGGTGGTGAAACCTGTCGGCTTCACACTCACACTCTCTCTCACACACACACACACACACACACACACACACACACACTCACACAACTTAACACAGATACACACAGATGAACAGCTCCACACTCAGATACATTCAAAATCCTGCAGTCACACACACACACACACACACACACACAGGCAGAGTGTACACACATTCCCATACTGCATATAAACACACATATTCTTGTCCACACATGTACACACAAAGCCTGTTGTAATGAGAACATTATCATACATCAGCCATGTCTCATGCTATTCACAGTAGGTATTTATAGTGTTGTTCACCACTGGTAAAGACTTTGATCTGTGTGTGTGTGTGTGTGTGTGTGTGTGTGTGTGTGTGTGTGTGTGTGTGCATGCGCGCACCAATTAAAATGGCAGGAGAGCCATGACTGTCAACAGCCAGGTGCTGGATGTTAGGTGGAATTTGGCGCATGACCGTGACGAACCCGGACGCTTGTCTTACAAGGCACGAGACAGCGAGCCAGCAGAGAGCCCGTAGATTCTCCAAACACACCAGTTTGATCTGAAAAGAAGCTGAGGGGTCTCCTGAGGGTCACACAGACAGATACACACATCTATTTATATATGTATTTGTTACAGTAAATATATCTAGTTAAAAAAGTATGTTTATCATGTATTTTGTAAAATATTTTACATAGATGACAGATTATATAAGTGCCTATTATTTAGTGATATTACTGTATGTGTTCAATTCATTCTTTATAATTGTATTCAAAATTGATTTTATTGTACATTTTAACTATCATCATGTGTGTTCAATCACATTAAACACATTTATATTTAGGCTGTAATCTAAATTTATACTTTCTATATACATTTCATTCATAGATACATTTATGAGAATAGAAAAGATGTGATTTGTTATTTGCATAGATTGTAAAAATGCTTATGTTATGATTTATTCCTAAATCCTTTCATTTATTAATTTAACAGGGATAGTGTAGATTTGTCAGAAATGAAAACATTAAATTAAACACATTCTGATCATCTGCTATTTGTAAATGTGGGAGACAAATTTTACCACGTCCCCTGATCAAATTAAACAAGCTTATAGTGTAATATTACTGTATTATAAATGATTTAATAACATGTTACTTCATTTCAAACATTAAATAAAAATAGAAGAATAAACACAAAGAAAGTGTCAGCACAGAACTAAATTTTCATATCTATTAATCTTTAAATTATATTCAATCAATATCTTTAAGAATCAACATATTTCCACGTGTTTTATAGGTTACATATATGTCAGAGGAATTTACCTCTATAAATATATTAGGAAGATTGTAATATTTATATTTATGCAATAATCAGATAAAAAAAAATATTTCTTCTATGAGGTAATTCATATTTCATATTTACACTGAAGTTAATAAACAGGTCATTTGTCAGACGGAGAGACAGATAGGCAGCTAGTCCTCGACATTTCCAGTAATCCCTCGTCTGTTCCCGGCTCTTGTTTACAGATGTCTCTCTCTTTGCTGCTTTAAGTCGCTGATGTTTAAAAGTGTCCGGACGGCCTTTTCAGAGCTTTCAACTGCCACTGAGGCTTCCAGCTCAGCTGGTCGCACATGTCTGTCAGCGCCGCTATTACCATCCTCTGTGTGTGTGTGTGTGTGTGTGTGTGTGTGTGTGTGTGTGTGTGTGTGTGTGTGTGTGTGTGTGTGTGGCTGGGTGGGGGGTACCCGGGCCTGTGACCTTGAAACTAACGCTGAACATTATACTCAACACCTTCCCACATGCACACATGCACATACACAAAAGTTAGCTAACTCATATTCTCAGCCAGAGGCTATTGACCCTTTTACATGGTTTTACATTGCTAACACGTGTTCAAATCCTTGACTTCACTGTGTGTGTATGCAGTTTTTAAGTTGGTTCTATGTTAGCAAAACTTCAGTTGAAGCCCAGTTCAGCTCAGCTTGCAGGTCATTGTTTAGAGCTAGGCTAATTGAGAAGCTCTCGGGAGTTTTGCAGTTCAAAGTTCACATAAGAAAGCTCAACCTGTTTTTAAAGATCTCAAAGGATTGCATTGGGATGATTAAAGAGGTTATCCACGAGTTCCTTTTTTTTTTAAATTTAAGAGTAACTCCTAACTAAATATTGTAGGCTATAGAGGAAAGTTATTTCTGCACAGGCCTCTATACTGCTCCTATGACCTCACCCACTATGACAGTTCAGGTGGTTTCTGTACACCTGACTGCACTGAACAGCTGTACTTCACACAGTGTGGCCAGACCATGAAGAAACTGATAGACAGCAGCACAAGTTGGATACACTCTGGTTTTCATCCTGTGTTCTTTATAATACTCTTGATGGGCTCATGAAGATCCCAAGCTAGGCCCCTCTCTAAACTAGTTTGGTAAGAGAAGTACATTGTGGAGACAGATTAAGTACATAAAGCACGTAAAGCGTAATATATTTAATTATTTATCTTTCTAAACATGGACAGAAAACCACAGAATGTTTCTGCTTTTGAAAAAGACTAATATGAGAATCCCTCTATAGGTGTAGGCGGTACTGTCACATGTTCTTCCCTGGATGTTTTGTTAATGCATTGTCTATAGGTGGCCCTCCTTTCTTAGTATCCAGTTGACAAAGAGCAGAAGGTTACTCATATGACAGAAATGTTATATAATTCCTCCCTTCATAATGATAGCTTTTTTTTAGCAGTCTTACTTTCCAAAACATTGAAATTCAGTCAGGAAAAATTCATACAGGCCTCTTATTGTGGAGATGCCATTTTATATGCAAATGTGTTTCCCCTCAAGGGAAAAATGTTTGAGCTGAAGTGCCACGGCGCTAAAGTGAAGAGGCTCAGTGGCCATGACAATGTGCTAATGCTACAATGGGTCTCTAACGAGTGAGAGCCAGCGCTAATTTCCCTGTTTGACAAAAGGACTCTGTGATCTTTGGCTGTTAGCGGTTTGCTGCACTAGCAGGTGTGTGTGTGTGTGTGTGTGTGTGTGTGTGTGTGTGTGTGTGTGTGTGTGTGTGTGCGAGAGAGAGAGAGAGACTAGACTTAAACACTCTTGTGCCAGCTCAAAATTAGCAAAATAGGATCCTGAACCATGCTATGTGTGTGTGTATGTTAATTTACATGCCTATGTTGGCATACACACGTCAATGCACCTGCCTGTGTGCTAAAATGTATGAGTTTGAATTAACTTGCATTCAATATATGTATGTATGTAAGCGATTGCTGAGGTTATGGGGTCGGCGGCAGCCTGCTGGGGGTTACTGGGCGCAGGTCACAGAGCGGACAGGTTGAGCGACAGATCATTTACATCTCCCAGCATGCTCGGTGTGTCCTTGTCACAGGAAGTGCCAAGTGTTGCTGACCGCTCACAGCAAAAGCCCTGCTGGAGACGAGCTGTCGGCATCAACCTGTCAGGCAGGACACCCACAGCAGCAAAACACTGGCTGGCAGAGCTGAAGTGAAAGCAGAACTTCCGGCTTCTGTTCCACAATAAAGTAAACCTCATTCAAAATCACATTGATACTAATAATGCAACTGACTAAAAGTCAGGCCCTGCAACATAACCACGCTCAAGACAGATCATACATTTTAAAAACATTTATTCAAAGCGTTCAATAGATAGTGCTGCAGTAGATAATTAAGACTCATTTATCTTGGAATTTTAAATTATTGTAGCAAAAGCATGAATAGAAGGAAGCAGGAGAGACAGGCTGAGGGTATAATGTCAGTGCTAATCTAAATCTCAGTAGGGTAAAGTAGAGTGAGACACTAACCTCAGATTTAGAGGTTGGCTTAGAATTGGGAGGACGCGCTCATGTTCCCACAGGTCCATTTCCTACTGAGGAAAACCACGTTCAAAATGTACACAGCCATGATACTGCGAGGAACTTGGGATAAAAGTATCCACCGAATGCCACATGTGAGAAGAAGAGACACCGCTATGTGAGGAGATGAAGAGGAGACGGAGGAGGCACTCGGGTGTTGATGAAAGATTGGATGAGTGGAAGGAGTGAGGAGGGGAACGAAGGAGAGACAGGGAGAAGGGCAGGAGGACGGTGACAACTCTGACAGCTTCAGGCCTCGTCTTCTCCCTCAGCCTCCCAGATAAATTTAAATCTGATGATTGGGTGTGCTGTCCTAGACCCGTCACTGCTATACCCTGCATTCTTGTGTGTCTGTATGTATATGACCATCCTTTCCCCATCGGGGGCCATGAGTTCAGAAATGTGAGCTAGATTACATCCCTTCACACCAAAACAACTGCACAGGAAAAACCTGTGTTTACCCGTTGTGTTCAAGGCTACCTCATTGACCCAGCCTACCGCTGAACTTGAACATGACTGTAGAATATAAGTTGTTGCTTTTCATAAGGTGACCTAATAAAGAAAGGAGTTCCCAGGTTACACCCAATCTTAATACTATCAATGACGCCCTAATGCGACAATCCTGTTTAGAAGTGATGCACAGAGAACTACAGCTGCAGACCCAGATTTTTAGGAACAGGAAGAAAAAGAGCTCCTTTGTGTCTTTGTATTTGGCTGAACAGCAAAAAATAGACAATGTTGTGTGCGAACAATACATACACAAGCACTTTAGCACTTAGCACTTTAATCCTTAGTTTCTTTTTAAAGTCGCTGTGTTGTCAGTGTCAATAGTCAAATGTCTCTTGCATGTTTTAAGATGTTTTCATGTGAAGCAACTATCTAGCATCGTGTCAAACGCTTCTCGTGTTTTTCTGATGTTTTTTATGTGACGAAACAGACTGTAGAACTGTGCCATAGACAGATTTACCCTTGGGGACAATAGTTTAGTAAATAGTAATATACTATAATACGATAATAAAGTTTACTCTACTCTACTCTAATATTTGAAAAAATATGTGAATGTTTTTATCTCATCTGTTACTTTATTACTTTATCACACTATGACTTTGTCATTATTGGTCCTCTATTGTGTCTTGTTTCCTTTTATGTTAAAGCCAAGATAACACAATTATAATATCTAACTCTTAGTAATGTTAAGGGGCAACACTGACAGTACTACAATTTGTTTGAATAGAAGTGACTTGAGGGCTAACACATTTGGATGTGACATTGTAGCACATCCACGCTACCTCCCAGATCAGAATTGTGACTCCATGTAGCTTTGTGCCGTTCACATTGATGAGAAAGTCATGAAACTTTTCATTTCAGTGTAAATTTGACCATAAATGTGCAGGAAGCCACAGGAAGTGACAGTCTCATGGACTTCATCGTTCCTCCATGGATCAGCAGGGATCTTGACTCTGCCCTCTATGCCCCCCCCCCTGCTGTCAGGTCACACATAAATCACATGGTGTATACAGACAGACAGACAGACACCCTGGGGTGGCGGGGTGGCATTAGTTTCTGTCTATCAGCTTCTGTTGGTTCTCCATAGTTGTCTGTTTGCATTTCTCCCTCTGTATCTCCTCTCACTCTCACTCTCGGTTTGTCTTTTACTCCTACTCACATGTACACAAATGCTAAGTGGGTGTTTGAGTGGTTTTATGATACAGTGTTGAGCGTCTCTTGAGGACTTGTGAAGCTAATGGCTGAACTGCACACCTGCCTCCACTACCAAGGTTCATTCGTGATGAAAAGAACACAGGGAGGTATTTCTACATTTGCTTAGTTGCTTCTTAACCATTTGTTACGCAGCCTTTGGCATGTGTCTAGTGCTAACGCCATCTGTTCTTGCACGTTATTTCCATCACAGGCAGCTAGTAAGCCTAGAGCGTGCTGAGATGGTAACAGACGAGACGAGAGAGGGTAAAGATTTAGCTTGGCGCAGGACAGAACAAGCTGATGAAGCGAGACACTTTGTATCTCTGGGGAGGGATAATAGCTTCACCTGCATCAAGTTCTGCTTCCTCTTGTTTCTCAAATTAGTGCCTTCAGTTGCTTTTGGATGCCACACTTTAAATATCTCGTATGCTATATGTGAAATAAGCACAACTATGGAATGCAGCTTACATTTGGTGGATGGTAATGTGAGCGTTGCCATAAGAGGATTTGAAGATTATAGGAAATGGACAGGACATTTCCTATGGGGTGAAAGTTCGTTATTGACCTTGGAAATAGTAGTTTGACAAAACTCATCAATGGGGTTTGCTCAAACTCCAACCTCTGATCACAACCGTGAAAAGCAGTTGAAAGCTCAGGGAAACGCTAGTAAGTAGACCCTGAGTCAAGATTATTTAGTCAAACTTTATAGAAGTCTCACTCAAGGAAAAGTCTCACTCTGAAATCACACGAGAGGTTGAGTTGTTGCAGGAAAATTAAAGGATCTTACTCTTTAACAAAATGGTCCGTCTCTGCAGGGATCCTTTCCATAATACTGGACCAATTCCAAAGTCATTTCAGTGCAAAATTCCCACTTGTTTGACTGTGTTTCCTGAGCTGCGGCAGAGGGACACTCACACAAAGAGAGAATTCTGACCTAAAAAAAACTGTAACTTTAAGATAACTTTAAGATAACCACTTGATTTGTATATCTCAGCCTGTTGAAGCCTCATATTGGCTTCGGCTGAACTTTAAAATGTATTTTTGCACAGTTGTCATCATCATTTATGCAAACAAATCTCTGTAGGAAAGGGATCTGTTCAGGTAGGTATTAGAAATCTAGTGGTATCTCACTATCAGCTCAGTGTTAACAAAACTGCAACACTGAGTGATGTCTCAGACCAAAAAACGCTCTCTGCATGATGAGGAAACATATGTTTGATGAAACATATTTTTGATTTACACCAATGGAGAATGAATTTCCACCTGCAGGTTCTCTCTGTTGTTCAATCAGATTATGAAGCCTGATAGATGTAATCAGGCACCACAAATGCAAGCAAATCGATTTGTATGTATCTTAAAACGAATTGTCTCATTTTCACACTGCTATCAGATAACTGACTGTGATCTGCCAGCGCCATGCAACGGCTGGTGTGGATTTGAAATTAGGCCACAGCTGTCCCGGAGAACCTTATCGTGTCTCCATATTCATGTTTCTCGCAGAACGGGATAACCTTTCTGTCCCTTGGGGGCTCAAGACAGAATGGCTGGGACCATCTGACACCAGATCACCCGTGAGGAATTTGGGGAATGGTGCTGTCCCTCCGCCGTGCCCACTCCACAGGGGAGGTGTCATCTCTGAATTGTGTTTATTTGTTGGCACCCTGTTGTGAAAACCTTCCCATCAACTGCATGTTAATCTTGTCAGTAAATTACCCTATGATTTTTAGTTATTGTGTCTTTTCAAACCACCTCAACCGCTTGATACATTAATGAACTTCACGACTCCACTCCTCATCATCCCATCCTTTCCTTCAGGCATTTTTCTCTTCTCCTATTAACTTCTGTCTTCTTCGCCGCTGCCATGCACTTAGGCCCCCAAGTCCCAAATAAATACACATAAACACGTAGCCCAGCATGGGTTTGGTGACATGTGGTGGTGGCGGTGGACGGCACTAAAAAGGCTCCAGTGATGAAAAACCTCCCAGCCGTCCTGGGAAGCCATCTTCTGTTTCACACCAGGCAAAATTTATGAGCTCAGCACTCAGCATCTCCACTGTCCCGCTGAGACAGAGAGAGTTTCAGAGAAAGACATGTAGAAAGAGAGAGAGAGGAGCGGAGCGGGTGGAGGAGATGGAGATGTAGAGAAGCAGTAATTGGTAGAGATGGAGTGAGTGAGAAGAGGAAAGAAATAAACCAGGATATATAGAGGAGGCTGTGTAAATGTTGCAAATGCATTCACATTGTGAAAAATCCCATTGATGAATCACTAGGGGTCCATTTATTTCCTGTAGAGCTGAGTAACCAGGGTAACTAAACAGGTTTTTTCTTGTTTCCAAACTGATTGAAATGTGTTTAATGAACAGAAGTGCTGGTTGGTCAGTGCAAAATTAGCATACAATTGATGTCAGCCATTCAACGTTTCCCTGTTGTCCACAGCTTTTATTTAAAAGTCAACTGGGATAAATGCCACAGACATTATGCCTGGACTGGTCAGATCTATCATTTGGGTCAATGGCAAGCTGAAGTGAAGTGAATTGAAGTGATTTTTTTATTATTATTATTTTGAATTAGCATTTTCTAGACAGCTGCTAATTTATCAACTAACTCAGTTAAGTTATATAATATTATGACAGGACATGCCAGACCAGAAACTAAAATATAAAGAGAAATATAACGTAAATTGCTTGTTCAAACATGTGTAGCCAAACAGGGCCACAATACACAAGCAGTTGGGGCAATTCACACTTTTCTGGGGATGGTTGGACATCACTGACATTATGTTCAGTTAAAAACCAAGAAATCTTGGTAATCTTACTTAAATTGGTAAATGTAGATATTACAAATAGTTAGTGTTTGCAATAATAAATAAATAATATCAATGATCAGATATTTGGCTTTCTGTTAAAAAAGAGAAGTTACATAGCCTGACATCGGCAGACCAATTCGCAAATGCAAATTAGTCTGGAACCTCTGAGTTCATTTTTGATTTCCAAGGGGCGTTTTTCACGGGTGCAGACCAAAAGGCCTCTGGACGCAGTTGGATAGACCTACAACCAATCAGAGCAATGAAACACGTGACATAGCGCTGAGCGAATCCTGTCAGATGTACGGCAAACACATCTTTCTTGTCAACAGAAGCTTTAAGTGCAATTGTTTGTTCTTCTTTTAGAGAAAATATACCGTCCAGTAGATAGAGGATTCAGAACGTTCCACATCAGCAGCAGCCATCTTGGTTGTTTACAAACATGCGTCAATGGCGCTCCTCTGTACAGTCATCGTATGAAACCCGCCCCACACTAGATAAACGGATGTGATTGGCTCGACCCGGATCAGGTCAGCTGGAAATCTGTCTGAATGGGAGGGGAACCAGACGCATCTGCCAGAGCAAATAAAACATGAGCTCGCAGATTCGTCTGGTTCTTAGGCCAGAAGTTACAAGCTCTTTAAGAACACTTGTTTAAATGTAAAATGTTTAAAACACAAATGGAAAGAAAAAGCATCAAAAATACATTAAACAAAAGTAAAGATAAAATAAATTGCAGCTCTAAAGCCGCATTCAGACCAACTTTACCACTGTGTCAGAAAACGTAGCCTCCTCGTTCATTTCAATGAGAACGGTCCGTCGATGCAGCAGGGGTGCTGGACCGGGATGTGACATCATCTGGCAAGATGCTGGTGTAGCCAATCAAATACATGCAAGCGCACATTCTTGGGAGATAACTGTAACGTGAACTCCTTATTTCTACAGTTTACTTTGTGATTATGACTTAAAATGACAACCTTTGAGAGTTTGAGACTTTTGAGAATCTGCAGTTTGCTAAACAGGAATTAGTGAGTTTGTGAGTTACAAAGCCAGTTCTATGAGGTGCTTCGGAGTAACTGATGCAGTGGAAAAGACTGCATATTGGTAGGTAAATTACTGTATGACTGTCAGTCAGTCATCATCATTAATCTACATTTTGACTGCCCTGAAATTCCTCTAAATTTCACAAACAAAAGTTACCCTCTACAACATCCCTGATCTCAACCACTCACACACCATTTAATGGAAACACTGCTCGCCACATAAGTGCAAATCATCTGAACCTCGTGTTTTTCCCACATATTTCAAAGGCTTGAATTCGTGTTTTGCCCAAGTCTGTCAGACAGCCGCCACATAATGCCTTCAAAGACAGATGGATTCACACAAAGTAGAGGGTTCAAGCAACAGAAAAAAATACCTCTACCATCCATCACCAAGTTTATTTACTTGGTGATGAGATCAATATTTTGTAGGAGAGCCTGGTGGAAAGTTGGATGTCCTGACCGAGTGTCGAGCCACGCTGACAGCTCATGGAAAAAGTGTCGCTCAAGCAAATGGCTGAAGCTCAGCCAGGGCGTGCGACTGACTGTATTTTGTGCCGGAGATGGATGAGGGAACTAAAAAAAGAGCTTCACAAGCAACACATGAGCGTGTTATCAGTCGAATCAAAAACAACCTCCTCGGTTCATTACGTCAAAGCGAAACCCACTCCTGCAGATGAGGGTTCAAGTGTCAAAGGGTCACTCTTATACTAATTAAATCCCAAATGTCAGCCAGGGGCCTGGGTCACTCCAGTCCGCCATCGCTGCCCGTCTTCTCTCATCCTGCCACCCAAACGTCTAGCCTGACACCAAAATACCTCAAGGAAAATCCGAGACTATCAAGCTACAGGCCAGCAAGCCAGAAATGCACAGTTTGGAGATGAGGTGGGAGGCAGGCACGCGGTAAGGAGGAGGTCAGAGGGCAAAAATAACAAAGACAATGATCATGGCCGTAAATTGTGCTGCAGACACATCAAGCTGTCCACGCACTCCTTAGGTCGAGTGTCAGCTGGTTTGGGAATGAAAACACTTAACTCCACCGTGGCTTAAAAGGTCATAACTCACAGCTCTCTTCCCTGACATGAGTTACTGCCTCTCGTTAGGACTGGACATCCCCGTCTCTCACCTTCTGCCTCTCCCTCTCTCTTTCTTTCCCTTCCCTCCTCCCTCCTGTCTCATTTGTGCAACCAGTAGATGTATCCATTGCTAGTATCTCTGGGGTGCCAAACAAGATACTCTTACCCAACCTACCAAAAATGTGCCACAAGTGTGCACTGAGAGGAAGTGAAAGCAGCGGTGGTGTCACACGCACTTTATTTTTACAATTCAGACACACGACGCTCTCATGCGATATGGGTGGTTAATCTCCCCGGGTGTAAATTTATATTCTATTCAAACAGGGAATGAGGCAGATTCAGTACGAGGCCCCCCGCCGGTCGATGGCACTCTGCCCGGGAGACCCCCACCACCTCTACCACCAGTGGATAGTGGTCCTTAACCCTCTCAACACCCCATGCTGCCAGAATTCAGGAGCAGCCTCATCTCAAATCGCTTCATTTCCAAGGCACTGATTTATCCGAGGCTAAACATAACCCTCAACACAGCAGTTATATTGTCGGCTCTTTTTGCTTTTTCAGCGAAGGCCAGGGATGAAATACCGAGGGCTTGAATCAACATGGACTTTCACTGGACTTTAACAGTAGTGTGATGAATGAAGGATTTATACAGCTTCATAGATTTTTTTTGACACGGTAATTTGAGGATATGAAATAAAATGTGCTGCCAAGGCGGTGTAATCGAACCGTGGGAGTCGCTGTGTGCACAGGCGAAGATTTATCACCAGTACAGCAGCATGTTAGCCAGATAAAATGTTACTTGAGAGAAGTTAAAAACCCCTGCTGTAGGTGTTTAATAATGAACACGGGACTCAGGGCGGCTGGGAGTGAGATAACGAGACTGAAAGAGGTTGATGGATAAAGAGGTATGAAATGACAGACAAAGGGATTGAGGAAAAGAGAGAAAGTGGAACCAAAATAAATCCCTTGCCTTCCTATCTAATGATCTCTCACACATGCAGCTTATCTTATCTCTGCAGCAGCTGAAAAGCCTTCTCCTCTCTTCTCCCGCGGCTGATAAAACAAGTGTGGAAGGGAGAGGACTTTTCAAAGAGATTTCATCTGTTTTTCTATCCCTCCCTGACATCCGATCGGAACCGCAGCGGCAGCCTCTGGAGACGAGGCCTGGCTGTGTTTATTCGGCGCTAAAAGAGGTTATCTGCAATTTATGAAGGTGCTAAGCAGAGATCTGTCATTGTGGAGGAGGACAGGGAGGAAAGGAGCTGATGAGCGGGAGGAAGAGGGAGGGAGTTATGGTGCAGAAAAAGGAGCAGAGAGGTGGTGAAAAAGGCAGGATGTATTGGAGGAAGAGGAGGTGGGAAAACATGGGCGCGAGGGGAGGAGAGGAGTGAAAGGATGGACGTTTAGCAAACACTTTTAACTTTAAAAAGTGATGTGATTCATCTCACTCTGACCACTGAGTAGCAGACTCTCAATGGACTGACATGCAAAATGAGGGTCACGTAACTGATGGGGGCAGCCAATAGCATCGATAAGCTACTTAGCTTTAGTTTGACAAAAAAAGGACAGTTTTTCGTTGGATAATCTCCCCATATATCACATGACCAGACTGAGCAAACTCCAACTGTTGAGGAAGACTGTGAGAGAGCGTCCAAGGTCAAGAATGAGTTTTTACTTATCTATAGCCTTGCTAGGCAAAGTGCACAGTAAAGATTGTACTGAAGGTAACCAGTGGAGAAGCAACTGCTTTTCAACTTTAAACATTAGCAAAGAGAAAGACGAGGTAAAGCTTAAAGTTATAAACTTTCCACATATCTCTATTTAGTTTTGACAAAGCCAATTTATGTGATTCAAATGTAAATAACAGTGGTTATGGGAAACAAAATGGAAGCCCACATTCTTCAAAATCTGAAGCGTGGCTGGTTCAGGCAGAGCACTGAAGTTGGAGCTTGAATTGTCTGATTGGCATCGGCTGTTTGCAGTATGCTTCACAATGATTGGCTCATTCCCAGCTGTGTGTCTAGTAGCGTCCAATCATATTCATGCAGGTGTACAGCGTGGACATTATAACCTGACTTTATCACTGTTACTCTGCCGATCACGCTCATGCCAACGCCACAGCTCCTTCCACCCCCCCGACCTCCTCCTTGTGTGGTATTTTGCATCGTTGACTTGTCTAACATTTATGTTCATGTATGTTTATTCCCAGCCGGTTTGCTATAAATGGTCATTTCTTTGACGTAAGTGTCTCTGACTGAAATACTTTACACTCTTTGTGAATATACATGAAAGCAAAGACTCTGTTTAATCAGAATTTGCTCGCAAACACTTTTTGGGAAGTTAAAAATATCCATTTATCCATTTTAATGTGAACATTCTGATTATATTATTACCATATTATTGGAGAAATTGGCTACACACCTTACATTAGCTTTTTACTAATTATTAGCATGTTCATTGGCTTTATTGTCCCTTGGAAGCTTTGTGTTGAAACTCTTTGTGTGTTGTGTACGACTTCAAGCTGCAGTGCACTGAGCTTTCTTAGACACTGTAGACACACAGTACGCTGAGCGTTCAAGTGATTGAAGTTGTAAGAACACTGTTACGTGACTGGCAACAAAAGTTGGACACAGCCTAGCTTTCTTTCTCTTTCAAAAATGGGCATAATTCATTTTGGGTTTTCTGTATTTCAAAGTCATGCTTTATTACACACACACAAAAAACGTAGATAACAAATTATCTTCCATATGTGTCTGAATATGCTTTGTTGTGTTTTCTTCGGTTAAATCACCTGTTGTGTTAGGGTTCTCTTAACTATAAAACACAAATGAGAGTCAGTAAGAGAATACAGTACAGCCCAGCCTAGACAGACAATGTGGCAAATATCTGCATCTGTCATACATTGTTTTAAGTGATAAACATATCAGGAGAACAAAAAACTCGGTATCAGTATTATCTTGACTATCTTGAAAACATGTTCATATCAACCCCATTGTGTCATTATATGCATGTTGTTTTTTGTTGCCACCAGATGCTATGGCCTATAAAATAACTGCCAGATATTCCACCGTATATTGTTCTGTATATTAACATTTGGACAGTCAGCCTTGTTCGAAAAACGATTTTCTGGCTGCCTGCTTGCTCCTTCAACATTTAGGACGGCAGTGGAGATAAAGGAGTCCTACCTGCTTGTCTTGGCAGCAGTGAGGCTGAACATTTGGCCCGGAGGGTAAAACCTGAACCTCGGAAAATTGAGGTTGGACACTGTCAGAGAAGAGATGGCTGATCGGAGATGAGAGAGAGCAGGTAGTATGAAAAGAAAACAAAAAGAGAGGGGGCACCAAAGACAAAGTGAGACAAAAGTTTGTGGATAGAGGGAGGTCTGTGTAATAGTTTTATTGAGTTAATCACATGAGTGACACATCGGTTATGGCCAGAGGCGTCTGTTAGGGGCTGCAGCGGAGATGCCACAGTCTGCTTTTTATGGCCTGTGATCCCAGGCTGCAGGAACGCCGGCTCAGAGCCATGAAAGAATAGACAACTTCAATTGAGTTGTTGGACTGCAGAGCGAGGTAGGTTCTAACTTAATTAAACACTAATATGAAGCAGTCAGTGCCTCTCCCCTTTTTTCAAGGGGGCTTTCATGTGTGTGTGTGAGTTGTGTGAGTCTGGCTGGAGGTGAAGTCTTTGACAGAGAAGTTTGTGAGCTTGGACCCCCCCGGAGTCTCCAATACTGGCCAAGTCAGAGGTGTTATTAGATGAGGATAGAAAGATTAGTGTGTGTGTGTGTGTGTGTGTGTGTGTGTGTGTGTGTGCGTGCGTGCGTGCGTGCGTGCGTGTGCGTGCGTGCTTACGGCACTGTGTGGGAGCGTGTGTTTTGATAGCATTAGTCTGATAGGATTAGTCAGAGGCCACAGGGTTTTGTGTGTGTCTGTCTGTGTGTGTGTGTGTGTGTTTGTGTTTGTCTGTGTGTGTGTGTTTTTGTCTGTGTGTGTGTGTGTGTGTGTGCACATGTGTGTGTGTGTTGCTGAGCCCTCAAGTCAAGAAAATGTGTTTTATGCGGAAAAAAAAACATTTTAAGAAAACATATTTTGGATATTTAACGTTTTCACACATTCACAATTTGATTCATTATTTTGACATCAGAGTGGTTGTTGTAAACACGCTCATAAACTCTCTCGTAAACATAGACATAAACTATATGTCCAAAAGTATGTGGACATGTGGAAATCCTACCGTAATGCTACATGACAATGCCCCTGTGCACAAAGCGAGGTCCTTTTAAAGGAGAGGTTTTCACAGTTTTGACTGGCCTGCGCAGAGCCCTGACCTCAACGCCATCCAACACCTTTTGGGATGAATTGGAGCTCCAACTGTGAGCCAGAACTTATCACCCAGCATCAGTGCTCGACCTCACTAATGCTTTTGTGGCTGAATGGGAACAAATTCCCGCAGCCAGGTTACAAACTCTTGTGGAAAGCCCTTCCAAAATAGTGGAGGCTTTTATAGCAGCAGATTAATGCACATACATACATCCAAGTAGCGTAGCACTCTGTGGGATGTAATATATACAGTCTCAATAGCTAAATTTGAATCAGAACAGCTACAAACTGATTCATAAATCTGCCATAAATACACTATCAAAACCGAGTTACAGTGTTTTACATCTATTGCTGTGATCCTCTGTGTTTTGTAATAAGTATGTACTCTGTTGAGTGCACCTCTGCTTACACCTCACACACATAGTATTATTGGGCCCTTGGCATGTTTTAGCTCAGTTCTTGTGCATTTTTCAGTATCAAATTGCAGAATTTCAGCAATTCTTGAGCAGGAATATATAGTTACACAATTTTTAACCACTAGAAGTTGAGTTATAAAGTCACAGGTAACTGCGAGCATGATCTGCTAACATCTCTTTAAAGTAGCATACCAGTGGTTTTGTATGTTTTAGTCCATTAGCCACAATCCATGCAGACTTTACGGCTCAGCATTTTGCAGACTGATAAATGTGTTTTTCCTAACTTCCAAGCAGCCACTGGTTTTTGTGCATGACAGTACGGTATGAAAATGAACTTGCAGAGACTTTGATATACTGTAGATAAATTGCAGATGATGTAAAGTGTGTGTGATTTGTAGTTTAAATTGCTTGATCTTGGATGTGTTGTATTTGTCACCAGAAGGGACGAGAGGCGGTGCTTTCACTGGAGATCCCATCTCACTGCTCTGACTAATCGGACTATCTGTCTATACATTTTCACATGCATAAAAGCATAACTTTATTGTTGCTGCACAGTTGCTCCATTCCTTGTTGAATTTGCTCAGATAACCCTTCAGCATAGGTGCATCATGTAGGGATTTCAGCATCTGCTGCCACTTTGACAATAGCTCCTATCAGGTTCACATAGTGCCTGTCTCACAACTCAATCATGAGTGGTCCTCCGTGTTTTTCAATATGTAATCGTATATCACTTTGTCTGTCATTACATGAAAGGAACGCCGTTTACATCAACTTCTCTTAAATCTCCCTAGATTAGCCAGATGCCAGAAGGCTGTGTGGCGGTCTGGACTGAGGCAGCAGGTTATGTTTGGACTGATGCTAAAAGACCGGATTGGTCTGTCGATTGGTTGGTCAGCGGTTGGTGTGTGTGTGTGTTGCTGGCAGGAGGTCCAGTTATTGACAGAGGGATTATTGCTAGCTCCGAGTTCAAGCCTCTGCGCTGACAGACAACCTGCCCCTGAGAGTCAACACACACTCTGGAGACACACTCCGCCTGCGCCCTCGCCTGACACTGATGTGTGTGCTTTTGACACGGTGATGATTGGGCAGCACTTCAGGGTTTTATTAAGTTTATCAATCTCCCTATTTTCTGCGAGTTTCTCTATAATTCAATAGACATCGCCTCTAAATCTGCATCTCTCTTGCGACAGGCCACTGGAGATGTGCACCATGTCTATGAGTTTAATATGAAGATTTGTAATTCATGATATAGACATGCACAGAGAGGTGTTTTTCAGCATTGGGTCATGCTTCAAAGGCCAGTCAAAAAGGAATTGCTATCTAAAGTTTCTAAATTTAATCTCTACACAAGAAAACCCATATAAAAACCTGTGGGATTCAAGTTGTCTGAATGAGTTTGAGTTGACTTTTCCTATAAAGAGATGTTTAGAAAGAATGTTGACAACCACAAAGTGAACCCCTCCACTTACAGACATATAACCACAGCAATATATCAGTACCCCTTATATGCGTTAAAGAGCAATATAGAGAAATACTTCACTACGAAACAAAATACTGCAATGTTTATCCGCTAAATGAAATGATTGACAGCTCACTATTCTTTCTGGGTGGTCTCCGGGTGGTGCTGGTGCTGGTGCTAGTAGTGGGGGTGAGGGGGTTGACAGGCTCTATGTTACCCTCCCAGTTATTTTTCATCCCCCAAAAACTTTAAAGGGAATAGCCACATTACCCCCGTCATGTGTCTGTTCCTCGGGCCCAGAGGCGATTCTGACATGTTCGACACTGGATCTAACTCCCTTTAAGAGACACACTGTCCTCTTTAAAGATTTCAGACTCTTCCCCTGCTTGGGATATATTATGGCAGATTTTAACATGGTTCACTCTGGAGTCACAGTATTTCAAGCATTCAGCCATTGAAATCGCTGAAGGCTCTAATATGGTTTAATATTACGTTCATCTGGCTTCGTGATTGTTGCGGTGTTTGTGACCTGATGTGGGTCACAGCCTGATTTTGTTGTGGCTCACAATATGGACAACACCAAAAGTGGTACGTAAGAACAACTCTTGCAAAATGGGTGTAGATGGTGCAGCCGCACAGGGCAACTAGGGGATTATTTTGTCTAGTGAGTCGCCTCCATTGTGCGAAATCAATCAACCAATAATCAATTAAAGTCAGTCTCCAAAACTGAGACAGGCAAATAATCTGGTAATAATTCACATATTTAATATAAAACGTTATCCTATGAGAAGCCAACAGATTACATAATGTGTCCTAGTTTATTTATTATTTGTTTCCTTTAGTGCACTATATTTACTTTTCATCATTTTATTTGAGGGTATGAATTTTTGTTGTAAAATGTATGCGCTGTATAAAGACTATAGTGCCCCCCCAAAAAAAGGTACTATATACTGAATGTAGTGTCTTGCATGTGCTCTGCTTTTTGCTAAAAATCCCACACAGTGCAAAATAATGACGAACTCATAATTCTATATTTACCACTCACTATAAGGTAAACTATTGAGTGTGTATCATGTAGGGAATAGTGAATGAGGGAACGAGGGAGAGATTTTGTATTGAGGTTTGGTTTCTCAAAAACAGAGCTGCTCTGGGGGCAGAAATGATTTCATTGGTCAATTTAAATCCAGTGGGTGGAGCCAAAATAACTGTTACTTAACTGACAAACAAGAATAAAAAACAAAACTCCATTCATTCGTGACCATGATGTTGGCAGGGTCGGCTACTAGCCTGTGGCTCTTAAGGTCAGCTAGTACTCCTAGTACAAGTACTAATTTGAAATAGGTCAACTGGGCTAAATAGCTAACTTAGACAAATTGCTATGGCTAGACATATTTTTTCAGTTAGTGCTAGTATTAGCTTCTTCCTCTATTACCACTTGCCTATTTAAATGGACTTCAGTGTTATTTTACCACAGAAACTGTGGTTCTTTGTCCCTAACATTCCCCATTGCAGTTAATTTTTATAGAGCTAAAAGTCCATCCTGTTACGGTTGAGGCTGTTCTCCTCTCCCTCCCTTGTCTGCTTCCTTGTGTGTGTGTGTGTGTGTGTGTGCGCGTGTGCGCGTGTGTTCATGGCTGGGCGTGGCAATGGTTCTCCACTTTGCACCTGAGCAGCTGGGGCTGATCCACTAATCACCTATCCAGCCTTCAAATACCGGGTCCTGCTCTCCTCTCATCGCCAGATCGTTCCGTCTACCAGTATGGTAACTACGGCTCTAGCTACTCTTTGTGTTTCTTCTCGTGTGCCTACTGACAAATTGTTTCCCTGTGCTACAGAACCCCGAGTACCTGGTCTCCCGCAATCCTGTTTAGCCATCTGCCAGCCTGCCTGCCCAGCCAGCCTGGTCTTCCACGCACCGTGCAACCCAGCTCCCTTGCACTGCCCAGATCTCAACCGTGCCTCGCCTCCTGTCTGAACTCAGCACTGGTCCAGGATCACCCCTGGTCCAGGATCACCCCTGAACTTCTCCCCTTCCCGGCTGCCTGTTATCTAATCAACTTGCTTCAGAACAATCACGGCCTAGTCTATCGTTCTGCTCACTGGGGTCCTACTAAGCCTCCTTAACACATCCTGTTTAGCCTTTTTCACCAACATAATTTCTTAATCCTCTTTCCCTGCCCTGCCGTAGTCCTCAGTGTTTCTGACCCTCAGCCTCCTGCCACATCTACCTGCACACCTGTTCCCAATCCCCTAATCAGCTGTCCAGCATATATACCAGCCAAGTTCCCTAAATTCCCACCAAACTGTCAAGTGTGCAGGTTTCCCTTTACCTGTTTCTGCCTGCCTGTTATGAACATTTGCTTGTATTGTTGGATCCTTTGCCTGCCTTCCTTGCCTGTTTTTTCTGCCAAGGTGGTGCCATCATGAAAAATATAAAATACACAATTCTCCCTTTTAGGTTTTTTTCTATAAGGAGAACACATGACAAGTGATTTACAGAGCAGATATGTATACTATAGCAGACAACAAAATGCAGTTTAATTTCAGTTGGACTTTAATTTACCTACAGTATCTGTCTCTGAGTCATGCATTTGAGTACATTGCCTCAAACACTGAGCCTTACACAGAGGTTGTGTTCTCAGACTGTATAGCAGATATCATATTCACCATGACAGAGCCATCGTGGTGTTCTCTGCCTGTGCCGAAGCTGCAAATTCTTTACATGAACTGGAAGTCTTGTGATTTGAGTCATCTTCATTCCAGTTGAGGCGTTTTCAAATTTTTGCGATGCATCTTTACTTCAGTTTGCGTGGTATCTGAACCATAACAGTTACACACATTCACTTTTGCTGTAGCTGCTGAGAGAGGAGAGAGTTAAACTTTCTCCTTCCATATTTTCTCACTCCATGTGTTTTAACTGGCAACCGTCCCATCGCAAGCTCGCTTCTTGCTAAAGGCTTAAAACATTGAGCCTTTTATTGACCTTCTACCCTTTAAGTGTCATCCAGATGTAGGGCTTTACCACCAGCCAGACTTCACAGACATTCTTTAGATTGCTTCTCACTTTGTCTGATTATTCCTTGTTTCCTGTCACAGAGTCCACAGTAGTTTTGACACCTTGATCCAATGCTAGACCAAACACAGAGCCTTGGACATGAGTGCAGGGAAGGACTACTGATCACTGTCTGTCTAAATGCCCTGGAGGATGTTTGGGTCAACACAGTGAATGGACCTCCCCACTGAAAGCAGTAATTGGCTGTTTGCTTGGGTTTCTGCTGAACAACAACACTTAGTGCAGTCTGCAGAGAAACAAAGAGTGAAGCAGTGTGGGTATCTGATTCTTGTAGACAGGTGGGTTTTTGAAAACAGGTGTATTAAATATTCACAGGCGAATTCACAAAGAACAGATTGTGGCCGCTGATAGCACCATGAATTGCACATCACTTGAAACCGCTATCTGCCCCGTCTCAAGGTCCGATTCACAAAAGATATTGCGCTAATGATATCACAGCGCTAACACGCCCATAAAGTTTTGCAGCTGAGTGCAATTTTCCCTTGTTTTGGGTCTGACTGCAATTATCCATCCTGGAAAGTCTGGACATGACACCCTTTTATAAACACGCTTCAGTTACCACCAACTCTCTGAAGGTGCTAATAATTTTCACTCTAACTGCGTGTGGTTATTAGCACTGGTGTTTTTGAATTGGACTTTTTTTCATTAAGGCTCATTTGCATAGAAAGGGACCAATTTTGCACCAAATGTATGCATATTCTGCTAATTTAAATACATGCAAATAGCACATAAACACTATTTGCTTGGCAGCGCAGTTAGAGGTGAGAGGTTTTTGTCTTATTTGTGCAGGTTTAGCGGCCACAAAAGCCGCACAATCCTTTTATGAACTCGTCCATCAGTCTTTTTGCATACAATTTTTAACAATGACTGTGGCAAAAATTATAGCCTAACATTTCCCATAAAATTTGATGTTTTCAGTACCTCTTTTGGTCTTTACTGATTTTGCATTTGTTGCTCAAAAATTGCAGATAAAGTCAAATGTGTTTGTGTAACACACGACACTACTGAGATATAAGAGTTTTAAAAAAGAAGAATTGAAATGCCAGTTTGTGCTAGTGAAGACAACGCTGTTGCCCATAAGAAGTACCATTGTGATCATTTAAAATACTAATGATCCGATAGCGTGCTTCCATCTTGACTCATATATTTAAACCACACTGCTTAAATACTTAAAAAGTATTTTTGTTTTAATAATTTACTGGAAGATTTATGATAATGTCTTGGATGGATGAAACATTTGACTCGGTTTCAGACGTAAACGTGGCTGCGTGTTTTGATGTGTGTGCAGAATATTTATGATGTGTGCCTCCAGATTTGTGGAATTACATAAAGTAAGTAAACTTTGCAGGCCAATTGTGCTGTCGGTGTTTATGGATTTTCACAGGAAATACCGTAAAAGTAAATAGTCAGAGGTTTTCTTAGGAAAATATGAGTTGAAACTCTCAAGCAGTGACAGTCTAACTGTCTCATCTGGCGTTCTCTGCCAGTGGTTTGACTATTATTCATGAACAAATAGTTTCTGTCCGTGGCTTTCTTTGCTGTATGGATTAAGTTAGTGTTTTCTCACACAGGAAATTGCATGTCTGTCAGGAGGATTGTGGGTCAGCGTCCTGCTCATAAATCATGGCTCTAACGGTGACCACGCAGTAACTCCATGTTACATAAAATGGTTCTGCTACCTTCAATTGGTTGTTATACAAACAGTTATTTTTCAGCAAATTGTGCCACATTTGAGTTGAAAAGTCCCTGAACTAATTTCCAGCAACATTCACATTTCCCAAAGCTGACTTCAGTTTACTTCTGCAAATTTACTCCCTTTTTCCTTTTTAACGATCTCCTATGAATTGAACATTTTAGACTCTCATTGGATTTTGTTCTTAAATGTTTTTTTGGCCTTACGTCCCGTTGTTCCAAAGAAGAAAACTTAATTTAAAGTTGAATTGCAAACTGCAATTCCTCCAGGATTTTCCAGTTTAGCAGACAATCTGTGTTTTGCTTTGCTAATCCACATTTATGCCACAGTGTATTAATAACATAACAACACAGATTAAGACTCCAGCAAACACTTGGTTCCATGTCATTTCATCATTCAGGCAACACCACTCTGTAAATCCCCCAGCAGAGTGCCGTTGTTAAAGTGTTTTTTGGAGCAAAATTGGGTATAGAGCAAGTCGGCTCGATTTTGTATTTATTTTCTGTGTTTAATTGGACAAATGAATAGCATTCCAGCCTGGAAGCATAGTGGCATTATTGTTCTCAGAGAATAAACACAGAAGGGTCCTGCGTGGACTATAAAACTCCAGAATAAACAGCTCTCTCAAAGCCCAGTATTGAATGTCTGTTTATGACTTGTAATATGAAGTGCAGAGCTCTAAAATCACTAATTACATCAGCTATGTGGATTTCTGGGGAGAACTCTTAAAAGGGGTATTGGTGGCTGTAAGAGTGTGTGTGTGTGTGTGTGTGTGTGTGTGTGTGTGTGTGTGTGTGTGTGTGTGTGTGTGTGTGTGTGTGTGTGTGTGTGTGTGTGTGTGTAGGCTTGTATAAGCTAATATGTCTAATGTGTTTGTGTCCTTTTGGCTGTCTCATGCCTAAGCCAATATTTAGGTCTATTTTACGCTTTTCTAAAAATGTAGCTCCGTTTGCTTGGTCTTAACTTTGTGTGTGTGTGTGTGTGTGTGTGTGTGTGTGTGTGTGTGTGTGCTGCAGTATTACGAGCCTACGTGTGTTGTACATATGTGCACTCGTATGTGTGTGTGGCTTCATAACAGCCCACAGAGGGCTGACCTCGGTGCAGCGCGGGAGGAAAAAAATGGTTTCCTCTCCCCTGATCTCTGCAGACTCTGGTTATTAAAACATGTTCCCCTCTTCCGCTGAGATGAGAGGAGGTGAGCTGCCGACCCCCTCAACACGTGCAGTGATGGCTTTCTTAGCCAACAGCACCGTTAAAACCCTGACATGGAAAGGAACAGTTATACAGGAATAGATACAATTATTTTTATTGATTAACTTGATAGATTTATTGTTGGAATGATTGCACATCTGGGATTTTAACTGAGGGGAATTTTTCACTTAAGCAACCAAGACTTTAAGGTCGTAACACTTTCTGAAAAACACCTTTTGTGAAATCTTGGATTCATCTCAGACCTTTCAGACTATTCATCCTTTCTCACCAAAATTAACAAAATTTGCCACGTTTTTGTTTGTTTTCACCCCAGCAAAAAGAGCAATTTAAGCAACTTCAAGTCCTCAAATTTCAAGGCATTTGTTTCTTTGGATGTTGACGATTTTAGTACAAATCTCCTGCATTTGCATTCATCTAACTAAACTACCTGCGTATGAAGAAATCAGCTGCAGGAGAAGAGCGATCACACAAACAAACATCAAGGAATGAAGTGTGAAAGGTCTGAGGACAGCTGAGGAGTGGAAAAATGCCAACAGAACGCAAAGAAAGGAAACATTCATGGCCGTATGTGTGCAGCTATGCAGTTCAGTTAGTGGCCAGTCAGTTCAGTTGGCCGCCTCTGCATGCACCATCACCTCATCACTCACCGGCCTGCCTGAAGGCCCAGCAGCCACCGCCCACCCCTCCCGCCCTGTTGCTGCCGAAGCAGCCGCATTACAACTGCGTCTCATCAGAATGACCCGCCACCTCATATCTCAGTGCAGGTATGGGCTCATTCATGAGTGCTGGACACAGATTTAACACGAGGCCCGTCGGTGGGATGACTGGTGGCCTGGCAGGCTGATGGACAGCCTGCCTGTCGGTTGAAGTTGTTCTGCTGTCTGACTGAACGCCATTTTGACGGTGCTGAGGTCAAAGCAGACAGACGAACCATAATGTGTTGCTGAGATGTATTCCTGGACATTACAAGCTATTCTGATGAGCTAGTTGGCTGATTTGATTAAATATATTTTAAGGGTTAGATGAAATGTATTGTTGCTGCCACATAGGAAGATGTATTATTTGAGATAAAGTGAAAACATGAAGATTAAATCACATCACATTTGGAGTTTTTACACAGCTAAATTATTTCAGGGCAAAGCTGGAAATTTAATTTGAAACTATTTTTTTTATAACTAGTGTTATTGTAGCAGGGTTTCATAAGTTCAGGAGGTCAGATAGTTCTCTTAACTGTCCAAGGAAGGTAAAATATTTACTTGGAGTTAGGACTGTCTTTTTGAACTGTAACTATTTTCAGTCTGTATAATTTGACCAAACTGCCACGGATCAGAAAGCTGCAAAAACTTTAGTTTATTGTAAATGTCCAGAATTTCATTAATTACAAGACATAGAATTAGGTTTCAAGAATTGGTTTAAACTTTAGCATCTAAAGGATAAGTGCGACAATATTCTATATTTTTCTTGTTGTCCATAAACACCATGAAAAGAGCCAAACTAACAATGTGTTAGTCCGTCTCTAAATACTTTCTAACTTGGTGCTCTAGTGAGAGCAAGCTTCTTCTTTAACATCTTAAACAAGACATTAATCTTACAAACTCTTTAGATTTTCAGCAGCAAACAACTAACATCAGTTCCTGTTGTTTTGCAATATTTTTTTTAACTTTAATTCAATTTATTTTTTAATTAATTTACACTCTGTATTCTAACATGGCATACCCTAAATGTAGTTATAATTTATAAACACAAAACTGGATGCTTATTTTACTGGATATGTTCCATATTAAAAGTATAAATAAATAAAATTACATTCATTAATATAAAATGTTCCACACATTACCCCACTTCAGTCAGACTGTTTGAGTTGTTGTGCAAACTGTCCAACAGAGGAATAGTGCTGCTGTAACAGGAGGCCCGTCACTGCCAACAGCATCTATCTCAAGTATGGGTCATACACATTTATAGCTCATATCTCATTCACCGGCTATAGACACCACCAAATCAAGTCAGCAGCTATGAGTTGATTGCATCCTGCAGTTTATAATGTCACGCAGACCATGTGATGACAGACTATAGCAGTGTACACCACATAAAGTAACACTATCTCCTGCCCATCAAAATGTAATGCAAATACCGGCTGTAAAATAACAGACTATACTGTATGGTAGAGGCACTGCACACATGCCTGGTAGCTCCTTCCAGAAAAAAACAAAATCATCTGTCACACAGGAAGTGGTGTGTTTTACTTGTCCCATGTGTTTGGAATAAACAGTATAAGAACTAGATCATTATCGTGAGCAGTAATGGCTGCCATGGCTGAACATGAAGAGCGCACAACCTACAAAAACACAAACTTCAGTGTCAGTGACAGAAAATCCAAGTAGCCCAAAAGACAGATAGTCCTGTAGGAGTGCTCCTTTGACAAACAAACATGGTGGCTGTAGGAAAATGTGTCTGCTGGGCCAAAGCACCGGTAATGCCATGTGTGGGTATCAGTGCAGAGATGACTGCCCCTGCCCTCAGTATGTCTGACTTGTGGCCAGCAGCCAGCGCTGGACTCTGTCTGACTCTCAACCATTATGGGCTGAGCGCTGCAGCAGGTGGCAGGAGGCGTGTAAGCTCCGAACATGGAGCAGGACATGAGCCCAGATACCAAAGGGGACAATCTGGAACCAGTTTAAGAAAAGGCAAGACTGCCATCTAGTGACTCAAAGACAGACTGTTCAATGTCCTGACATGATTGTTCATATTCTTGGTCTTTTCACCATTGAAATAAGAGCAAAAAATTAAACAACTGGTGCCTTTTTACAGTATATTACAGATGAGTGTGACTGGACTGATTTCTCATCTAAACACCAGCATACTTTAAATATATTTCAAACCTTGAAAGACTTTGAGGAATTTAAGGCTCATTAAATAATTCAAGACGCCATCTTTGGCATGGCACTCCTGATCTCTGATAAACACTATAAATAGGCTAATAAGAGGAAAAATTAAAACAAAATAATTAACTTGTAATCTCGATATTACGGCATTTAAAAAAATAATCGCAAGCACAGCTGTTCTCTGCTTCCGTATGTGTTCACAACCGAAACAAAGCTGACGTTTTTGAAAAAAAAAAAAAAAAGTACTTGATACCAAAATCCTTGGACTAAACTGTCTCTGGTATTTCAAATTTGAAGTAATTTGTCATAAATCAAGATGCTGTATATAAGGCCTTAAATTATTTGAGGTTGTTCTACAAACTACGAAGACTGGAATATCTCTGTAACAGTCAGAGCTGAAACCTGACATGAACACTTGCTGTTTACAAACTAAAGTTAGAGAGCATGAGGCTGAAAAAGTCCAGCTATGCAATAACTCACTTGTTAGGTACACTGGTATCTAAGACAAAGGCTGTAAAAAGAGCTCAGATGAACAATAAAGTTAGGACTGACTGCAGGAAAAGACCACAGATGAGTGAAGTGAGAGAAATGTTGTCAACGTTTCATTTACACTGCATGAGGTTCTGTTACTGAACACAACACACCCAGAAAATATCGCTGTGAGATTTCATATTCAGATTTTGCATGAACCATTTGAAAATACTGAACTGTATCTTGTACTGTCACTTGATTATTTACATGTTTGGCACAAATTAAGGTGAAACACACTCACACTGATGATTAATCTAAACTGCTGTTTGGTGCTAATATGGTGCAAGTGCTGTGGGAGTGTGTCAGAGTGCGGGCTGGGATTTTCCTGAAGAATTTTTAATTTTGGTAGGTGTGACATTTACAGCCTTGAGACCAAATCCAGCCCCATAAAGAGCTGCTGGCCCCTTTTTTTTTAACAGCCCTGTAAATACAGAGTTAATTTGTTTTTCGTCCGCCGTGAGATTAAAACATGAACAGTGAGCGAGAGGTGTTTTAAAGGGTTCATTTCATTATTCCACAGTGCCCCACGGTCAGGAAATAAACACACTTGTGGAAAATGAAGTGTCTGATGTGGGTGTGAAACTTTTCTAAAAGGTCACAGGATTAGAGGGCCTGGGCACTTGAAAAAAACGTACACTGTTCACATTTGAGTGAAACACAGAGCTGAAAACTGAGAACCAAGATTTTCTCCCCCGCTATGAAATATGTTTACCACATCTACCAGGCCTTGGGACTATAAATTCAGGCAAAGTTACAAGGGCTGTAAAGTCAAGCTACATCTCCCTGAATGCAGTGGTGGACGGCTGCAGCGAGGCCAACAGGGATCAGCTAGAGACTTGCTCTGTGGTCACAGCCAGGTGGTCTGGAGCTCAGGTAGTCTGACATGTTTCAAAACCCCCTGCCATGTCCAAACCAGCTTTAGTCTGGTTTGGCTCCTGGTCTGAATCGCTCCCTTTAGGCCTGTTGGACAGAAACCAGCTTAAATCATACCTGTCCTCTGTGTGTGGTGAACATGGAGGGAGTACTAGTACTACATGAAATGTATCTATTTAAGGCTTAACTGAATATGAATGTATTTTATAGAGACCTAAAGCTGCAGAGGGAGCTGCTGTGTATACACGCTACATTTCTCTCTGCAGTGGAGGATTTATTGTTTTCAAAGCCCCCTATAAAACCTGAAGTACTGTGAGAAAAAGTCAGACGCAGTTTATTTGGGGGATGAAGCGTGTCACTGAGTAACACCGTGTTACATCCTATCAGGATTTCACAACATACAAAAACCCAACAGTGTAAACCCTCTGGTCCACCCCTGGAGTACAGCTGGGGGGAGGTGGGGAGTGGATGTTCATACACAAACAGTCAAAAAATGTCCGTTATGATTCAAGCGATGGTCAGGATGGCTCGCTCCCTCTTCCTCCTCTTCTTCTTCTTCTCCTTCAGTTGGCCTGTGGCTTCAGCGAAGAACATCACGTCCTCTTTGCTCTCGATCTCCCGCTGGAGGAACTGGAGCGCGGCGCTGTTGAAGCCCATCACGTCCTGAGACACAAACGAAGAAGAAGAGCTTGAGCAAAGACGAACAGCTCGTCTCTGTGACCGAATTCTCTTTTCCGGATGTTACTTACTCTGATTTCGCGCACTTTTGAGACTGTATTGGTCCGTAGCTCATCTATGACAGACAGCAGCATCTGGTTACTGGAGATCTGACCAAAATGGATCCTAGAAAGAAACAGACAACAATTCAAGATCCTTCTAATTATTTACAAAACAGTATTTCTGTGTAATTATCATGAATACTATTTGCTCTCAAACACAAAAATCCTGTAGCCCATTTGAAGCAGCTGAGTCTCATCTGTCAACAAGGTTATTCTTCTTCTTTGAGGCCCCCATTTCTTCTCCAAATGATTAATTTCATTTCAAAGATTTGTTTTATACGTTTCAATTTACAAAAAATAATCCATACTGTGAGAGGAGGTTTTATTTTCGTCAATTTCTTTTGTTTTAGGACAGTGAAGTGTGTTCGGAAAATAAGATTATTCAGTTAAACACATTCCTCACAGATATACTGTTGGCTGTGCATGCAATAACAAATTAGCTTTTAGGCAGCATGATATTTGAATGAGCCCAAGTGTATAAAAAATAGCTCCAAGACACACAGTAAACTTCTTTTCTGTTGTTCATTTTTTGTCTGACAAGCTGCCAGATCTCTGAGCCCTTGACTCACCACCCATACTGCCCAAGTATTTCATTTAACTACCAAACTACCTAACTTTTACACACACACACACACAGACACACACAGACACACACACACACAGTGGGCACTTACTTGAGCAGAAAGAAAAGGCAGCGGCAGACCAGCTCCACCTCCAGGCCCTGCTGGATGTAGCTGTTGAACAGCGTCAGCAGCTCCGGGACGTAAGGGAAGGGTAACACCAGCAGAGACACCTCCAGCTCACTGAGACAAGAAAAACCCACAGATTGTGTTTATACACACAGAGCACTGCGTACGGTGATTAGCTTTATGGGTAAAGTCAGAGTGAAATATCATGTGGCCACATCTCACCTCGATCTGACTTTCTTTATGACGTCTAAAACGTAGCGGGACGGCTGAAAGAGGGACAAAGACAGACTTAGTTACTTACAGCTGAAAACAACCTAGAAACAATACATTTAGGTTTATTATTGAAAAAATTGTTCAGTTACTGGAGGCCATGTTGGCTAGACATTTATTATTCATCACTTACTGAAACATTTCCAAAGGCCACAAGGATCGGATTGGGTTTTGGTGGAGGAAGCTGCAAAACAACATCAGCTGTTTGTCAAATTTATTTCATAAATCATAATACTGACATCACAAAAATGCACAAACAATGTCTTTAAATATTTATATGTTTGGGGGTACAGGTTACAACATCACAGCAGAGGATTTCTCATTATTCATTGATCCATCTGTGATGTATAGCATCTACCCAGCACTGTTTGAGGATTTTTTATGCTCCACACCCCATTCCTCTAAGATGGGGAACAACAGAGGTTGTAAGAAGTAGGATTATTGGATCATGTCTCTACCTCTTTGCCTGCATTCTCACAAGCATATTTATGCTCTTCCATCTTCCTGGCTTCTTCTTTGTAAAGCTCCAGAGCCTCCATGATTCGCTCTGCCTGCAAAGACATCACACAACAGCAAAAACATCAACAAAGAAAACTTGCTAATTCAAAGCTTTCGTAGTCTATGAAGACTTAGGTATAATCCCACTTTCACCAGCTTGAGTGCCCAGTGGGTGGGGTTTGTGGCACAGATGACGATGAATGCCACCACTAGCTTTAGCCAATCACTGAAATATTTTTAATGTCAATGACACAAACTACGGCATAAAACTAAGCTGCAACCTTAAACGATCTACATATCCGCATCTAATTGGTGCTCCAAGTGCTAATAAGAATGAGAATGATATTCATGCTAGAGGCAACTCACAGCTTTGACTGTCTCAACAGTCTTCTTGCCGGCTGGTGCTGCCTCTCCTTGAGTTTCTCCAGGCACCTGTAGATACAACAAGTTAAAGCATCACTTACATCCATCTAACACAACAGCAGAACTCATTTCTCTTTGATTTAAACAGGAAGTCCAATTGAAGATTTGGTGGTGATATATATTTTTTAATTTCCTTCAATTCAGCTAATTGCCAAGGTGATTCCATTCAAACTGTGTTTAAGTGGCACTAAAAAACAGCAATGAGATGCCTGAAAAGTGTCAAACACCTTTCAAGTGAACTGTGGTGTGTTTTTTAGGACTGAGAATGCATTCTGAATCAACATGACCCCAAAATGCAAGGATTTAGGGTTGTTTTTTTATGAACAAATGTTATCAGGCTCATTATGATGCAGAATTAGCTACAGTAGATAATAACAGCTAGACTGTGGCTCAAATTACAGGGACTGGAATCTGTTTTGGACCCATACCCACCACCAAAATCTCAACCATGGCTCGCTCGCCAGTGTGAACTTATATTGGTAATGTCTGGTAAACTGTATGAAGACGCTGATGATGCCTTGAAGTTAAAAAACTGAGCGCTCACCACAGGCACATCTCCTTTGGCCATGCTCTCCTCAAACTCTGCTTCTCGCTCCTGTCAACACCAAAACAGAGTAATTTAGAGACAAGAAGAAACTGTGTTTGAGTATGCATCTAAATAACTGTCAAATCGTCTGTGTCCACCCTGTCCTCCGCCTCACCATCTCCCGCTCCTCCTCCAGGATGATGGGCTCTCTGGTCCTCTCCCACAGACGCAGGGATTTGTCGTGGGATGACGACACAATGTGGTCACCGTTTGGGCTGATGGTCAGACACCAGACCTCCTGATGGTGGCCCTAGAAGGCAGAGAGAAAAAGCCCAATGTCAGGCTGGAAGCGTTCAGTCACTGTTACAGAGCAGCAGAGGCTAAATTCATGATGTGTAAAGTCACTACTCTGCAGGAAGATAAATGCATCACCTACCAACTACCAAGGAACTTCTAAACAACCACGAGTCACACCCTAGAAACCACCTGATATCTTAAACCCTATTGATTTAAGTAACAACATGACCTTTCCTCTGATGCTACCCTCAAGTCAAACATTAATATTTTCCCCACTAGTGGTCATGATCAAAGAATAACTAAATTCTGGTGTGTAATGGGCATTACATTCTTACTTTTAACCGCCTATGAAATGCAAATAATCATGCAGCAACCCACCAGTAACAACCGAACAACCAAAGTGATCACCCAGAAATCATTTGCTGCTTTGTCCACAAATCTAGCTTTGGACTCTCTGTTTGACAAATCTGGTTTACAGCTGACAAATGAGGTGAGGTCATTACTGCATTTCAGCGTTTGGGGTGTAAAGGAACCCTGCCAGAGGACCACTGGGCTAAGCCGCTGGACCCCAAATATCAAGCGTGCGGATAAGAGTGTCACCTCCAGTGTCTGGATGAGCTCAAACTTGTCGGCGTCCCACTGTTTAATCTTCTTGTCCTTCCCGGCTGTGAAGAACAGATGAGTCTTGGGGACAAACTGGAGGAACATGACGCTGTAGAGAACAAACAGAGTGAGGGAAGAGAGAGAAAGTCAGCCAAGCGAATAGGTAATATAGAAAATAAATCTTAAAGGCAAGAAAGTAGGGAAGAGTGACAAAAAGACAAAAGAAAGAAAGAAAGAAAGAAAGAAAGAAAGCAACTCAGCAGGGAATATTCATGAGGCAGGACAAGCAAGAAAGACACAGAGAAAGAAAACTTAATGAACACAGACTGAAAATAAAGCAAAAAGAAAATTTAATAAAAAGAACACAAGAAAAAAAAAAAAAAAACAAGGACAAAAAGTGAAATGATCCATGAGAAAACAGATGAGCGGTGCGATGAAAGAGCAGCTGGTGTGAAGTCACAGGGCAGTCCAAGGTAACAGGACATGGGTCAGAGTCCCTGATCCCAACAGATGAAGTCAGAGCTGGAAACTCGACAGCCTTGAAAATGATTTCATCACCACATATTTGATAAAAAGTGCTTTTGTTCCAATGAATACAGGCCTGTTTGGTTTGGGTCAGTGTTGTTGGGTGTTACCTGTCGTCATGAGCAAACATGGAGCGGTGACAGTCGCCAAAGTCCAAACCCCAGATCTTCACGTTTCTGTCAGCGGAGCCCGTGGCGATAAGTGTGTTGTCCTGGTTAACAAAAACACGAGGTCAGAGTCTGGGAGGCAGGACTGTGGGTCAAGACGGCCTTCAAGTCCAAGTGGTTAACACAAACTGATGCAACAACAGCCATGACCAAGTGGAGACCAACATCAAAACAGCATCTTATTCAACACCAAGAAGCAATCAACAATCAACAACGGCTGTTCAAATGTGGAAAGAATTCTTATAAGAGATTCTTAAAGTGTAAAGGGAATTCAGACATGTTTTTCTATGAGTGGGTCCTAGTTTTGTTTATCTCACGCATGCGCACAAGGATGCATCTGCACATGCGCGGGGCACGCAGGTAAGGCGATACATCGTCCTGCCAATGGTGTCACACTATTCCACTGATCTACAGGTGACGGTAACACGCCAAGATATGCTGCGATGTGCCAGCACAGGCACGGAAGACTGCTAGCTGTAAACAATGATGGATTTAAAAGTAAAAAAGTGTTTTATGTATGAATGTAAACCTAACTTTTGTTTGTTTACAAGAAAACTCCACATGGGACTTTTAAGGACGAACAGATGTAGATTTATTTAATCTAATTGATTTTATCAACTTAAGAACTTTGTTTATAAAATGCAAAGTTCAACTTGGTGTTTTTGGTTCTGATAAACACCTGAGACCATCAGCCCAGCTGGGATGCGACTATAATAAGTTGAAACTGAAGAAGATCCGGCTGCTAATATAACACTTACAGTCTGTTTTAAGTTATTATTTTGCGATTTACAATACATTCTGTTTACAACAAGGTTCTATTCAAAGGTCATTAACAATATGAGAAAACAAGTGCAAGGTTCAGAGTCACCAATACAAAATCTTGCAAATTAAAACGCATCATCACCTTTGTTACTGAGGCTGAAAAGCATCTAATAGTCAACATTTTCACAGCTTGAGAGTACTCACATGTGAGATGTCCAGACAAAGTACAGGCAGCTTGTGTCCATACAGAGACAAGAAGAACTGAAGCAGCGAGAGGGAGAAATGTTCAGTTAAGATGTAAACAGAATATATGACACTATTAATGAAGCAATTATACACTGCATGAGCCATAATTAGTATACTGAATACAGGCAGCCCTAATGTTGTGTAATGTTTATGTATGTAAGATGTACCTTCAGTGTGTCTGTGTAGAAGATCTTGACAGTGCAGTCTAACAAAGAGACAGCCAGCAGTCTGTGGTCAGGAGAAAACTTCACACACAAAACGTCTTCCTCCAACTGCAGAGTGCGTGTGTGTTTCACTGTCAGCCTCCTGTATCACACACACACACACAAACACAATGTCACATGAACACAATATTAAATATGAGTCATGTCTAAGCAATTCACGATTGAAAATTGTTACACACATTCAATATAAGACTTAACAATGATAGACCAATTTATATTCAGTACAGCGAATATGCTGACAACTGTTGCATATTCAATCTGATGCGAGTAAAAAGCAGACCAAATATAGTAGAAATCATTTATAATAACACTTATAAGTAGTCTGAAATGACTTTAGACCAACTAGATATGCTATGTCAGGGGTTCACCAACTTTTATGATACTTTCTACCATTAAAAAAAAAATGAACAGAGGTTTTTGTTTCAGGAGACAATATCTCTGTTGTAGTTGAGTATTTTATTCAAGGTGCAGGATAGTATGAGATCATCCCAAATTAACCATACTGATATTTGAACGTTGAGCAAGGTGGTGACTTACTTCTGGCCAGTCCCTTGGTCCTTTATCAGCTCAAACTCCCAGAACTTCACTGTCTTATCTGCACCTCCCGTGACAATCCCCCTCTACAGGAATGACACACACAACAAATGAAAAGCCAGATATTTTTTTTAAAGGTATAACATGGTAAGAAAAATGGTAAGACAGGTGTGACTACAGACAGACAAGAGTGCTGCAGGTGAGTTGCGTTTACCTGGTCTGGGGCCAGGCACAGGGACCACAGAGCTCCGTCATGGGCATCCACAGTCTCCAGAAGGCTTCCTGAGGCCAACTCAAAGATCTGCAGCTTCCCGCTCTGACAGGAAAAAACAACGCAAAACATTAACTAGAGAAGATTTTTCTTAACTGGTCGAAAAGTCTACAGTCACACTAGCAACCCCGTCCTCTCATCCCATTCTTAATTGAAACACAAAACTGAACCCTAAACAGCAGCAAATTCACAAAAAGGTGGAATCCACACAGATGAATAAACCAGCTATTGAAACCTAACAGGCTTTTACCATAAACCATTTTGCTGAGTGAGTTGGTGTCCAAATACCTTAGTTCCCAGAATGATCTGTCTGTCTCCAGGCACAAAGAGGGAGCAGAGGGCGTATTCACAGGCCATGGTGCGAATCACCTGCAGAGTTGACCTGTAACAGGGGGCAGCACATCGTGTTAGACCACCACTCGGCTTTGTCATGAATGGGACAAAGTCGATAACAACTAACTAACACTTTTCCAGGACTGAAGCAGTTTCACCTGTTCCAAACTTTGACCGTGTCACCGGAGGCGGAGAGGATGGCCAGGTTGTCTGAGCTGAAGGCCAGCGTGCGGACGTCGGTGCGGTGGCCGCCGAGCGTGAGGCGAGCCGTCTTATTGGCTGTGGGGGTCTTGTCTGAAGTCTTCAGGCTGTAGGCCTCAATGGTGTTGTTCTGCAGCAGCAGCGCCACCTTCAGCTCACCTCCTGCACATGACAGGCAGTCCACCCATCTGAGAGGGGATGGAGGAGATGTGTGTGAGGAATTACCCAGTTAGTGCCTTACATCAGTGTTTGTAAGTGTTTGAACCAACTTCCTGAAGATCTCAAATGTGCCCCAACTTTAGCCACTTTCAAAACAAAGATTAAAAACTCTGTTCTCCTGTGCATTTGCATGACTGGTTTCTCTATTGCACTTTTATTTCCTTTGTTGCATTGGCAACTTACATCTTTTTACTGCACTGTAACTGTATTTTATTTCATTTTATGCATCTCTTTTCATTTAAAAATTTCATTTTATTAATTTTAATTGATTTTGTTCTTATTGTTTTGAATGTCTTTCTAATGTTTTTCTTGCCTATGTAAAGCACTTTGAATTTCCTCTGTGTTTGAAATGTGCTATAGAAATAAAGCTGCCTTGCCTTGCCTTGCCTTGCCTAGTCTGAATGATTGCGATTTTGAGTTCCTAGTTTTGTGTTTTTCCTTGACTGTCCTGGAAACCTCACCTCTCTAACCTCTAAGCTACTGTTGTGTTTGGCTCCACACTGACCTGATCTTGGCGGAAGCCTTGATGGTGGTCAGTCTTATGATCTCGTCCTTCAGCATCCTCTCCACCACTGGCTTCGCTGCCTCCTCGCCTGCATCTTCCTGAGCTCTGCAGCAGGGGGCAGCCACACAACAAGCTTCAGTCTGCTGACCCCAAAACTCCACAACTGAGTAACTACTGCATACACACTACAATGCAGCAGTATGAAAGTTGTAGAAGTGGATGCAATGGTAGATAACGTACTTGAAATACTAGTATCACGTGTAGCAGTAAGTGTTGCAGCAGTAACGTCAATGTGTTAGTAGCACAAAAACTTAGCAGATAAAGTAGAAGAAACAGTATTAGTAGTGGTAGCACCAACCATAGTGGTAGCAGTAGAAGTAGTAGTAGTAGTAGTAGTACAAAATACAATAAGTTGGCGCAGTGGTAACAGTAATAGTAAACAAGTAAACATTTAAACCTTCCAAATGATCTAAACAGAAATAATTGTGTTTCCTGTGCCTACTTAGCTGCCTTCTTTTTGACTTTCTTCAGCTTCTTTGTCATTTTCCTCTGCACTTCCTCCTCTGACAGCACAGTGAAGAGCTCCAGGACTGAGTCATTGCCCTGGTGGAGGGGGGAGAGGTATGCAGAGCATTACTTGCCTATATAAAATAAAATATCAATATGAATAATGCATTTTAAAGTCACAAATTCAGATAAACACAAAGTGCATTGAGCTTTTTGAGAGTAAAATTCAAGCACTTTCAAGGTACCTAAACCAAAAATTCCCAGCTTCTCAAAGCCTTTATCATCACATACTATCTAAATTGTGACTAAATTGTTACTATAAATGTCAGGAGACAACAAACAAATATGACGACGGGATCGTTTTATTTCAAATATTTATAAAAATATATTTCAAAGATTTTTGGTTTACATGAGTGTTTGTGTTGATGATGAAACACCGGATTATGTTGAAAATCAAGCATTTTTCAAGGAGTATATTCGAATTCAAGCATATTCTTAACTTTGAATATATAACGGTTAAAATTAAGCATTTTCCAAACTTTCAAGACTTTGTACGAACCCTGATATAAAACGACTAAACAACGTAAAAATCTCTCTGTAATTACATCAGGCCAACTTTATAAAACTAACACAATAACCAACTGCTGCCTCATTTCGCCTCATGTTAATTGAACACATTGCAAAAACTACAGCTGACAGCCAGCTGAACGCCGACAAGTGCCTTCATTCTGCCTTCGCCTGCATGAGAGGAAATACCTCGTCAGTAAACAGTGTTTCTAATCCAAAAACACGTTAAGAAAAGACAAAAACTTTTCATGCCATTGTGAGTCTCAAATTTGCAGCAGGGTCTGTAAAGATTTTCTCCGATTTGCTCGTGTCAGGCTGTGTGGTCTTATGCGTGTGGACAAAGAAATTCCAAGAAATAAGTGGAAACTTCACTAAATAAGCAAAATTCATTAATTCACTGGGCCGAACATCCACAAGACTACCTTCAACGCTGAATCAATGTGTTAAAGCATCCCAACAGCCACTGATGAGGGCCTACTAGAGCCAACAGTGCCAGATAAACCCCCAAAACTATGGACGATGGTAGGCCACAGATGGTCCAACCGCACCAAACAAATGTCACTTTGAGCCTTGTTTAAAAAAAAAAAACGTGACGTCTGATCTCCTACCTGAGAGAGTAAAATGATTCTAAAAAGAGTGCAGAAAACAAGTGAGCTTTGTTTGTGCTTTGAACTCACATGGCAGGCGATGACTCTGGACTTGGTGTCTGTTGTTAGCGAGACGACTCGGTCTCTGGCCTCTCTCAGGATCGAGCCGGCTTTCTTACAACTCAAGATCCGCTGAGAGAGGAAGAAGGAGAGGAAGAGAGAGAGAGAGGACAAAGTATAAAGCCAAGTACAAGCAGAAGATATTTATTTGAGGTCTAGAAGGTGCACTGCTGTTGTTGGAAAGTTGAAAAATACTTTGTGAAGCACAGCAGCCTCACCATTAAAAAAGACATAATTCATCAGCGTGAGGCTGTAAATGTGAAGGTACACTTATAAATAAATCACATTTAAACAGACTTTGCTACTTGTTCTGAAAGACTAATGGCACCATTTTACTGCTCCTGTTGCCTGAATGTTAACAAGCCTCTGCTCAGAGGACACATATTAATGTATGTAATGTATATATGATTCAGGTTTTCCCTAAGTGGCCTCAAACGATCCACAGACATATTCTTTATCTAAGACATACATTACTCGATAAGGACTAAAATGTACTCTTCATCATTTTATTACAGTATTTTCTCACAAGAATACATTAATGACTACTCTCGCACCTCTTCAACACTCTCATCAACCCCCCCCTCGTTGTCTTCATCATCATCATCATCATCCAGCAGAGTTTTCCCCTTCTTCACCTTGGGCTCGCCCTCAGCTTTCTCCTGAGCAGGATGCAAGCACACAGACAGACACAGAGAGACAGAGAGACAGACAGACAAAACCTTTACAACAACTGAGGCAACATCACTTTTTCTTTATTTAGGCAACACATTTCGTGACAGGCAGCCGCTGCTTTAATGTTTTATTCTCCACTGTGGGACCGATCCAATGTAAAAACACATGGAGTCAAAGAAAACTATGGCTAATGAATGATAGTTAAACCTCCCAGTACAAGAGATTTCAAGTGGTTTTAAAGTCATAACAGACAAAACATGAATTAGATGTATCTCCAGCAACTGAAATGAAATAATTACAACAGACTTCGCAAAAGGGATTTGTGTCATTTATGTGGTGGTGTGCACCATTAGGCTAACAGCACAGGCCTACAGAGAACAAAACATGTCATCTTCAGAGAGAAAAGTCACCTAAAGTTGACCCAATTTCATACTACATGCACACCACATTATGAGAAAACATCCAGGATGTCAGCAGAAACAGATATATGTTGACTGCACTCATAATTCATTTCATAAATCATTTTCCTTGATCCATTTAGCACATACAACTTTATTACCTCTAGTAAGTATTTAAACTGTTGTGATACTGAAGAATTATCAAACTTTTCTATCCAGCTTTCCTATCATTTCATTATGCGCCCAAAACTATATTTATACAATTTACAACTAAGTTCAATGTTCACTCAAGTTTAGTTTGTTTTTCAATGACTGTCAACTTTCTCTGTTAGTTGTGAAGAAATTAAAATTGTTCTTTCTCTTTCATTCTCTCGGTGCTCAAGCTAACTTCCCAGTTCTTCTCTGTATCAGTCAGCTACAGGGGGTAGAAAAACTGGCATGTATTGAGAACAAAGTGTGTTCTTCCTCACCTCCTGCAGGTAGTTGATGTCAAAGGCTCGAAGTTCACTGTCAGCAGAGCCTGTTAACAGCCTGTTCTCCTGGTTCAGCAGCACCATGCCCCACACCTAACACACACACAGGAAAATAAACACTGTCACAAAGATCTCATCTCATTCATCCAGGCAGGACAATATCAAGTTGAACGAAATATTAAGTGTCATCAGTGCTTGATGCAGCCACCAAAAAAAACCAAAGAAACATCTTTAAATGTACAACAACAGTCCAGGGGACAGTTTACCCGTTTGTGCAGAGATGTTAAAGATATATTGCCACTGTCCAACACATAATATCTTCCCCTTCTCATAATATATGTGAATATGAAAGGAAATATATCATGAAATAAAAATGTAATGTAAAAGAAAAACACACCTGGATCTTTACAAGCTCTTATCTTATTTTGTCTAAAGCTTTGAGATAGAGCACAAGGACTTGCAGACTGAGAATATTGTTTCTCAAAGTCATCCAATTATCAGCCTCCATTCAGTTAAATGAATCAATTCTGTCTCTCTTGCCTAATGTCAACATCAGTTGTAATACAATCAAATTACGTTTTCAGAGAAAGCTCAGGAGACTGAAACTACATTAGTTCTGCTTTACAAAACAGCAGAACTGGAAATCAAGGAGTTTGAGAAGTGAAACCTTCCTGTGGGTTCTCTGACAACACTGTGTTTAGTAATCCAGGCCTTTTTCTTCAGACGTGGTTTTACTAATCCAGGCTAATACGATGTTAGCCAGTTAAAATACTCCTGTTAATTCTCATTCAGCTGATTTGGTTCTTGTGCTGTGTACTTTAAGTGACCCCTCCTCAGTCAGGGCTTTCCTTTGCTTATGTTATACGATTATAGAGTAGGAAGCCCCTCACCTCACTGCGATGGCCCACCATGGTCTTGAAGCAGTGCTGTGTGTCCAGGTCCCACCACTTCACAAAACTGTCCTTGGAGCTGCGCAGCAGCAGAGCACAGACAGACACACTGTGTTAGTAACACTGCAGGTCATGTTTTGAACAGTGTTAAGCCTATGAGGGTTGTTTTTAATGTTATTAAGGATTATCGGCTTAAAAACCAAAACTCAAATATCACATTAAACATTATATTGCATTTAAGATGATATTGTTTCAAACGTAAAAGCACTAATCAAAGCCACATGCAGGTTCAGAAGGCTGCCTGGCCAAAGGCAGTGTGAAGTCACAGAGTGCAGCTTAATCTCACAACCACCACATTATACACTGCATATACAAAGTAACGTCATGGTTATATTTGTTGAGTGATAACATAGGGGGGGATTACATCATGCCAAATGAATATAAAATGAATATGAATGTCTGAGTAGAAATGTGCTCATTTGCCAAAAAGGATTGAGGTCAAAAAGACAAGATGGTGTAAAAATCGCAGCTCATAAACTCTGCTGGGCAAGAACCCCAAAAAAGCAGGGATTCCAGTTGTTTCTATTTAGACACATTTTTCAAAGTTTCATGCCATCACATAATTTTTAACTTCTAATGTCAGTGTCCAAGGAGCTGCAACCTGAGCGAATGCCAGGTTGTATGCTGTCACACTAACAATAATTTGTCATTTGCTTTTTGACTTGAGTGAAATTATACTTGTCCTCACTACCAACTGTGTGTGTGTGTCTCTTTAAACTATAATAGGTGGAAATTATTTGTTACCGAACAGTTACAGGATTTATTAGAGGCAAAAATCTCGACACACAGTGAACTGGAATTAACAAGGAGCTTCATAAAACTCTGCAGATACATTCTGAACTACGAGGCGTTATTGTAAAACGAGTTATTACGAGTGATTCTCATCTTTGTGTGCAGTTAGCTTGTTTGAGTTTGACTTTTCTGTGTCCTCAATGATACTCGATGCAATATTTCTAGTTTTATTGTGATAATGTGTTGTTTGTTTTTGGAATCTACATTTGATCAATAAATGAGTCAATCAGCCAAGGCATCGGGGTAAAAGGCGTGTTACCTCGTGACAAGGAGGTTCTTGTCTTTGAGGAACAAGGCCTGCGTGACGACGTCTTTATGGCCTCTCAGCCTGTACAGCCCACACTCATTGATGATGTCCCACACGATCACGTCTGTGTCCTGAAGGGGGAGGAAAAGGTAATAACATGCTTAACACATGCTGCAACAAATAGGCGACAAAGCAGTAGCCCAGAATCCAGACTGGAATCAGATTGATTTTATAAAGTCTGGACACCAAAAAATAAAAAGATTTGCTTGTATTTTTGAGAGCAAACAAAGTCTCTCAACCGTGTAAAAACCAATTCATCTTCTGCTGATTTTAACACCTGTGCTTCTGAGGAGAAACTGCAACCTGACTTACCTTGGAACCAGTGACGAGCCGAGCTCCGAGACCGTCATAGCCTATAACGCTGACAGCCGACTTGTGGCCATTGAAGGAGACGTTGCTCTCGCCATTCAGCAAGCTAAAGATTCGCACAGCGCCGTCCTCGTAACCCACAGCGATATGGATGCCATCGGGTGAGGGGCAGAGGAAGGTCACCTCGTGTTTCTGGCCCTGCAGGATCAGGACCTACACAGAAAGACAGACGCTGGATGAAATCCGGAAACGATCTGAGTTGGAAGGTTTCCAAAGTTTTTTGCGGGAGACCTGGACCTGTCCTGCTCTGCTGTCATAACCGCATCAAGATCTCACCTTCTCTCCTTTTCGAACATCCCAGATGAAAACGTGTTCACACGCACCCACAGCAACATAGCGGCCCCTCTCTCCCCCTCGGAGGGTCACATATGCGATGTTGGCTTTTTGGTTACCGATGACTCCAAACACTGCACTGGCAACGTAGCGCAGGTACTGCTTGGTCAACCCCATGACCGGCAGCCAACGGTGATGATGAATCCTGTTTCACAAGAACATAGGAGAGACTTTGACTGATCACACTATTAGTGGAAAAGAAAAAACTAAAATACCACAGGAATCTACAGTGTGTGAGTTCATAGCGACCGTATCCTACTTTCTTTAGTGTTTCTTCTCCCCCACAATATGCCAACAGGACTTAATATACATACTTAAAACAAACATATTCATATATTGTGAAAACTATGTTTACTATCTAAGGCCGGGCCAGTCAAGTTCTTCCACACCAAACTGGAGCTGGCCTTTCCACATGAGGCATTGTCATGTTGAAACAGGGACGGTCTTCCACAAACTGTTGCACACTGTTGTCTAAAATATTATTGTATGCCGTAACGTTAAGGTTTCTCTAAGGGGTTTAGATCAAACCATGAAACACAGCCCGAGACCGAAAGTACACAAAACTGTCCACATACTATTGGCCAAAAAGTGTATGGTAATTACAGAACTAGAGGCCTAATTATTCATTTATGAAATATTGAAATATATTGTATATATAATGTAACAATTAGGCATTTTTCATTTCTCACTGTTTTTATTTTAATCAGTCATGCATCTCTGTGATGCAGTGTGGCAAGTGGCGTCTGATTTACATTATAATCTAATTAATCAATGACACATTTGGTGTGAACAGTCACACCTCACAACATGCGAGCACAAAGGCAGTAAATACTACATTTATGGCTGACTTTAGGGTGCTATATGACATTATTAAAGTAGCATCATAATGCATATCATATATATATATGCCCGGTGGCGTCACTTTAATATTACTACAGGTGCGTTGCTGGTTTTCTTAGCTTTTAAATATGCGAAAATTAAACACACGGTCTTACTTTTTGTACTTTTTGTACTTTTTCTCGCTGGGCACAGCACGCTAGTCTACGTGCGTTTGTTTTGGCACAACGGGTCGCCCGCGCGGTCGGGGTTTAGAGCTTCTGGCGCACGAATTAACGCAAAGCGCGGCCAACCCCCGCCCGCCCAGCAACCGCTGTACGACGAATCGAGGACGCCTAACCACGACACACGTGGTGGCGCTCCTGGGTAAACGTCGCTCCTAGAACCTGATATGTTGTCGGTTTCTGTCCGCGCGTCTTGCAAGAAGTTCGCGTTTCTTCGTGTCTTCGTGTCTTCGTGTCTGCTTTTGTTTGAGCTGCTCCTCTTACCTCCGAGACGCGGCTGCTAAGCTACGCTGCTTCAGACCCAACCAGTCGATCACACATCGATACCAACAGTCAAAAAAAAAAAAAAAGACACGATCTTGTTCTCACCGCGCACCACTAGCGTCCCCGTTAAACTTTATTACAACTTATTACAAAACGGCGCTCAGTAGCAGCGATGTGCCACAGCTGTGTGTGACGAGAGAAGAGCGTCTGTTTTCTTTTATTTTATTTTCTGTGCTCGACCGTTTTCTTTCTGTTGCTTTTGTCTGCGCTCGCAGAGAAGGCGACGTGCCAAAAGCTTGTACTTTTACTGCGCTGCGTCAGTTCTTGGAAAACACTGAAACACTGAAATGATGAATAATGAAATAATGTTCGGCTCACTCAGTGTTTCTGCAGTGACGTCTCACGGGTCCACAGCGGAAGTATCTCTCGCTCGTCAGTCAGCTGATCAGGAACTGAATAACAGATGCGTCAAGTTGAATGGAAATAACGAGAACAGCACCGGAAGTTCGCTTGTCTGGTCCGTACAAAATAAAAGCGTGTTATTTTGTCGTCAGGACGTGACTTCACACGCATAAAAAACAAAAACAAAAGCACATTAAACACACCTGCAATAACAACTCAGGTAGATAAGAAGGCTACCATGTGAGTCGGCCCATCCTCTGTGGGATAAGACACATTTACAACTGTTTCCTTTGAAGAAAACAGCTTCCCACTGTGGTCATAAATCACACACACACACACACACGGCATAAATAAACACGTACAAATTATTATCATCTACCCCGTTCCCTCCTTACTGATACAGGGGGCTCTTCCTGAACTCCCATTCCCTCTCCACTCAAAAATATGTTTTTCTCATTGTTTGTTTCAGTGAAGTTGGAGACGTTATATCCAGTAGTTAAACCTTTGAAATTAACAGTATCTGCATATTCATAGATACTGGATTTTATTAATGAGGGTGAGGGAGTAGATCATTTTAAGAATTTTTAACTGGGTAATTACACTTTTTGTGGAAAAATATCAGACAAAAAGAGTGTTTTCATATGTCTTAAAACATGTCTGCAGGGGATTCTTAATAACTTTTTTTCCATCCTTTTAGTCACTGGGAGTCATTCACATCCATCAGCGCACCTGTATGTTTTATGTCATTAAACAAAAGATCACTCATTTTCTATTTCCCCCAGATCACACACTGGGACAACATGAAGAAGCAGTTTACCTGCTCTAATTTGACAATTTATAATAATATAATTTAATACAAGTTAACATACGATACGGTCTGACACAGAAAGGCCAGGTAGATGGACAGACAGGATGACATACATGTACGTGAAGTATAGGTAAAAATAAAAATGTGCTTGTGTTTATGTAAAGGTGTAATGTAATTTGAGAATGTTTTAGACTTAGACTTAGACTAAAAAAATCGATTAACTACATTTTGTCCTCAATTGGAGTTTTATTTTGAAATCCATAACCGGATGTCGTGGTTACTGTAGCTACCTTGACGTTGCAGCAGTCAGCACCTAGCATACATGGCTAAATGTGTAAACCTGGTTAATTGGGACTTTTAAACTTAGTTTTTGACTGCTTTTGCGATTACTTTGCTCGCCAGTATGAGAACCCAGGGGAACGACGACACCTCTCGAGTCTGTAAATCGTCGTGTCGAGACTAATTAATTGTGTTTTTTAGGTCTTTTTCGGCGTGGACAGGTAGGTAACTGCTGATTCTGTGGTCGACAGAGACCAAAACAGCCTTCACCGGTTTAGAAAGACAGTGTTCCTCCTGGGGACTGTCACAGACATGTTTAGGAAGATAAAGGAGTTCCAGTTGTTTGACTGTTTGTTTCTCACTAACCGTCCTGTGTTTTGGTTAATTTAATGATCTGCAGCTGGTGACTTGAATCATTGATTTGTCATGTAGCAACCAGTGGAAGCATTTATATTTTAAAGATAGACTATCATCCCTTTTTTTTTTAAAAAAAAATGATCTCAAACTCAAAGATAGTCAATTTAGAGCGACGTAAAGCAGAGAGAGGCAGCAAATCTGGGAGAAGTAAATGTTTGGCTTCATTTAAACAACTATTAAATTATCACAATTTGTTGGTGATTCATCTTCTGATTGTCCAGCCAACGGTCCGAAGACATTTAATTTACAAAGAAGAAGGAAAATAAAGCAGCAATTTTCACATTTTAGACGCTGGGAAGAGCTGAGAGACACTTCTGCTTTATAAACCACTTAATCAAAATCAGAATTGGTGTTGAATAATATACTACAGATCAACTAATAGTCTTACACTGTGGATGAAATGGTTTGTTTCTGGGGGTTTAGGTTCGACCATCGCTGAACAGCCTGGAGCTCGTCTCATCTCTGACCTGCTGAGAATGTTTTTTTACATGCAGGGTTCTTGGTGAGTTTGCCGCCTGAAGTCAGTGCAGGTTTATGTGGCTGCGGTCAGTCTGCAACCTCAACTTGGCAAACGTCAAGTTTTTGTGTCCCAGAGCTGCCACTTTACAATGCAAGACAGGTTGCAATCTGAGACGGGTGGTAACCCTGTAGGTATCAGTGCTGGGGGGGGGGTTTGAAGACTGGCTGCTGTTTTCAGGTTTATCGCTGAAGTTGCTATACCTGCAGTATTTTACGCTGATCTGTCGTATCTCGAGATTTGACCTATTTCATGCCAACAATGACAAGATTTCTCTTCTTGTCAAGGTAAACCAGTCTTTGAAACAGACTGATGGAAAAGTCTGGAGATTTAATGATTTTAAATAAAGAGGTTCTGGCTTCTCAGTGTAAACATTTGCTGCTTTTCTCTGTTTTATATCGTAAATTCAATATCTTTGGATTTTTGGACTCTGGGTTTTTCTGGTATTTTATTGACAAAACGATTAATCGATTAATTGAAAAAGCAATCTGTAGATTACTTGATTAAAAACAATAATGGGGAGTTGCAGCCTTAGATAAATCCACACTTAAACACGTGCAAGGCACGTTGCCATCACAGTTGAGTTTTTGTGAGGATTTAAGTATTTAATGTGTCCGCAATCTCAAATTGAAAGGGCTTCTTCCCAGAGCTGCTATTTTACACCGACCTGCAACAATCCACACACAGAAGAGGCAGCAACAAGACAGGTTGCAATCTGAGTAAAGGGCAACAAGCATTCTGGGAAAAGTGTGAAATCATGAAGTGAAGCAGAATTAGAGGGTGCAACATGAGGGGAAAAGGGGCTAAATGTAAGTGAAATAACTGAACGTTTAAATGAAGTAGGCACCGTTTCAGTTAAATCTGATGTTAACGGTCACTTTCATTATCATTATTTTAATCCTAATCCCAAAATTTGAGAAACTGGAACCAGCAAATGGTTTGGCATTTTTCCTTCATGAATGACTTGAAAGATTAATGGATCAGATTATAGAGCTTAAAACTACTAGTTGCATAATTGATCAATCAGTCAACAGAAAGTTAATCTGCTTTTCTTTCTCAGCTGTAATGGTAAACTGAATTTCCTTTGTGTGTTGGACTTGTGGTAAAGGATCAAACAAAGAATTTGAGGACGTCACTCGGTTACATTATATTGGGCATTTTTTCACTATTTTCTGACATTTTCTAGAAATGATTACTCGATAAACCGAGAAAACAATGGGCAGATTAATTGATGATGAAAATAAAATAAAAGTAGGTGCTATCTAATCAGAATTGTTGTCAGTCGACTAATGGATTAATTGATTGGTGTTGTCCACTGTATCTGGGAGGAACCTCCATCATAGCAGAGGTGAACAGCACTGACCGACTGATACTAAAGCGCTGTGAGGCTTTATAAATATAATTGACTTCTATGTTGTAATCCACATTTCTCTCTCCCGCCCGCTTGCAGCGCGGCTGCTTGGAGATCCAGCCTGTAGTGCCAGAGGAGGGGATGGATCCTCTGGGTGCTCGCTCCCAGTTCGTGGACATCCAGACTCTCCCCACGTGGCAGCAGCAGCTGGGGGACGATGGTGCAGAGACGCCGCTGGACCAGAGCAACAGCCTGCTCAGCCAGCAGGCCTTCCCCTCGCCCTTCCCCTTCAGGCCAGACATCAACCACAAGATCATCCTCTTGTGAGTCACACGTGTATTTCTTCACATTGTTGCTGTTGGGTGAAAATATCCTTTCTTTGAATCGTCGGCTTTTTTTTAGGAGCTCACAGTGTCAGATCAGTTTTAGTTTAACTTACTTCTACGTTTGGAGTTTGCCTCCTACGTTTGGAAAGGGCTTGACAGAGGTAGACGGTAGCAGGATTTTACCCACCAGTAGAAGAACATATAAGCTTTTAAATGAAGATACAATATACGAATAACCAAAACTCGAGTTACAGTCTTTTCACCTGGCTTCAACAGGTCAAAGCATCTGTATTGCAAAGTCCAACACACAATGTAATGTGGGCCAAAACACTGGTGCGGTATCAATCTCTTTTGGATATCTGATATGATAAAGTTCTTTCCTCAACACAACTATGGAAAAACAGGTCTTTGCATATTTTACATATGTATTCAACCATTAAGATGTGTTTTCATTTAAAAGGTTTAATGTTTCCCATAGTTCTTCTGAGGCGCATTACTCTATTGAAAAAGCTGCTCACCAAAGATGAATTTTGTGGGTTTTTGTAGTAAGTGTTGGTGTTTGTTATAATTTTAAATGCTGTTTCAGAGGCTTGCCCAATACTTTACATCATCACCATAATTGTTCTAACTTTGGCATTATTAATTAATTAAATTTTATGTTGCATTTGTGCCTACATGTTGATGTTTTGGATTTTTTTAGTTGCTTTATTTTTGTTTAAACCTTCCCTCCATCTTGTGGAATTATTATGGGACCCCCAACAAGAAGTGTGAACTGACTCTAGTCCTGTTGGCACTTTCCCTGATATCATCAGATGATCACACAGTCGTCCTTTATAATGTGGATTTCATGTGTGAGCAAACTAATCACACGTCCCAATCACTGGGAAATTTGATTTGCACCCTTCACACTCTTCATTTGGGTGTGAGGTGGCAGAAAGTGGACTGAAAGTGAAGATCTTTCCAAACTAAATCTCTACTCATGTTTACCTGAGTTTTTATTTGTTTTCCTGGGATCAGACATCCCATCCAGCTGTCGCTTTAGTCGTGAGCCAAAGTCAACTGGACTTGTTTTGTAGTCTTTTGACAAATCCATCAGGTTTTCAATAGTTAGGCTATTCAAACTATTCTCTAGTCCCACACTGGGGTCATGCTCTGTTAAATATATCTGTGCTTTTATTACATCAGAAAAATATTTTGAGCCCATTTAAAGTCCTGATGTCTGTCAATGCAATGTTGGTTTATGGTATCAGCGCAGTAACTTCTTTTTTTGAATCGTTGTTTTGTATTTTAAAATTTGAATCATGTGGTTCCTCTGAACTGATTCATTTACTCCATTATTTAATGATCCAGATTAGACATTAATGTTTCACTGATTACTCTGAATTTGTCTGCGTTTTTTTTTTTTTTTAAATTCCAAATTAGATCAAGAGAATATAAATATATGCTGAAACCGATCAAATGCCACATTTGATCTGACCACTACACTACACGTTTTTTTTTGTTTTTTTTGGGGGGGGGGGGGGGGGTTTGTGCCCCTTGCACTCTCCAAGCAACGTTCACACTGCAGCACCAAAATCTTGGCAATCATTCAGTCTACATGCATGGAAGCTTGAATAGAAATATTGTGAATATTACATCATTCACAGAGAAAACATCCTAATTATCATGTGTCATTTAATAGTAGTATCAGATGTTACATCCCAATAAAGACAGGAGCTGTAATACAACCTCATCAGGTATTGGTAGCAGTTTTGGGTCTGTAGTGTGCATGTGTCTCTCCACGTGTTCACCCGGACCAGTCCAGAGTCCAGATCACTTCATAAATCCTCTTTGTGGAGGAACACATGACCATCCGGTGCCCAACTTGGCAGCAGTTTCTCTGTAAGAGCCTTGTTGTTGTAGTGGCCCTCCCCTGCTCAGCCAGCAGGAGCAAGCACATTCCTGCTCCACAGCCCCAGGAAGAATGGACCCCCAAGCAGCAGTACCTTTTTAGCTTGTGACTACTTTGTTACAGTTGTCAACAGTCCCACCATTGACATATTTTCCCTTAAAACCTTTGAATACATTTTAGAAGAGATAAAACTATTATTAATAGTTTCAGTTCCAGTAAAACCCATGCCTCCTAAATACTGAACCAAATAAAGTCAAGTTTCCATTTAGTTTCTATCTTGCACGCTCTCTTTCTTGTTCTCTTTTTTTAAACTACTCATACAGTCGGATACATACGTTTAATTTAGATATAGATCAGTAACACTAAATAGAATTGTCACATCTAATCCAAATCTGGCATTTAAGAAGGCATTTAAGAAGGTTTATTTTCAATTCACACCTTCTACAATAAATGTGGCTTATTAAACAGATTAATTGTAGGAGCATTTGTTTAGACGAAAGAAAAGTGGTAGTGGGATTAAAACACAAAATAATAAAACAATCTCCATCTATCATCATTAAGTCCTGGGCAGACCACGAGAAGAACACTGCTTCACTGGTACAAATACACACACAGTTTAAGGCGATATCCCCTTAAAATTATGTCATGATATTACAGGGTATTTTTGCAATGACAAATTATTAATTGTATTATTGATTTACTGTATTATTAAAACAACTTGCCAGTATTTGTCTATATGGTTGTTTCAGACCTCACATCAGGTGTTTCTGCTTGAGATGATGCAATAAGTTTTCTGTGTCGTTCCCTTTTGCTGTTACCGTCTTCTTAAATCTTCTTACTGCTTAGCTACATTTTACCATGGACCTTTTACAACCAGTTTTTTCTGGCAGCAGCTTCAGTGTCACTTTCAGACCTGCTTGTTGGTGCTGTAGTCATCACATAAATATGTCAACGTGTCACAATTTTTTATCACATTAAAAACTACGCCACTATTATCGTGAACAATTTGAAAGGGCACACCCGTAATTGTATCTCATACACAAGCCGCATGCAAAGAATTTAGGTCCTGTGATGAATGAGGGAAGGACAGACTGGAATGATTTTGTTGACGTAACCCAGCGTATATAAAGCTGCTTGTCTGGCCAGTTACACACAAGATGCCATTTTGCTTCTCAAGGATTTGTAACTTAACGACTTAGATAGATTAAGATAAGACTGAGTAAAACAGGATCTACGCTCTGTTTCTCAGTAAGAGTTCGTTTCTGGCAGCTTGGTTGGCTTTGGATTGTGACTGATTTTTTTATTAACCTAAGAGGGATGATAAAAAATACAAACAGCTCTTCCTTCTCAGCCCTGGAGAGGCTGAACTTGTCTTGTGACCAAATGCTTTCAACACATGCTCGAGTAGTTCCTCATTGTTCTTTCCAAACAAACCCTGGAGTGCTTCAGAGTGAAGAAATTACTTTACTGAAGCAAAAAAAAAGCATTTTACTTTGGCTAAATGTCTAAGTGGCTAAATCTTCAAGGTTGTTTGGATAAATGTGTGCTGACTAATGGGTATGTGTGTGGCCAACCGATCACTGTTCCAGTGTTTGGAGGTAAAATAAACCCATTGTACTGATGTTTGGCAATTCACTGCAATAAATACTGAAGAAGGTGTAAAACATGAACAAAACTATAGCAAATGGAGAGTGTTTACACCAGCAGCAATATAACATGAGGACCCTCAGAAAAGATGGTACAACAAAATAATTATTTAGTGTCTCTTTGAGATTTTGAGTGAAATAAAATCTAAAATAAATTGTAATTTGTTCCCAGATACCATGTTCATATGTGTTTGTGCCTTCATATTTCTGTTTATATGTATCTTATAGTTCATACACATATAACTCTATTTGAAATTTGAATAGAGTAACTTTTCCTCTCCACAACAGCGCTGGGGACGTCGCCCTGCTGAACTGCACCTCCATCGTGAACACCAGCAACGAGTCGCTAAACGACAAGAACCCGTTGTCTGACAGCATCCATCAGCTGGCCGGGCCTGAGCTGCGAGATGAGCTGCTCAAACTCAAAGGTAGAGTTGAGGGGGGAAAACTGGAAAGATGAGCTCCAATTTCCAAGAACTGTTTAATTTGAGCTTGCCTGCTCAGTGATGTCTGGAGGCGGATAAATGTCAGCGGGAGAACACAAAATGAGAATTCACTGGTGGTTTTACATAGACATAACCAGCCACATGACGATCAGCTGAATTTAATCAAAAGGGTCGTAACTGCCATCGCGACTCTGATATACAGCAAATCATCTTGTAGAAAGGCTCCACAGCTGCTCTCATGAAGAAATGCAAAGCTCAGATAAAACTGAAATACGATTTCTCTGAAACACCACCAGTAAAACATCAGGAACACATTGTCTTTGGAAGCGTGTACATCATACCAACAAGGAATCATATTTACTTGTGTTGACGATTGAGGAATTCTCAACACAAGGTACAACTTCCTTTTTTATTTTTGAAGCTTTCAACCACATCTCATGGCTTTCCTCAGTGGATGGGGTAGCTCAGTTGTTTCACAAGATAGGTCATGTGATAACAAGTAAACCAAGTATTTTATTTTGGCTGCGTGGTTTTATATACAAAAACGTATATTTTTCCTCTTACTTCCAGTGGTATCAAAGCATCCAGATGTCCAGTTTTGATTTTATCTGCTGAGGTCTTTTTTTGTTTTTTAAAGATATGTTTTTGGGCATTTTTGCCTTTATTCCACAGTTGACAGCGGAGAAGCAGACAGGAAACAAGGGGGAGAGAGGGGCATAACATGCAACAAAGGTCCCCAGGCAGATTCGAACCAGCGACGTTGTGATTATGTGGCATGCACTGTAACCATTCGGCTACCACGGCATTCCAGGATTTTGGTTTTTATGGTTTCTGCTGCCACACAAATACAAAGAGGTGGAAGCAATTCTGTTTTATGGTGTTCAAAGCATTAAAATTACAGAAGCAGTATGACAATGGTTACTAGATAATCCACAGAACACACTGTGAACAACTTTCATCAGAACTACTTTCTACCGATGAAATAGTCCCTATAAAAATGATTTTCATGGTGTGTTCCATTATCCAGAGTAACCAGCACATCGTTTCTGGAAAGAGAAGATGCTGTTGTAAATTGTATTGCTGTGAGCACCAAAAAGTTGTCATTCATTGGGGCTGGGCTATTGACACGCTGCAAATTTTAAAAGAGCTTGGCACTCTGAGAACACTGAAAATATCTACATGCCTGGACACCAAATGTGTTCTTGTAATTTGAATAACTTGAATCTTTAAAAGCCTAACATCCATATGCAAAAATATATTTTTTTTTTGTGCAAATTCAGCAGTTGTAGAAGCCATAAAACACAAATACAGATGTGTCAATGGTAAATCAGTTTTATTTGCATGTTTGTGTGCAGGATGTCGGACAGGAGAGGCGAAGCTGACCAAAGGTTTCAACCTGGCAGCGAGGTTCATCATCCACACAGTGGGACCAAAATATAAAGCCAAGTACAGGACGGCGGCGGAGAGCTCGCTGTACAGCTGCTACAGGAACATCATGCAGCTGGCCGCGTAAGGACCATCAACCCAACCAGTCATTCAATCAGTCAGTTAGCCCATCAGTTAATTAAGCCAGGCAGTATTGATTTAATCAAAGACACATATAAACACACAGCACTTCTCACAACTCCTAACTGTGTGTTCATCTGGCAAAGCAACATGTTGTATAAATCCATTAGTTTCTTGGAGAGTTCAGCTGTCATGACAGAGTTTTTCTGATTTCAGCTTTTTCTTCTTTCCCCTCGCATATCATGATTCTGTTCAATAAACAATATTTGTGCCTGACGGGTGCAAATAAACAATGATTTAACTCAAAATAAATAATAAAAATGCAACAGACTGCAGGAATAAACATCTCAAAAACACTGTTTTGAGAAAAGCTCCATCTGTCTTTGGGGTTGATGGTAAAACCTGAAGCCTAGCTAAATATATTAACCCATTAAAGAGGTACTGCACACTTAAACATGTTTTTTGAGCTGTAAACTAAACGATATGACTGTACTGTGATGAAACACATCAATGCTTGTGTTTATATTTCTTACAAAATTTATAGAAATTGGTCTTTCATAGGTTAAAAATGGCTCAACTGCTGCTGCTGTTTCAAATCAGCCCTGAACCTGCGAGGCCAATGTTGACAGAGTCAACCAGTTGGGACCTGTCTACGTCATGAAATTTATATTTAAAAAAAGACTCTAATCAGTGTTAGTCAGTCAGTCTTTTTTAAATATGCTTGGAGAGAAGGTTTTAGCAGAATTTGAGGGTGGAGTTACACTTTATAGTTGTAACAGTGTAAAAGGTAGTAATTCACCGGTGGAAAATACAGGATTTGCACATTTAAAACTTCACACCCTCTGCCTCAGACCACAACATAAAAGCTACTGAAGCCCCCCCCCTCGCCTCAGCTATGATCAGTTGTTTGCATTAGTTTGTATTTGATTGATGAGATGGAAGTTATTCTGATGTTATGGCTTTGTGTTCAATACTGCAGCTCTGAATCTAGTTTACAAAGAGGCCACAGTGGATTTTAGTAGTCATGGGAGCAAAATATATAAATAAACTCTTCATGTGAAATATTTTTTTTTTTCATGTCAAATTGTTTAAAATGTAAAAAAAGAATAATGTAAAATATATTGATACAAAAATATACAAAGGTCTGATAACTTAACTTTTAAAATGAAGTACTTTTATCATTTGGTATGCAATGGTATGTGAAGTTGTCTTGGTTTGAAAGAGTGTGTGTGTGTGTGTGTGTGTGTGTGTGAGAGTGTGAAACCATCTAACCACTTCCTGGTGTGTACTGTGAATGTGGTGCACAGTATGTGAGATTGTTCTCGTTGCTGCAGAGAGCAGTCGATGGCGTCGGTTGGCTTCTGTGTGGTGAGCACGACCAAAAGAGGTTACCCACTGGAGGACGCTACACACATCGCTTTCAGTAAGACACACACACACACACACACACACACACTCAAATAGCTTTTTATCAGTGAGGTACAGACATACACAACATAGCCCTTTATCATATGTGGATATATGGAACTCCCATCCTGGGGATCTCAGGCAGGCAAACTCAGTATCCTCTTTTAAATCTCTTCTTAAAACTCACTTTTATCTTATGGTTTTTCTTAACTTATGGTATTTGTTGTAATTATTTCAATTATTGTATCTTGTTTTATATCTTGTGTTTTGGATTTTATTTGCTTTATTGATTTTATTATTTGTTTTTATTGTAAAGCACTTTGTAACTTAGTTTTGAAAGGTGCTAAATAAATAGTTATTATATATTATATTATATCATACTTTCAGTTTTGGTACAAACACACAGAGTCCCACATACTCACTACACATACACACGCACACATACGACTCGTGGCTATATATACTCCAAATTAGGTCAACATATTATACAGGCAGAGACATGCATTTAATTATAACACACAGTGCGATCCTTTATGTCTGGCTGGCATTCGACTTCAATGACGACATGTTCACTTAAGCACACATGACGGCCTGATAAGATCATAATCTGATAATGGAAGCAACCGAGACATCCGTGTCTTAGATGCACCCAAACACATCATAGATCGAATGACCTGAACCACCTCTGGAGGTGATGCATCAGACCACATAAACAATATGTTCAGTACACATAAAGATGCTGCTTCCTCAAAAACGTTTCTGTATTTGCGTATAATGCAATATAATTCAACAGCACCACAAACTGCAGCCTCCTAAATGACCATAAAGTTGAATCAACACCCCTCTACGTTTCTCTGTTTTCAAAAAAACTGAACATTATAACTTTCACAATGATGGGATTTATTGCAGGACTGTATTAGACTGCATTAAGTAGTAAGTTAATACGTAAGTTAATACATAATGTGTTTTATTATTTTGCCAGTTTCCAAAGTATTTGTCCAGGTAATGCTGACAAGATTAATCGATAACTTGATCCACAGAGAAACACACATTTTGATAATAAATTAATTGTTTATGCCACTTAAAAATCATGAAAGCCAAACATTCAGTGGCACCTTTTTCTTTAATGTGCGGATTTGTTGCTTTTTATCTGTGAAAATCTTTGGGTTTTGGACTGTTGGCTTGGCAAAACAAATTATTTTTGCAAAGAAATCATCTGGGGCGTTTGGAACTTATTTCCTAAGTTAATTCCGTTAATTGTTAAGTCTATGGCATGTCTTGACGTGGGTTCTTATGTTTATAGGAACAGTGCGCAGGTTTCTGGAGAATCATGGAAACAGCATAGAGGCGGTGGTGTTCGCAGTCACAGACACAGAGGAGGTTTGCATGACTTTAACTACATTCCACAGCAATAGTCACAGTATGGGTAAGCTGAACCTGCTGCGAAAAGATTTTCTAACCCTTTTCTTATTTATTAATGTCAGTGTCACATAATTTCTGGGTAATGATGTTACTCAAAATGTCCACTATGTTTACCACTCTTATTTACATTTTAACGGTTGTTTGAGGACGTCTTCCTGATGAAAAACATGGAAAGTTCTGAATGTATAAGTTGATGAGAAGCACCTAAATGCACCGTTAGTTTTGGTTAGCCTATTCTTTGAATCTTCTGAAGAACCCACCTTCCTGGGATGCATCCTTCAGACAAGTCAACCCCTTAATTGGGACAGTGTTAAGGTGTCAGTATGCTCAAAGCGATGACATGTCATATGACGTCAGCAAACTGCGTTTTATAGCTGTTCTGAACAGCCTCACTCAAAGGCAGGATGAAGAGCCTGCAGCCATAGAGTGAAGCAAGACTTGATGTTCATTCAGATGGAGATAACGGAGTACAGTGAACTATATTTCCTCTAAGACATAATAGTGTTTCACTCATTTGTACTGATGGAAAGTGACAGAAATAGTTGTGTAAAGAATGACAAAAGAGAGAAGAACAGCTGCTTAGGTTCTCATTTCTGACACCTGGCCAGTCGCTGCATGAAGAGGGCGTGCTTGTCAGACTGTTGGTTTCAGAAAGTTACAGAAATTCAGGGTTTCATACACTGTTCGTTGAAGCATACTGACACCTTAATTGTCTTGCTGGGTGTCACGAAAGACTGAACCCAAATGTTCCTCTTATTTAAGGTCAGTCTTTCTTACGCTGCCCCACTGTCTAATATGCTAGTTTATATATTTTTGGGCATTAATATGAATACTGTTTGTGCGTTTGTTCTTTCAGCCGGTGTACAAGAAGTTACTGCCTCTGTACTACCCTCGCTCTGAGGAAGAGGAGAAGGCCTGCCTGCCCCTCATCCCAGCTGACATTGGCAACTCTGAGGGTGAACCCGTCGTCCCAGAGAGACAGATCCGCATCGCAGAGAAACCAGGCACCCTGGAAGGTACACAAGTTCAACACAAATCTTTTTTTTTTTTCTGATTTTAATGTGATGAAATGTTTCCCGGCATTAGAAAGGACACGTAATATGCTTCACTTTCATGTCGGCAATCTATTTATAAGAGTAGGCATCATTTCTTTCAAGTGGTTGATGTTTATTTTTTTTAATCTTATTGTTTCAATAAGAAATAGTCCAAAATCAATTGATGTGCCTTTTTATGGCTGTAAGAGTCAGAAAAATAAACACACAGGCACAATTTAATATTTTATTCCTCTCCATTTCTGTCCTCACTCATCTCACACTGAGGAAAAAGAACCGTTTGTTGTTGTTTCTCCCCCCCTAGTTTAATTGTGACCTCAGACAGATGTTATTTCAGTTTGAGTTACTTCACAATTAACTGAGAAAGTGTCGACTGCACAATAAAGACAGAGCAGCGACTTTTAATAGGTTTAATTTAAGGTGAAGCTTTTCATGTATACAGTGTTTCTGTTTTTAATTTTGAAAACAATGAAACAAAATCACCCTTTGACCTCTTTCTCTGTGGGTAGAGAGTTAACCAGCTGGTCAAGTCAGTCACTCAGTCAGTCCAACCATTTGGTTAACTACCCATTCCATCCCCAGACAGTCAGCCTGTCAGTTGACCAGTAAATCACTCAACAAACCACACAGTCAGTGAGCCAACCGGCCATTTGGACGACGAGTGAATCGCCCGTCCAGTGCCACAGTCGATTAGTCAGCCACTCAGCAACATATCAGCTAAAGATGAAGGTCTGGACCTCGTCGAGGTCAGTGAGTCACTGAGACGGTCAAAGGACATGGAAGAGCAGTGTAGCACAATGTTTTTTTAACCGGGTCAGTGGAACATCTGGCTGCCTGGACCCTTTAGCCCACACTAGTACCTTCGCACACACTCACACACACCTACTTGTGCACACTCTCACTCGTTCAGCGAGCCATACCTTTCTGGAGGACTTCACGTTTTCCACAGAGTATCATCTGCATATTACACAGCGTTTCAGTTGGTGACCTGCAGGCCTGACTAACACAGAGCAGGTGTTATGTTCTGGACTCACAGGTTGTTTTAGGACATGGAGTAATTAGTTCTATTCAGCAGCAAGGACAGTGCTGCAAGGTGCTTTTACTAAAAAGAAATACAAGGTAAAAATATATGAACAAATTAACAAAGACGTGATATGAGCTTGGGTAATGGTTGTTGGAGGGCAAGGAATTCAATGTTTAATGGGTTGAAATGTATTAATAAATGTACCGTCAAACTGAATAAAGTACAGTTAGTAAAAAAAGCCTGTGGGATTTTTGATGAGCTTCAAAGGAGAACACGTTTTCAGCGCTCAAAACTTACTCTGAACATTTGGGCGTGAAGTCCATTTAGCATGTTTTTAGATATGAGAGAAATCTATTAAGTCAGGTCATATCTATTGTATCCTACCTATTTAACCAGTTTAGACTGATGGAATAAATGTCTTGGGACACTTTTAGTAGCTTTTTAGGTTAGGGTTAAAGTCAAATTTAGTTGGTTAGTAAACACATATTTTAAATACTATCTGCTTAGTGTCTGGGACCCTATTCTCAAGCCTCAGGTAGCTTATCAGGGTGTCCCATTTCACATATTTCCATTATGTCTTATGTCCTATATGATTGTACCTGTTTTTTGAAGAAACTGAACTGAATGTGAAGGTTTCATCTATACATGTTAAAAGCTAGGAAACAAAGTAGGACATTGGGCATGAAATGACTTTATTTTATTTATTATTATTACTCTGAAACCCTGAAGCCCACTTATTTCAGATGTCTGGCGCTCAGCATCATCTACTGCTCATGTGACAGGGCGAAAATAGGATTTTTGTTGGTTGATGTTGTTTTAGGGAAAGTAGCGTCTAAAATGTGCAATGAAACCTGCTTCACGCTGCCTAAATGAATTTCAGTAGTCTGGTTTCAGTGAAGATTTGTAGTCTACCATCGGGGCAGAGCAGGACTCACTTTCAGTCTGGGAGATAAACAATGTAGAGTGGACCACCGATAGTCAGGTGAGGTTCTATTGGCAGCAAGTACACTGAACACTAACTCTGAAAAGTTTGCACACTGATCACCTGCACAAAATATATCCGTTACTTTACAGCACTTGGCTGCAGCCTACCAAAAGTGGGGGTTTTTTCCCCTTTTTAATCAGAATTTTATTGGCACTGCTGCTTCACTCATTTTATTTTCTCTTCAACCTGTTGTGCCAAAGTGCCCAGACTTCAGATCAAGGTAGGACTGTACCATTTAGGGAGGGGCCGCTCATTTATTCCCCTGCTGTAGACTTGATCTGGCCATTAACAAAGTGTGTGTGTGTGTGTGTGTGTGTGTGTGTGTGTGTGTGTGTGTGTGTGTGTGTGTATAAGGACTCAGAGACCCTCATCAGCTCAGGCCATGCACTTTTTTCCTGCCATTTTTCCCCCATAATTCGATGGAAATTCTAGGGAAGGACGTGCAACAAAAGGTCCCCAGAAGGACTCAAACTGGGAATGTTGCAATCGGCTTCTTTAACACTTTGGCTCTTGAATGATGAAAAAAAAAAAAAAGGTCAACGTGCCAGTAATGAGGAAAGATCTATTCAGTAGAGTTCCAGAAACTTGTAGGATATATATGAAGCTGTTCTGGAGAGACATTTTATTTTATTTTTAACTTTTATTTGTCCTCCATCTATATGTAGACTGAATTGTTTTTCAGTAGTCATAAAGGAACTGAGAAGGGGCCAACCCTTAGTTGGCTCTGTTGCATAGAAAATAAGACATGCAAAGAAGAACAAATACGGGAAATTGAACTGAAGCTGCCAATAGTCAAAATGTTTACATTCCCTTTAAGGCCATAAACCCTCTCATAAACTGTATTTTGTATGACCTCTTTAGTTTACCAACCTAAGCTTTTTCTTGCACTTTGTCTAAATGTTAGTGTTTGGTGAAGAGGATTGTAACACCAACCCATGTGTTAGCGAGTGTTTGTGGTTTTCTGTGTTATGCCTGTTGCCTCGAATTGACCTCCAGTCCGATGTCGGCTGTTAGCGTGACGCTACAGGGGCGAGATGTGGCTTTGAGGTGTTGATCCAAAGCAAGCAGGCTGCCTGCGAGTGAAACCCAATAACAACAGGCTGATGTATACACACTGACAGGAACACATGCCCATTTGGATGTAGATCAAATGCGTGGACATGCGTATGACCATACATGTGGTTGTAGAAAATACAAGCGGAGAAACAGACTTGAGCATGAGCCTGAATTCTGTCTTCTGAGTTTATGACCTCACTGGCAGCTTTTTCACAAAGACACACACAAATAATTTCTTGCTTGCAGATAAATTAGGATCAGCGAAATAAAATAAAGACGGGCAAGCTAGCACATCAGATTTACAACTTAAAATTCAAGCCTAAAGTAGATCTTTTGGGAGAAAAATGATCATATCAAAGATCTAAATGAAGCCAGATCCAGGATGATTTACTGGTTTCATTCTCTAAGAAGTATACTCAAAGTCTCATGCTGTGTGTTGGATGTGGGAGCACTAATGTGTTTCATTGAATATGCTGCAAAACTGAATATGCTGCAATATCTGTCCTATGTGCATCTAACTTTACCATAACTCTTGCATATGTTACCACTACCATAATGAATCCATTATAGCTAGCTAGTAAAGTAAATTTAAAAGTAAATAACCAGGTGTTATCTGTTTGTTTGTTTGTTTGTGTAGATGATTCCGAAGAGGAGAGTTTGGAGTCCGATCTGGGTCAGGTGGGGAATCACGCTTTCGCCCGGATGGAGGGTGATGTGGACAAACAGCGGAAACAGATCCTACAGGGCCAGCTGTCGGAGGCGGCCATGCAGAAACAACACCAGAGGAAGTAAGAGTCCAGTCGAATTCTGAAATAACTGGAACATACTGTAAAAACTCAAACCTTTTCGTATGATAAAATACATCACTCCAAGTCTCAGTCGGGATCAGTTGAGTTATGTCCCATGAACACTAGCATTAGCAACATTAGCATTGCCACTAGCAACACTAGCATAGATATTTCTGCCTTTATTCAGTAGTTGACACAGTAGGGACAGACGGGAAGACGTGCAACTAAGGAACCCAGCCAGAATTGAGCTGGGGGCATTGTGGGTACATGTATACCACTAGGCCATGAGGATGCCTCCATTGAAGTTATAAAAAAAAAAAACAGAGGAAAACAAGAACAGCTTAAAAAAAAAATCAAAGTTGTGACAGCAGGGTTTGCAGAGCAGTATGCCTTTATAAGTTTTAGCTGAAACTTGAATTTCTAAATGAAATAGTTCAAATTCATACTTTAGATTATTATTTATAGCCATTTGACCAACAAAACTTTACTGCATGATGAACGCTGCATCCCTACAAGTCATAACAGAGATTATTTACAGCTCTGAATCACTAACCCACAAGTAGCCTTCCTTTCTTAAAATGTTTTTATTCTTTGTCGTTACATAATAGTGACGTTTCTAGAGAGACAACAGTTGTAGTATTTCAGATGCATATCTGTATTATATGCTTCCTGTCAGCCACGTAGCCATGAACCATGAATTAAAGCCATTTCTGTGTGTCTGTGTATCTGTCTGTGTGTGTCTGTGTCCTGCAGTTATAATCGCTGGCTGTGTCGGGCGAGAGCAGAAGATCTGTCAGACATCGCTGCACTGAAAGCCTTATATCAAACTGGTATGTGTTAATGTGTGTGTGAGAGGGAGGTCATGTATTGGATCCTTGAATTTTTAAGTGTGAATCTGACACCTCCTGGGAAAAAATGTCAAAGAAGACAGAAACAAAAGAAGGCCATTTATAGTTTATACTTTCACCTCATTGAACACAGCACTGGTGAGAGAAAGTCACCCAGTTCCCCAGTCTTTGTTTGCAGGATTAAAAAAGGCCAGTAAATGTAATACAACGTCTCTATCTCCCTTCTCAGCTGTTATAAGGCGCAGTTGAATCTCATTACCAGTAGGAGGCATTGTTGTTATGCAGTTTAGCCCCATTCTTATCTGATTTGGTCATGGCTTTGTATAATTTGCTGTCTCATGTTTGAACCCAAATTAACTTACTGACCTCACTTTTTTCTGATTTAAATTGTAGCCATATTTAATCGAAATAAATAAATAGCATAAAACAGTTTATGACGATGACCATGACTAGAGGCCGATCACTGTGTCTTCACTTGACAAAAAATTAATATATCAATTTCTGCTTCAGCAACCCACATCACAGGGCAGAAGATTAGTTTCTGTTTTTATATCAGGTGATAATGATGTGGGATGATTATCACTTTTTATTCAAATAGACGCATTATTTCAAGCTTCTGTGTTTGCAGAAAAGTTCAAGGTTTAAAGTTTATTTTTCATTTTAAGATTTAAGTAATACAGTTGAAAACAGATCTTGCTTTATATCATCTGCTATGCACATATATGCCTTTATGCTTGTATGTGTGGTGCAAAACCTGTGCTACATAAATTAAATAAACTTTCTTTAGAACCAGAGCATATAACTGACACAACAGTGAGACAAAACACAAAAGCCTCAAGACAAAAACATCTCAAGTGCAATGGTGCAGGAAGACTTGAGTATGTTCAAGTAAAGTTCATATAGCTGAGTAAAAAGATCTTAAAAAAGCTATAATATATGATGACTTTGAATACATCAGCATACTGCTGTTTTTCATGGCCGTGCTACAGGAATGAGAGGATTGTATTGTAGTCAGGAAAAAGACAAAACAACAGTCACTTGGGTACACTGGACACAGAGAACATGCATTAAAAAATGGTTTAAACTAAACACAGCCCTCAGAGGAATTTCACATGCACTGCAGAATACAAACACAAAATCAAGAACATCATCAGATACACATGCGATGGGGCTAAGCTGCGGTAATGCCGACCGCTTCTCAGTGTTTTTCAAAGTAAAGTCGCTTCCTGTGTGGGGACAGGTTTTGATTTGGAAGGGGAGGAAGTACACCAAGTGCTAGAGAGGCTGAATGAGCTTTAACAGAAGGGCTTTTACTGCACAGTTTTCATTATGGATTAATGTAGCGATTATTTTTTTGATTAACTGATTAATCGTTTAGTCTATAACGTGAGAAAATAGTGAAAAATGCCCAATATTATATATATATATATATATATATTATATTGTTTTGTCTGATCAATAGTCCGAAAACAGACGATACTCAATTTTTAATCATATAAAACAGAGAAAAGCAGCAAATCCTGACATGTGAGAAGCGTGAACTAGAGAATATTTGGCAACCTTGATTGATAAATGATGATTAACTGATCATCAAAACTGTTGATTATTTTTTGTGACGATCAAATTAATGGACTACTCGTTGCAGATCGAATTTAAATGTGTTAATGTTGCAGATGCAGAAAACTTACATCTGCAACATTTTCAGATAAATAACTGTCCAGTTTTGATTTAAGATTTCAGGGATTTAACCTCCATTAACCTCTATTTCCAGTTGCTGGTCTAAATATTTTCATTTTCATTCATCAATTAATATGTTGATTATTTTTTACAATTAATCACTCATTGGTAAAATGTCAGAACATTGAAGGGAGTTCAAGTTCTCAGAGCCCAAGTGACATTTTTAAATTTCTTGTTTTGTCCAACTAACTGGCCAAAACCCAAAGATGTTCAATTTACAATGACATAAAACTGCAGCAAGCAACAAATCCTCACATTTGAGAAGCTGAAACTAATGAATGTTTGGCATCTTTCCTTTATAAATGATTTGAATGAATAATTATCATCTGTCAATCTATTAACTGACTGTTTCAGCACTATAACGCTTCCTGCCCTTTTTCTTAGAAAATAAAAACAACTTGTGAAAATTAAACAGAACATTGTTACCATGAGCAGTGATGAAGGAAAGTGCACCACCTACAGAAAGTCAAACTGCATCAACAGAGAAATCCAGAGAAGATGTCCTAGTAACACCCTCTTTGTTGAATTGCTGAAAGCCCTGAAACACTGCAGCAAAGAATTCTCTACTTGATCAACAGTCCACCTGACTGTGTTTCTGTCTGTTTTAAGTCTGAACCTGTGTGTGTTTGACCTTTTTTTTAATTCTGTGTGTGTCCCCAGGTGTGGATATGTGTGGCAGGACAGTGATGGTTCTGGTTGGACGAAACATCCCAGTGACACTCATTGACATGGAAAAGGTAACAAAATAACAGAATCATTTAAAAATAAAATGCTTTTATTGATGTTGCAGTCAGACAGACTTGACATATGTGTATCTGTGAGCACATGTTCATTTTTATATTAATCTGAGATACTAAGCTGTGTGTTTGTGCTTACATGCATGTGTTTTCTGTTTCAGTAGCATCTGGGTGTGTGTGTGTGTGTGTGTCCTGTCATGTGTCCATCTGTATTCACACGTGTTTACAGTTGTGTGCAAACTGTGCAAAGGTGTTTTGTTTGTGCACATATGTTTATATTCCTCTATTTGTTGCACATAAATACTATAGACCTATTCAAAACTTATGTTATCGTACCTTAATATTTACCACCACCTCCCAAAAATACTGAAACTTGAACTAAAAGAAAGTAAAACTTAACTTGTGTGTAAGAAACACAAGTGACCAAAAAGTGACCAAACCCGCTGTTAAACCAAGTGATAGCCATCTGAAAAAAATTGTAAAACTGTAAAAGAATAAATAGTAAATTGTGGAGTGTATACACACTGATGTAGTTTGTGTTTGTGTGTGTGCAGGCCCTGCTGTACTTCATCCATGTCATGGACCACATCACAGTGAAGGAATACGTGATGGTTTACTTCCACACGCTGACCGGCGAGCACAACCACCTGGACTCCGACTTCCTCAAGAACCTTTACGACATCGTTGACACCAAGTCAGTCTGACATTTTACACTCGTCGTTAGACTGAGCCAATAACTGCTATTATTCTGAGTAACTTCCTCTGGGAGGGCTTCAAAAAGTCACATGAACATAATCTAAACCTCACACCAAATGCATGCAGGATATGTTGCGTTTCATAGATGTGACATTTTGTGCTAATATTTTTACATTTTCCAGTTGTTGGGCTCCTCATTTCAGATCATGTGTTAAATGTGATCACTTTGAAGTCAAATAGAAGGCTAATTAATAAGATTAGACATTAGCTTAGTTCCCATTGTTTTAGTCTTTCTCCTCTCAGTTTTGTCTTATCCCTCTTGCCACACACAATGATTGAATAAGAAAACTCTGGCGCTGTTATTGCTTTAACCTCCCACCCACCCAAGGGCACGACTTTAATGTTCTGTGCTGCATGTTCTGGGTTTGCAGTCATTTGGCTAACTCCGCTGGCCAGCTACGTCTTCGGTCTTTAATAGCCAGAACTGCATATCAAACATAGAGCGTGAGGGTTTTTCTTTTAAGAAATTATACAGAAAGTCATCCTCCAAATGGAACAAGGGTCTGACTGGTGTTGACAGCTTCCTGGCATGTTTGTTGTTTCTCTGTTTATAGTAATAAGATATTAAGTCTAGCCAGGTGCAATATCTTAATAAAATGTAATAAGTGCAATATAAGAATTCCATCTTGCCTCCTCAGTGTCAAATCTTTAGCTGGATATGATAATGTTTGCAAAATCCAACATCTTCTGTGAGGCTTGGCTGTCATTTGACCCCCGTTTGGCCTTCATTTGGCTCTCACTCAGCCCTCATCTGATTATGCTGACTCCTGCAGTCGCATTGAAGTTCAGATACATTGTTCATGCTACAGTGTGACACCGCCAAGGTTACAGTGTTTAGACTTTTGGAAAAGCAAAACGAGCTGTGAAACGCTTTTGTTTCACTGTGGGTTTTGGAAATCTGGCGGCCATATTTGGAACAGGAAACCCAAACTTGGAGCGCGTTCTTGGGGTGATGTATTGGCTGTGACTCAGCCTTAATCAGAGGGTTCAAAGTTTTGAAAGCAAATCCTTGTTCTGAACTGGCTCTTGATAGACATGTCATAGGACTCACTTACAAAACTAATTGTTACACATTACATTTGTTTGTGAAAGCGTTTTAAGTTGAAGAATGGGCTTTCAGTGGTTCGTCTCATCACATCTCACAATAAAGAACTACTGAAGAACGTAGAAACTAAAGAAGCAAACTCTAGATTTACTCACTTTAAATTAACTGTAAATCACACACAGACAAGTTATCTTTTTCTCGATAAATACAGGATAGAGTCAGTGTCATATATTTGAAGACAAACTTGAAAAATGTTCCTACTTATCTTAAGAGTAACATATGGAGGATAATTTGTCACTGACACAGATGCAGTCCAGAAGTCAGACCTGGATCTAAATCAATGATTCCATTGTGGAACTTCAAAGATGTCATTTTTTATTCAAGATTTTTAACATGCTGTGTCATCACATACAGAGCAGTATCACATCAAATACTCTTCACATGTAGTCAGATGTCGTATCAGTACCAGCCTAACATTGCATCTCTCTGTTTGCAGTCTGCTGTGAGGTTCACTATTGATGAATATTTTCATTAAGCTAAGTAGGAGCCACACCCTCCAAATGAATACCAGAATTGTTTACGGTTCCACCCAACCATTGGAGTAGGCCCACAGTTCTGTTATCTACTTTAAAGTGATACTTTCAACCCTCCCATACACTGTGTGCAGCCAAGCATTATTTGATCCTACTTTTAACTTTCAAATATACCAAATATGTCAGGCTGAATTGCAGAAAAATGTGTATAAAATTATGTTTGAGATATCTTGTTTGATGCAACAGTGCAGTCATGGAAAAATGGAAAAATCTTGTGACGGAACAAGAAACACAAGCAGTCAGACGGTCAGGCTGGTTCAAACAAACCCCCAGGTCAAAGTTATTTGGAAGAGAAAATATAAGTGAGTTATTACCCAAAAAAGTCCTTTGTACACATCCATCATACTTTACAGAATGACCTCCTAGTTCAACTTTCACTTATACGCAGCGCAGACATTTTTCCTGTGCAATGAGGCATTATCACAGAGCATTTTAGGCCCCCACTTTAAGTTTTACCTCCAAATAAAGTGGTTTAGATAATCTGGCTGAACTGTTGTTGTTTGAAAGTTGGCCCAAACTACAAAATTTGGATCCAAGTGGTAATAAACAGGAATTATTCACTGTAAGTATAATATACTGTAGCTTTAATAAAGCATTTGAAGCAAGTTAAATATATATATATTGTATAGCACCCTTCAACAGCAACACAAAGGCATTGAGGCACAAAACAGAAAATAAAAATGGAATATACTGTTTGAGAAAAAAGTATTTTTCTAACTAAGGAAAAAGTGCTAAAACTCCAGGGCTCAATGGGTTAATTAAACTTCTGTAGTTGTAGTCTCTTTCTAGTATCTAGTAACCACAACCAAACAAGCTTCCTGTGTCAGTGGGAAACTCCGTGCAGTCATTTTGCACCTTCTAACCCCCGTGTTCTTCTGTTCATCATTTCTCTGAGACCTGGGCTCATTCAGTTGGTTTCACCGCACCTTTCTTAACCCTTTTTTGTCTGGGGAAAAAACATTTAATTCTTATACAAGACTTTGAAATGTGGGAACATATTCCTGATGTTTGCCCTTAATTTTACATGATAAAGTTGTCACCCAAAGGCTGTCAAAGTTATGTGCTGGTTATTTGCTATATTTCAGTCACAAAGTGGACAGTTAAGACAGGAAATAAAAAAAAGAGTGCTAGACAAAATGCCTCATTCATACAATCAACGTTGAGAATGAATTAAGACACCTTCATTCAGCTTCCCCTTTCATCGGAAAAAGGGAAACCCCATTCAGTCATACACGATAACCATGACTGCTTCGGTACACTTTGCTGATTCATCACAGAGTTGCAGCTCCGGGTGTGATGCCAATCACCTTAAAATGTCAAGGTTATTTGAAGTTCCACAAACTTTTAGCTTTGGCTCATGAAACCTTATCATGAGAAGATGGACTGGTTAGACTGCAGTTATGGATTGTTTGACAGCCACCAACCAGCTGATTTAAATGTTCAAAAGCTGAAGTTGATGTTTTTTTGATTATTTGTACAGCTTCTGACTTGGATATTGCACTTTGGCTGCCTGTAGGGAACAATTTGAGTAGAAAAACACAGAACCTGTTTCTTCTAAAAGGTTTGTTGTGTAGCAGTGAGCTAGGCTCAGTAGCTCTCTATGATTTGGTGAGCAGTTTTTTCCTCATTCCATGATTCATCAGGTTTTTCAGTGGATGGTTATATATAATGTACCTCACAGCATGGTGGGGCCAGGCAGTCCCAGTGGGAATCAGACCCTTTCGTTTGGTACTTGCTGTGCTTCTATTCTGCAGGGCAAGCCGCATAAAATTCTTTGTGTTTCAGGTTATATTTAGGGATCATATTTCATATAAACACAACTTTCATCTGTAAATGTTAGTAAAAGCTTACAGTTTCTACTCATGCCCCAACTTCTAATTGTGAAGGAAATGTTCTGTTTTAATTTTCAAGCAGTTACTGCTCCTTTGCCTTTGGCGATGCAGTGTTGATCTACACAGGCAATGGAACCACTAACCCTGGCCTGGCATGTCCAGCGTGTTCAACCCATCGAGCTATTGATTCGCTGCAGATGCATTATGGCTCCAGACAACCTAACCAGCAGACTAAAGCCAAACATGAACACAAAAGTTTCCAAAACTGTCTGGCTAAGTTGGGAGATGTTTATTGCTTTCTCCAGGAGACTCACAAGCTTGTGAGGTTGATCATTATTTTTGTCCCCTTAGGGTCCGGCGCTGGACCAGAGCAGAATCCCCACATCATGGTTTAGTACTCCTGATTCCCCTCTGAGTTAGTTTGCCAACTAAAAGACCCAAGTTCCCCTCTCTCTTGGCCGACTGTTTTGTGTTATATGAACAGATGCATCTTACCCCAGCCAGACCACCGCTATGTGTGTGGCATGACAATGCAAACTGTTGCAAATGTGGCGCGTTATTGTCGGTGTACTGCCATGAAATGAACTGCCAAGTCTGCACTACCAGTGCTGAGTAGATTATAGATGACCTGTCTAACAGCTAGTCAGTCACTGAAATGTGAAAATAACAGCCGATAATTAGTGATCAGTTTCTACAGTTTAGGTAACTTCAGGTTTGTTGGTGTCAGAGATTCACCCTGAGGCTCTGGGTATTTTGGAGCTGCCATGACTTTACTGTCACATGGAAATCAGGGGCATTGACTCGTGACAGGCTGAAAGGGCTGGTGGCTCCCATGTTTAAAACAAGGAAGCTTGAGAGTGTGCTCCCAATTATTAGGGAATCACCGGCGTAACTGGCTTATACTGGTTTGGTGACCTCAGGATTGCGTCTCTGCTTTTTGCCAATGATGTGGTTTTCTTGCTTCATTGGACCGTAACCTCCAGCACACACTGGGGCGGTTTGCAGCCGAGGGTGAAGTGATTGGGATGGGGGTCAGCACCTCCAGCTCTGAGTTCATGGTACCCTGCCAGATGATGGTGGATTGCTCCCTGCTGGTTGGGACTGAGTTGCTGCCCCAAGTGAAGGAGTTCAAGCGTCTTGGGGCCATTTTTCATGAGTGATGGTACGGTTTGTGAGATTGACAGCTCAGATTGGTGCACCATCTGTGGTTTTGGCTGCGTTGATCCAGACTGTTGTGGTAAAAAAAGAGCTTTGTCTGAAGGTAAAGCTCTCAATTTACCAGTCTATTCCACTCCTCACCTCTGGTCATGAGCTCAGGGTATGAGATCATGGAGACAAGTGACTAAAATGAGTTTCCTTTGCAGGCCATTTGGGCTCACTCTCAGGGAAAAGTTTAGGACTTCAGTTAAGGTGGTTCTAACATCTAATTACTTTTGATCAATGTAATGGCGGCCACAGTAACTAACATCTGTCAAATGAAAGCAATTGTCCAGTACAGAACATTACAAAGACATTTGTAGAAAACTTAGACAAACAATTACAAAAAATTGGAAATACACATTTTAATTGATATTGTGAGATACCTTGGGTACAAACAATCTGATCTGTGGGTGGTGCTGCGGGAAAGGCCAGGAGGAAATCCATGGTAATCCTGCTGTTACTATTTGCAATATCCTGTCAAGAACCAAAATGTTGGACAAATGTTGCCAATTGTGACATCATGGTTGCACCGAAGGAAAAGTCCAGGGCAACTGGAAAACCTCAAATACATAGAATTAATCCACGGGGAACCATGAATGTCTTTACCAATTTCAACGACAATCAATAGTTGCAATAGTTCTTAAGATATGTAACTTTTAACTTTGAATGAACCGTACAGACAGACAGACATCACCATCTTGGAGCATGCAGTGTGGTTAGAAATACGCCCAATCCAGCTGACAAAGTCATTAATCATCAGTTGGTTGAATAATAGCACTGAGAACTGATTGTTGGATACACTGACATGTGTTGCATTAAATCCCCAAGTTTGCTTTAATAACTGAACATGTACATAATGGATGGTTTGATCAAATGCAGTAATAAATTATCTTTGAATGGAGATTCTTTTTCTTCCTGTGGCAGCTACAGAGCAGCACCTGTGAGGTTGATCAGGATTCAGTCACTTGATCAATGCCAATGCTCACTGGCATCTGGGTTTAAACCCTGTTTCTCTCATTAAGGGTAACTCCTTACTTGGTGTGCCACCTATTATGTTTCATTTTCACGTCTAAGCTCTCCTGAAAACATGTCAAAATTCCTAAATAAGGCCATAAATTTGTCATCTGTCACCTTCCCCCTCATAATCCATGATATTTTCATAGAAATAAAGGTTTGTTTGGCTCTTCTCTAACTGAATGATGTGACACAGGAGTGATTCAGCTTGTATCCAGTCCATGGATCTTTAAAAACAGATCACAAATATGTAAGTTCATTTTAGAAGAAGGCTTAATAATTTCCTAAAACAGCCGGGAACTGTAGTTTTTAGCAAATGTTACTCAAACAGGAGGAAAAAGTGCAGCTGCGGATTAATACACATTTGTTCCTCTAGTAAGTATTTAGTGCAGCATGTGTTGGGTTGACTCAAAATAAGCCACAGCACCCATGTTCATGGTAATGAAGTGTTTGTGTTTTGTGGCTCAGTGATGTGTTTTTAATACTTTTTGGACAATAATAAAGCTCTGTGGCACAGAGGAATAAGATACTGTACATGTATGTCAGGGTCTCCACACGCTGCACATGTATAAAGGTTGGTGTGCTCCACGAGAAGCTGAGGAGGGGATGTTTGTGTTTGTGTGCGTCTATGTGGTAAATGTTTCCATGCTGATGGATTGGCCGGAGCTGTCTGTGAAGCTGTGTTGTTTTTGGGACAGCAACTCGCACCTTTTGGATACAACTACAGTGACTTCACACACGTCTCGTGTTCTCTTTCAGAGGATTAATCCTCTACACTTCATCTTTGACATAGTCCTCATTTTCACACAACTTCTGTTTTTCGTCTTTGTTGTGTTTAAGAAATAGTGAGTCATTCCTTGCTGTGAAGTATTCTTGCTGAGGTTTTCTGTTTTCTGCATTGCAGGTTTAAAAAGAATTTAAAGGCCTTCTACTTTGTACATCCAACATTTCGCTCCAAGGTAAGATTATGTCTCATACACTGGTGTTTGCAGTGTCAACAGAGCTTACTGTATATTTGGGGCCTAGAGGATCATATCAGTGTATACATTTCTGTACTGTTTAGTACTAGAAATTTTGATTTTAGTAGTAGTATTGCACATTTTCATTTATACATTTCAACTGAATTCGTCACTGTATGGTTCGGCTCATAACGGCGTAAATAAAGGCAAAATTATTTCTTATATTCCTTGTTACATTGAGAGATATGTTCCACCATTTAACATGTTTTCAACACTTACCACATTTCAACCAATCTTCAACAAATTTGATAAAACATTTGGGTGACTAACAAAATGTTATCATTATTTGATATGTAATATTGTTTTACTTATACATAAAAACATATTGTGTACTACTTCACATAAGCTGCCATGATTCTTACAGTAAATGAATTGTGCAATTGCAGCAAAACACATGCAAAATCTGCCTGCTACAGCAACATCATTTTAAATAGCTCTATGGTTGTCTCACTTGAAATACTGAACAATTTTGTCCTTGGACAAAGCCCTAATATTCCCAAGTTTATTGTGATCAGCATGATTGTCCATCACACTGTGTAGTTAGATGTTAATCCTGATCCAGATGCAAAAATCAAAATGTGTAAATATTTTTCTGTTATTAAAATAACATATCTAGAGAATTGTATGGCCTTGGCGGAGATATGCGCTCTCTGAGTGCTTTCTGGTTTATATCTGTTTCTTTGTTGTTTACTGGAATTGCAGTACTTTTTGCTCCAATGGCCAAGCTTCCTCTTGGGGATCATTAAAGGTTCATTAGACTTATTCTAGTTCTGTTGTTTGCTTTAGAAAGTTGTGTTCAATTTTGTCTTTGTTGGTTATGGCAAGATTCATATCTTGGAAACATAAAATTAAGATCAAATGCCACCTATAACTGATGAAGTGTTCCTTTCTTATTTTGCCTCACTTTCTTCTTTTCACCGGCTCATTCCAGGTCTCAACGTGGTTCTTCACCACCTTCAGTGTGTCGGGGATGAAGGACAAGGTCCGCTACCTAGACAACCTGCAGCAGCTCTTCACCTGCATCAGACCTGAGCAGATCGACATCCCTCCGTTTGTCCTGGAGTACGACGCACGGGTAAGCAGCAAGACGCACTCAAATACACACAGAGATAGGGTTAAATCCATAACACACACAGATGCACACACAACTCCATCGAGTAATTCCTGAAAGTTCTCACCTGACAGCAACATTGATATCACATTACCTGGAAGAAGGTAACTCTCAGTCCCTCAGCTTCAGATAAAATCCTTTTCAAATGTTTTATTGACTGATTAAAGTCAAAGCTGTATCTGGTAACTGTCGGGACTTCTTGATCTGTCAAATTCTGTGTAAAATGGAATGCTATATCTAGACAACGCCTTGTGATCTTACTAATAATAACAGCATGCCATATAAACAGTACATTAAAATAGTAATATTCAGTTTGGGCAGGGCTTAAGATGAATCACCTGCATTTTCACCAGACTTTCTGTCTATAAATGGTGCTGGAACTTCTTAAGTAGGTTGCAGAAGATACGTTCCGCAACATTTCCAGGGTGTTGGGCAATGCTCCTCAGCCTACAACAGGTGGTGTAGCATACAGTTTGGCTCAGGATATGGACTGTCTTGAATGCCAGCCAAGATATCCAATTACTGTCTGGAAAACATCTCGAATTTGAAACAAATGATCCCTGTGTTTCAACTTGGAAAAAGATGCATATTGCAGCTTTAAGGAGCTCTCGGGCCAGATGCATAAAACTCTGTGTAGATTTATGACTCAAATATAAGTAAAAAGATTCATAAAATCACTCAAAAACGGTTTAAAATTAAGTTTAGAAATGTGCCTTACACAACGGTTTGTAGACTGCAATAATAAAACAAAAAAGCACAATCAGTGAAATTGGGAAAAACAACCTAAACTTCTTCTTTTTTTTTTCCTATAAGGTTACATCTCTCACCTTAACAGTATATTTCATGTCCACCTCATTATCATCACCCACAGCTATCTCCAGAAAACACATTCTCACAGCACATTCTTCTTTTTTAAATACCAGTTTATCTGTTGGAAATGGCGACTGCATGGTGTTTGTGTGTATGCATCGTTTAAACATCTGGCCCCTGATGTCTAAACCTATATTCAGTGACTGACGTCTGTATATGTATTTGAGTGTCTGCAGCTCCCTTTTTTTGTATTTCCGATCAGTCTTGCAGGTAGCAAATGACACTAGACTGCGTTTCGAGTTACATGCTGTAAAGCCTCACATCCGCTCTCTCCGGCCTATTGTGTTTTAATGGGAACCTAACCTCCCGCTGATCTCCCTGTGTCCTCACATGCCATATCTAAACACTGCAACATGTTTACACCCATGTGTTTTATTACCCGAGCATTATTCATAAGCTGTTTTTGAAGACAGAAAAGCAGAGCAGAGAGGGAATGTCTGTTCATTTATCTCCATTTGATGTTTCTCTTCTTACTGATGTAAACCAGAGAAGGTGGGAACGGAGTAACAATCAGCTAATGACTTGTTTATTGTGTATATGTGTGTACATTTCTAGAAGTGACGCCTATTAATCATCATTAATCAACTCGATTAGAATGAGATCGTGTAGGATCTCGATGTTGATTTCCCTTTGAAATTTGGGATCTGATGTGAAGTCGCGGGTATCAATAGCCTTGATGGTAACAGTGCTCTCTGGTGCTGTAAAAGTATGTAACAGCTTTATTCTTGTGCGCTGACCTGTGAGAAAGCGATGCGAGTCCTTCTGAAGAAAAAGGACTGAAGAAATGTTTAGACCCCTACACGTAGGCCTGTGACTGTCCTGAATCCAAGCCAGCCCTTTAAAAGGAAATATGTCAAATTAGGACATCAGAAAGGTTTTCATGTCCAGTTCCTTAGAAACAAAAGAGCCAGTGATTTGGATTCCTCATGATCTGTGATTGGCTCACATCTGACTCTATTTTGACTTTAGTAGTTTGTGTTGGCTGATAAAAAGGTATAAATGTGTGTTTTCCTTCGTTGATTCTGGATGAGGACTGAGGGCTATTCGGCCCACTTCAGCATTAACCTTTAGCTCATTTCGTGTTTGGGATTTTTCTGTCAGGATTCACGCGAGGTTCAATGAAATGACTTTGACGCTGTAATTTTCTGCAGTGGTGAAACAAGACGTCAGGGCACGATTTAACATCAGGAGGGACTTAATGTGAATACTGGTGGCAGTTCAAAAGTAGTGAAAGCTACACTATTGGAACCACACACACCATCAAGGAAAGTTAGTTTGTCAAGTCTGTTGCAATTTATTTATATTGGGGGGGGGGGAAACTTGTACCAGCCTTTTTGAAATTAATCACTTTTAGTCACTTGGACTGCATATGGTCAAATGGAAACAATACAAATCCACATCTTGGATCCGTCTTACTGCTGGTAGTGTTGGTTAGCTTTAGGAGGAAGGTAGACCTGCAGGTTTTATGTAATGGGAGTATTTTGCTAGGCCACCCCTGATACAGCAGAGTAAAACATTACACTTAGATTGGATTCTGGGTTGGATTTTGATACATAAATGTGTTTTTGCAGCTCAGAAGAGGCATGTTTCATTTCATGGTGCCCTTATTTTAGACTCACTATGAATGTTGCATAAACACATGAACAGATTAGCTTCATGTGTTCCAGCAACACAACTCTTTATTGCCATATGTACATAGATTGTTATAGTAATGGTACTGGTGACGTGCAGTGTTTTTGTTGGTCATGTGTGGACAAACGGAGCTAAAGGTTATACACTGATTGACATTTTGGTTAAAGACCCTTAAACTATTTATTTAATCCGAAAGTATTATGTTATTTATTACATTACAAGTGGTTAAGATTAGGTTAAACATTATAATTCTTATATTAAGGTTAGATTGCAGTGGTTGTGCTATTAGTAAACTATTAGCCAATGTTGTGTAATGTAATGTTGTTAACAGTAATGTTAGTAAGTAGTAAAGCTAGTGGGAATCTGGAAAAGATAAATATCACTATAAATTTATAGTAAAACTAGCAGAATATATAATAACCAGAACTTTTGATTCTGATACACATTGTTAGGAGTAGTAGTAGTAATTGTTAGGAGAGAAATATGTTTTTCATATTTTTTGACTAGTTATTTAAGGCATTGGACTTTAAATAAAATGGAGGTTAGACCGCAGACTTTAAGGGTATTTAAGAATGTTAATATCCATATTGGGTGAACAGTATAGGACTCATAGCTCTTATGGGAGTTTGTATAAAAAGGGCTACAGTTCCTACAATGTTCATCTAATATGGCAGCTGTTTTCAAAGAAAAAGCTCTAAAAACCCACCGTACACTACCTGGTCAGCACCAAACAGCGCCTCTGAAGGGGAAAAAGGTCTAAACTGTTACACCAGCCCTCCATTATAAACACACACACACCCTCAATCCTATGGCACATTTTACTATGATATAACACATCACCAGCAACTGATAAGTAGCGTGAGAGAGTAACAGGTGAGCTCAAGTTACGTCTGAGCTCAGCTAATTGTAGCTTTCCTGGAAAGTGCACTGAAAACATAAAGACCACAATCAGTTCCACCTTACAGAGGGCCTCCCATTCAAATGGTACAAAACCCCAAAGATGATGTTTCATCAAGAAGAGAAAAGAGAAACCAGCCAATGCCCACCTCTCGCTGTGTCGAGCTGAATAGTCAGTTTCTCAGAGCACTTTTGTCTGGAGTTAATCTGGTTGTCATGGTTACAGTCACGGTGCCACAGAAAGGTATAGGAGAAGACATCGAGCAAGAGGAGTAAATATGCAGACAGGTCCAGCCGACATGTATAGGGTTGATGAGAATTTTTTTATCTTTGGCATCTGTGATCATATTCAGATCTATCAACTGACCAAAGCAGCAGTTATTTTGTCTATTCTTGTGATATATTGCAGGGTTTTCTGGTTGGAGTTTGCCAAAACTTGAGGAAATGTTTTCATTTCAACACTGCAATAAGGCGTGTGTGAAGGGACCAGTCACTATTATAACTGTAACTGCAAGCAAGAACAGGGAGAAGTGTTTCTCATATGGAACTTGTTTGACTTTTTTTGTATTTATTATTTCTTCCTTTAAAATCTGTGTGAAAATGCAGTTATAAGTCTGCCAGAATGATGCATTCATGTCCAGTCCTTAGTTAGCTTGTCAACCGAGTGCAGCTGATTAACGATGCTGAGCCCCCTCCCCACCTCCCTCAGGGTCGACCACCACAAATAAATTATCCACCTGTTGGAGACAAATTATGTCGCTGCTGTGACATTTTTGTCACTGATTGGCCCAGAGGGGTTCTTCCTAAAAGGGACAACATGTTCGCCGTTGTCCCTTTCTCTTGAACCGCTGACTCTGTTACCGCTGATTCCCAAATAGTGGCCTTAATTTATTATTTAATAATTTTTTACTTTATTCAAAAACAGGCTTATATAAGAGAAACACCTTTATTTCTAATTTCCCCTTTTATATAATTATATGTTTAGTAGGAAGCCTCCTAGTTGCTTGCTGTTAATGCAAACTCAAAAAACTTCCTCCATGTTTACCTTTTGTGTTGGTAAATTCAGTACAATGTACATTATGGCAGTATTAATTCCATAAGTACAACAAAACAGTCATGCTCTGAGTTTCTCTTCTCCAACAGAAGTACAGTTTTCATTCACCTAATTAATGCCACTCGTGTTACAGTTTGCCATTTTTCAAGTGCGGTCAAATTACAGTCAATGAAATTCTTCCTGCTTAAATGTTTCACATTAAATCCCATCCAGTCCATCCTGTTCCTGGTAGGCTTTTAATTTGAAATATTTGCAAGAAATACCACAATAGTTGTATTGACAGTAACTTAATAATACTCGATTAAGTAAAGTGATTGGAATTGGTGAATAAAAAGTGTTTGTGTTAAAAAGACAAACTCGAAGCATAATATTTGTGCATATGACATAACTCTGTTGTTGTAATGGTGAAATTATACAAGTTTTACCCAGCTTTTATTAGTGACTGGCCTTTGTTGGAAACCTCAACTCCGTTTTATTTGAGAATTTACAATATTTCACTCATTTGTATGCCTTGTCTGTTTAACTATTTGGTCTGAAATGAACCACATGATGTATTGACTCTGGCTCCTGTGATCTGTGTTAACCTCGAATTTTTTTCCTCCTCCATCTCAGGTGAACGGACCCTACCTTCCCTCCCAGTCTTCCGGTCTGTGACAGGAGACCAACAGAAGGTGGTGTCAGCCCGTCAAACGGAAGCCATTTATGGACATCGTGTTGCCCGTGTGGTCTGAACTCCTAACCTCCTCTTAAGGCTGTGAACCACGATGGGGGAAACTCTCCTTTTGTTCTGTCCCTGCCAAAAGGACAAAATTAACAGTCGCAGCCCACATTTAGCAGCATGTGGCCTGGTGAGCCGTCATTTCTCACTCACCACAGACTATTTGTGGATCTGGTATGGTTTCTGGATTATGCCTTACACCAGGAGTTTTTATTCAGCCGTTTCCTCAAACATCCCTAAATATGAAGTATCATGTCAAGCCTGACAGTCGCTCAAAGCCTTTTCCATCGTGTGGTCGTACCAGACGTCCTCGCCCATGTCTCAGAATGCTGTCTGACTTTTCAAACGCTGGAGTAAGACGGGGGAAGATGACGTCTGTCTGGATTTCCACACCGTTTCGTTCTGTACCATACCACGCAGGACGGCAGAAACTGTAGGTGAAGTAAAGACTAATGCTGCATTTCACTCATGCAGTAGCTGGAAATTCCCAGCCGGTGCGTTGTAATAACAACCTCTGTGTCCTCCTGCGGTCACTATTGGAAAACCCCAGGGGAGACAAATTAACACTTGGGAGATTTTCTTGGATAGACGAAAACAGCCGATGTCATTCTATGTTAGCTAGCTAGTTAACATAGAACGTTAACTTTATATCACAAAGTTATGTTTATCCATTTAGCAACTTAAAGTAATATTTCCACATTTTGGAAAATACGCTTATATTCTTTCTTGCCATTAATTCTCATATTTGTACGCTTAATATGAAGCTAAAGCCAGGGGACGGTTAGCTTAGTTTAGCATAAAGACTGGAGGCAGGGGGAAACGGCTAAGTCCTTGTAAAACCACAATTTTTACACTTGAGTTTTTGTGCGGATTACACAAACAAGATATAGCGTGTTAGTTTGTGAGCTTTAAAGGTGCTGGTAGGTGCATTTTCTTACCTTGAAACAGAGCCAAGCTAGCTATAGCTTCTTATTTAAAGCACAAATATCCCTCTTCTCATCCAACTCTTGGCAGGAGAGCAAATAAGCATATTCCCTAAAATGTTAACCTATTCCTTTGAGCTTTAAATCCACACAAACACTTTGTGTGGATTTAAGTACTGCTGCTCAGCGTTAACAATGTGAGACGCCTTGTTGAGGTGACGTCAGATATCTGCATCACAAAAATCTTTTTTTTCCCCTCTGAGACCGAACTCCACCAGCTTTTCTGTTGCACTTTTCCTCGCAGGAAGTTTGTAATTTCTCACTTAATGGTGCGTCTGGAAGGTGGCAGGGCATATCTGCTTCTACCAGCTTTGTGAACTTTTTGTCACTAACCTTGTTAAAAGTTGCACTGAGATGCCAAATATTCACCGTTTCTCAGAATTTGCAGCCTTTTCTGTTTTATATTGTTAAAACTTGAATACTTTTTGGGTTTGGACTTTTGGTTGCACAAAAACAAGCAAGTTTAGGACGTCACCTGGTCCTGTGGGAACTTGTGGGAACCATTTCTTGAAACTTTTAAATAGAATAATTTAAAGAAATCAGTACATTAATCGATAATAGTTATTAGCCGTGGCCCTAATCACAATGCTGTCAGTCAGGAAGCCTGTGTGAGAAAAGTCAGCCTTTGTTAAATCAGACTACTCGTCCAGCTGAAGGTCCTTCCTGTCTGCAGATGCATTTTACAGCTTTATGATGCCAGTTCTCAACCTGGAGGTCAGGAGATGATGTGTAGGATTACAAACAATACTCTCCCACTGCTCTAACTTATGGTCTCGTGTATTTGCTTCCAAATCGTCTTACAATGTAAAATGTTGTCTCGTGAAATGCTCAGCTGCTCTTTGGTCGAACTGTTGATGTCTCACTCGCTTTGTTTTAAGGGTTCTCGAGCCAGAAAGGCATGATGATGGAAAGTAGAATTACCTGATTTTTTTTCTTCTCCCCATGCCAATGGAGCTTGACATTTTTTGCACCTGTTTGTTAAAATTAGCGTTTTGTTTCCTCAGTCACTAATTTGCACAGTTAGCTCCGCTTCACTTGGCGTTTTCATGATGCACAAGTAATTTGATTTTAACTTGGACTACCAGACTGGAGGGTTTACACTTATTAGGGCAATTGCAAATCAAATGTACTGAAATAAACTTTGAAAACATTCCTGTGATTGTCTAAACTTTTCAAGTCACTATGTAGCAAACCCCATCTGTCTGGTACCCCAAGGGGCAACACTATCACAATGAATTTAGATTCTGTTTGACTCAACGTCTGTAACTGTTGGGAGGGATTTCACCTGCATGTAGTCTTCACCGTGTCCCATCTGCTGCGTTTCCACACACCGTCAAAACGTCAAGAATCTGCACATCTTTAAATTATTTCACCTGTGTTGGGAAGAAACAGCCTCTCACAGCTCTTCATGGTAAAGCTGTTGTCCTCAGATGTCTTCACTAATATCAGTCATTCAAAAATCTTGTAGACAGAAGCATGTCCGCACCATGGACGTATTATAAGAACTGGATACCGGACCCAAAGATGGTGCTTTCGGTTTGCTCGCTTGGCATATATGCCAAAAAAACATTTCTTGCTTCCGGGTTTTCTTTTTGGGTTATGCTGCCCACTGAATATGTGCAGTGGTGTTTCCTCCCGCTGGCCCCACCCGCGAGTTCCCGCTCGGCCCATAGACTCAACATTGTGATGACGTCACTGATTTTTCGCTTTTCTCGGCTCGAGGAAGGTTTTACAAATATAAAACGTCCATGGATCAAAAATTCCTAATAGAAAGAGTCATAATGGAGCTTGTTTGCAGTTCGTGGTGTCCTGTCAACAGTTTTACACGCATCTCTTTTATAATGGTGGCAAAATGCTCTTTGGGCCGTCCTGATGTGGGTGATGGTTTGACCTGACTGGAGAAGATCAAATCCAAAACTCACTTACATAAACTAAGATTAAAATATGATGTGAATGTTCTTCGCTTCACAAAGCCATAAAATACTAAAATTCTAAGTCTGGTATGGAGACCGATTTTTCCAGTGGAAAATTGGAAACAAGACTGAGCGGCGGCGCTGTATCCAGGTCTTATTATATGTCCATGGTCCGCACAGTCAGATACGTCATGTGACATTATCATTACAGAGTTCAGCTTGAAATTTCTCAAATTGTAACTTACATTGTTGGATTTTGTAGCAGCGGGGAGATGCGCCGGGTCAGGTGTCCAAGGACATTTCAGTGATTGCTGTACTCCGTTTTAAATCAATAAACAATCAATCACCCTGAAAAGGAAGTGCAAGCAGTCAAATTGGAGTAGATTTGAACAACTTTATCAACTTCTTGTCTTTAAATCTTATTTTTGTAAAAACGATTGGGTGGAAATGATCCAGTGATTCCAAGTAGAATTGCAGTGAAAACTAGTGAATTTCCTCACCTCCATTGACAAAATGGCCCTCGTGCTTTTACAAAAATAAAGATTTTTAAGGCTGAATATGACAGTGAGTTGTTAAAAATGTCCTAAATACGACTCCGGAGCGTTTGAGTAAATCTGGTGTCCCTGACAGTTTTCCCTTCAGTCGCCTCCATCATGAAGAAACACCCAGAAAACTGGCTTCAGATCAGTGAAGTTGTTAGCATAAACTTTAATGTCAGAACTGTGATTATGTCAGAATGTATATAAATGATGAGCCAAATTTTGATTTACTGGAAATGTATATTATCTTTTTTTATGATTTCAAAGTGATGAATGGGGGTTGGCTGTCAACTTCTGAGATTTACAGAAGTGACTTCATTGTTGTTCACACTTCCTGTACCAATTTGTTTTTATATATATATATATATATATAAATAAATATAATGATTAAAATGATTTTCCTCTGTAAAAGTGTTTTTCAGTTTCATAATTGAAGACTGATTGTCCATTTATAAAAGAGTTGGTCAACGTCTTTAATTTGGGATGAAGAGTGAAGCTGAATACAAAGACAATAAAAGCTCGTATCAATCGTTTGCAACAATTCTGATGCTGTAGAATTTGTTTTTAAGTCTCGCTCTTCACGCTGCAGGGAAGAACACCTGTCAGGTTACATTCAAGTTGCAGACGAACTCGAGGTTTATTATTGTGTTTTATTTTTACTGACACTCACAAATCAGTGCTCTATTTTAAAAGGTTAAAACAAGTGGACCCAACTCGTGTATTCTTAGCAGAGATAACACTAAAGACAAAAGTCATATGTTGTCTAAGTGTGTCTATAGACTTGGAACACTAGCTGTGCTGAATTGAAGCCAGCCACATAAATCAAATTAAATCCATCACTTTCAGCTGAAAGATGATGAATGAAAAAGAAAAAACTGGTTGAAACTGGTGAAATATTGTATGTGAAAATCTAGCTGAAGTCCAAGACTGTTATTATGTGTTGGAGAGTTTAAGTCTGTACTGCAGCCAAACTTCTGTGAAGTGAAAATCTTTCTTCAAACAGAGTTTACTTGTAAGGAGTTTGATGGATACTTTGAATTTCAAAGAACCTCCTTTTGTGTGGGTGTCTCGAGGGAGAAGCTGTAAAACTACAACCAGCTTGCTTTGTCCTGATGTGGGTGATGTGGTTTTACCTGACTTTGGAGTGGAGAATAGAATAGTGGTCATGATTATACTTAATTGATTATAATGGAGAAGATCAAATCCAAAACTCACTTAGATAAACTAAGATTAAAGTATGATGTGGATGTTCCTCGCCTCACGAAGCCATAAAATACTAAAATTACAATTGTAGTTTGGCTACTGATTTCTCCAGTGGTGAAAGTAGTATTCAGATCCTTTATCTATACTAACTTGTGCAATAATGTAAATTCAAGCATGGAGTCTGTTTACTTATTCATTTATTATTTGCTATTGCGCTTTCCCCTTTGCTGCTGTAACACTGCATATTTCCCCGCTGTGGGATTAATAAAGTTTTACAGAAGTATTTAGTATTTAGAAGCAGAATGAAAGTACTGCATTACGAGTAAAAGTCCAGCATTCAATAGTTTACCTTAAAAGTACAGAAGTATTTAAAGTAAGGGTAGTCATACAGGAGAATGGCCCCAGTTCGTTTTGTTTTATATTATAGGATTATTACTACTGATGCGTTAATGTGTAAGCATCATTTTAATGTAGCTGGTCAAAGTGGAGCTAATTTTACAATATTACAGTACATTTGCAATGGAGTAAAAGTATAAAATAGTATAAAAATTTGACTACTCGAGAATTAGTACCTGGCGATACTCGACTAAATGTACTTAGCTAAATGTACCACTTTTTCACTGCTAATTGCTTTAGCCTAAAAATCATGACAATCTACTTCACTAAAAAGGAAACTGCAGCGCGGCTCACTGATGTGTTTTTAATAGTGTTTTAATAGTAGGCACAGAGGAATACGATATGAGGCTTTGGCTACACAGACCAAACTGGTTAGCAGGAGCAATTCGTTGTCGGTTTTTGGTCTTTTCATGAGATTTGTTGGCAATAAGTAAAATATAAAATATCACCAGCGTTATCCTTTAAGTGGGATATTGTCTCATACAGATTTCTACATTTTGAGGAATGAAACAGGATATCGAATCATGTCATGTTGTTTCAGTTAGGAACAAAAATACAAAGATGTGGAGAATGTGTTACAGCTGTCACGCTCATTTTGCCAAATATTAAAACTTTTCAGCTTTTGTTCACCACATTGTTGTACTGTCTGTCATTACTAGTCTCATTATGCCATGCACATATGGTTAAACGGTTTTTACAGATATAATGTAAGGTAATCTTTCTAAATGTATGTCTGATGTGTACACTGGTGTGAGCAACTTACCTGCAAAAATTAGACAGATATCACATCCAGAGTCCTTGGGTGTGTTTCCCCTTTAAGAACACAGGAAAGATGGAGACACATAAGTGGCTGAATAAGAAGGATAAACAGCAGGTGTTGCACTCAGAGTGTTTTTTCCCCCCAGCAGTCTCACCTTCCCTCCGCAGAAAACAGCATCATGTTCCAGGAAGTGAAGAAGTGGCCCTGTGCTGATTAAAAACCTCCAACCTGCACGTCTGTCCTCCGCTGTCCTCAACACCACCCGTCTCTTCGCCTGCCCACATCCTGCTGACCGCTGTGACTCTCTTTCATCATGTCTCATCTTCGGCTCCTTAATCTCTCTATTCGTTCTGGCCGGATTAAAGTGCTGAGCAGGGGATGAGGACGGAAGGATGCTGCTGCTGTCTGTGCTGTAAATGAAGAGCTGGCGGCGAGTGGAGGAGTAAATCCATCTTTTACGGACCTCCCTCCGTGACAGGCAGGGATTAGCTGGTCAAAACAAAGAGGCAGACACGGCAGGAAAACAGGAAATTATCAATCACCTTTGACCAGTGTTCAAATTACACTCTGAGGAGTAAACTGCATTATTTTTAACTGTACTGAAACATACAGCATCACACAGTAATCAGAAGCACTGCTGCAGAGCTGACGACTCGGAAGTGACAAACACTTGACTTGAAGGCAAAAACGTTCAAGTCAGATTGGTTTCATTAGTCTTTATGTCTGTGATCCACTTGTTTTCTGTTGTGCCGGTTTTATTTTAAGAGTATAGTAAGAGTATATGCATTTTTGATCATTGATCAGTTCAAATTGCTCATCATAAAAAGATGTATTGATGACTGTTAACTTCACATATAGCACTTTTAATGAAACTCATCAATTAAAGTTATGGCCAGTTTTGATATGAAAGAAGCCTTCAAGTCTTAAGCTTTCATCTTGTAATAAACAGGCAGGCCTTCCATGGACACACACCTTTAATACTGAATTATTAGACCTATTCATGTATGATTTTAGGCAAGCATAAAAAATGTTAACAGCTTTAAAATGGGAAATGTCCAAATGCTGCGTCATGAAAGACTTGCAACATTTGGACTTGATTTGGACTTGTCCTTGAAGGAATAGTTTGACATTTTCTTGTTCACTTTCTGGCAGAGAGTTACATGAGAAGATTGATCCCACTTTCATATCTGTACGTTAAATATAAGGCTACAGCTAGCAACCGGTAGCTTAGCTTAGCACAGAGACTGGAAACGGGGGGAAACATCTAGCCTCGGTCTGTCCAACGGTAACAAAATCCAGCACCTCTAATGCTCATTAACGAACACGTTATATCTTGTTTGATTAATCCACACAAAAACCAAAAAGGTAAAAGAAACAATTTGCCATTTTATGGGGATGTGCCGGATTATTTCTTGGCCAAGGACAGTGACTTTCTGGAGGATTTAACAAACGAGACATAACGTGTTAATTGGTGAGCTTTAGAGATGCTGATACCTTTGGACAGAGCCAGGCTAGCTGCCCCCCAACCCATTTCCAGTATTTATGCTAAGCTCAGCAGCTGTAGCTTCATTTTTAGCATACAGACATGACAGTGGTATCGATCTCCTCATCTAACTCTAAGCAAAAAAAACAACAAATATTATAGTATTTCCCAAAATGTTGAACTAGTGGCACCACTGGAGTTCAAAAGGCATTTTCTGAAAGCAGAGTGACGACAGTAGATCAACAGGTGAACAGGAAACTGTCAGAGACTCCGCCCACCACCACACCTGTCTGAACGCAAAGCATTCTGTGAGTTTAATAATTATGGACTGCATGAACGCAGAAAGAAGGGAAAGTTTTTTGTTTTTTATATAAATCTTATTTTATGGTTTTTCAGCTGTAAATACCTGAACAGGAAGCCTGCTTATAATTTTAAATTAAAAGTCTCTACACCGATCAGCCATAACATTATGACCACTGACAGGTGAAGTGAAGAACATTGATTATCTCGTTACAATGGCACCTGTCAGTGGGGGGGATATATTAGGCAGCAAGTGAACATTTTGTCCTCAAAGTTGATGTGTTGGAAGCAGGAAAAATGGGCAAGCGTAAGGATGTGAGCGACTTTGACACGGGCCAAATTGTGATGGCTATACGACTGGGTCAGAGCATCTCAAAAACTGCAGCTCTTGTGGGGTGTTCCCGGTCTGCAGTGGCCAGTACCTACCAAAAGTGGTCCAAGGAAGGAAAACTGGTGAACCGGTGACAGGGTCATGGGCGGCCAAGACTCATTGATGCACGTGGGGAGCGAAGGCTGGCCCATGTGGTCCGATCCAACAGAGGAGCTACTGTAGCTCAAACTGCTGAAAAATTTAATGCTGGTTCTGATAGAAAGTTGTCAGAACACACAGTGCATCGCAGTTTGTTGGGTATGGGGCTGCATAGCCGCAGACCGGTCAGGGTGCCCATGCTGACCCCTGTCCACCATCAAAAGCGCCTACAATGAGCACGTGAGCATCAGAACTGGACCATGGAGCAATGGAAGAAGGTGGCCTGGTCTGATGAATCACGTTTTCTTTTACATCATGTGGATGGCCAGGTGCGTGTGCGTCTCTTACCTGGGGAAGACATGGCACCAGGATGCACTATGGGAAGAAGGCAAGCCGGCGGAGGCAGTGTGATGCTTTGGGTAATGTTCTGCTGGGAAACCTTGGGTCCTGCCATTCATGTTGATGTTACTTTGACATGTACCACCTACCTAAACATTGTTGCAGACCAAGTACACCCCTTCATGGAAACAGTATTCCCTAATGGCAGTGGCCTCTTTCTGCAGGATAATGCGCCCTGCCACACTGCAGCAATGGTTCAGGAATGGTTTGAGGAACACGACAACGAGTTCAAGGTGTTGACTTGGCCTCCAAATTCCCCAGATCTCAATCCAATCGAGCATCTGTGGGATGTGCTGGACAAAAAAGTCCAATCCATGGAGGCCCCACCTCGCAACTTACAGGGCTTAAAGGATCTGCTGCTAACGTCTTGGTGCTAGATACCACAGCACACCTTCAGAGGTCTAGTGGAGTCCATGCCTCGACGGGTCAGGGCTGTTTTGGCGGTAAAAGGGGGACCTACACAATATTAGGCAGGTGGTCATAATGTTATGGCTGATCGGTGTATATGAAAAGTGCCCTGAGATAACATCTGTTAGGATTTGGCGCTATATAAATAAAATTGAATTGAATTCTCTCAGCAGGTCAAACAAACTGATGATGAACTGATGAGGTCAAACCAAACCCCTCCACACACCCTTGGTGTAGACGCACCCACCGAGCCTCATGACTCATCTCCACTTCTGGGCCAAGTGTAACATGGACTGGTGTGCAGCTGTTTTACATGATAATGTTTCCCATTATCCACTGCAACTTCACACCACCAAGTGCACCTGTAGGGAGGATGACAAAGGGAAAGGCCGGGAATCAGAACAATTCATCTGCAGGTTTCTTGTACAACAGAAGGTTCGCACATTCGCACATATCCAAATAAAAGATGAACAAGCTAATGACAAATAAGCTAAACAGCAGCAACAGATGAAATGCAGGCTTCAATAGTGCAATGAAGGTAAAAGTAACTACACAGTCAGCACCCATGTATGGATGCAATCAGAGTTTTAATGACAGACATGAGCTTAGGCCTCAGCACTTCCTTTGAAACTCAGATTTCAACAGTACTGTGTGACTGCTTGATTAATGAAACCAGGTCCGATCTCCAGATGATAAAAACTTAAAAACTGTCCATACTAGTAATTAGTAGCAGCAGTACACAAAGCAAGAGGGGAATGTTGAAGTGCACGTGGAAGCTGTGTGATGATGTGACTTGTCTGTCGAGCGTGTGTTCGGTCAAGATCACGGTCGCGCCCATAAAAAGTGTGTGGGCGCACTAATGAGACCTCCTAGGGAAGGCTGAGAAGTTGAGTAGTTTCCAATGTCATTACCCCTTCCCCTGCTGGTAGGGTTCCCTGCTTTATACTAAGATTTGAACGCCGATACTGCTGTTGAGAATGAGTCACTCTCTTTGGTTGTGCATTTTATTTACCGTCACCCGTCCAACTTGGTGGTTTGTCCCTTTTTAACCACTGGTAACCGCACTCCAAACGTTTGTGACCCAAAGTAAAGTCTGGATTGGTCTAAAGATGTCTGTTCTTCAACATAATAAAAGGGAAGAAGAATACACACAAGGGGTTAGAAAGAAACTTGTCTACAGAGGCAAATAGCTTAAAAACCAGAGGAAAATCTGATGCATAGCACACTGAGGTGACACAAAAGAGCAAGAACAAACAAGACTGAGACTAAAGCTATGCTATCCACTCTGTGACACAGCAGTGCTTTAAGATAAATGGTCACACCAGCATGCTAACATGCTCACAATGACAATGCTAACATGTTGATGTTTAGCAGGTATAATGTTACCATGTTCACCATCTTATTTTTAATTAGCACTAAACACAAAGTACAGCTAAGGCTGATAAGATAAGATAAGATAAGATAAGATAAGCCTTTATTGTCCCACAGCGGGGAAATTTTAGCGTTGCAGCAGCCAGCAAAAGTGTCATATATAGAAATACAATAAAAATAAATAGAAAAATAGAAAAATAGTCCTATACACAGTATAGACAGAAATAAATAATAGAGTGACTGAGTGCAGTTGTAAGTATGAACAAATAGATAAGATAAAAATATTGCACATATATAACATACATGTATATGAAAAATATTTCACAGCAACATATGAAGTAGATAACATCACGAATACAATATATGTATGAAGATAATGCACAGCAGCAGATGAAGTATAGTAGTGAATATGATGGGAATGTTGTTAATTTTTGGCCAAAAACCAAACTATTGGACAAAGTCAGGGGATCAAATTTATTATTATTATTATATTTATTTCATCCTGGGGGGACAATGAATGTCTGTTCCAAATTCCAAGGCAATCCATCCAGCAGTTTAGAGATTTTTCAATAAAAAACAAACACGTCAGCATCATGGTGGCACTATAGGAAAACTCAGCAGCTCACCAAAGTCATTAGGATTCATCCTCTGGGGAACATGAATGTCGGTATAAAATTTCATGGCAATGCATCACTCTGAACTCAAAATGTCAACCTCATGGTGGCGTTAGAAGAAAAGTCAAGGGAATCACCAAAAACCAGGAGGATTCATCCTCTGGGGACCATGAATATCTGCGCAAACTTTTCAGCCAATCCATGTGATAGATGTTGCGATATTTCACAAAATAAGTTAACATTTTGACCTGCTGATGGCGCTAGAGGAAACGTCAAAGGATCACCAAAGTCATTAGAATTTATCCACTAGGGACCTTGAATATTTGTAGCAAGAGCCATAACAATCTATCCAATAACTGTCAAGCTATTTCACTCCGAACCACAAATGTCGACCACATGGTGGCACCACAGTAAAAGTCAACGGATCACCAGTGTTAGCAGGATTCTCCCTCTGGGGACCATGAATGCCTGTACCAAATTTCATGACAATCCATCCAATAGTTGTCAAAATGTTTCAGTCTAGACCGAAGCGGTGGACCGATATAACTTGGTTGCAAAGGTAATGTAGCAAAAATAGCCCTACAATCCACCCATACACCTCAACTCAACATTAAAGACTTCAATCCACCTCACCACTACATAAAACACAGATAACTTATGGAAAATAAACAAAAACAGATGGTGCTCAAGCTGCGTCTGGAGCCAGTATTTTATCCCAGAAAACAATTTCATGGTACACGGGAGTTGGGAATTCAACTGGCTCCACGCTGTTACCTCTGTGTGTGAATGTGCCTTGGTCAACTGAGTTGTCCAGTCTGTCTTATATCACAGCCCAGATATGTGGCAGGGTTTCAAACTGAGCATGTGCTCGCTTGATTAAAACTGAACGCCCACTCTGGGTCTGCCTCCCTGAATTCTGTGTGATGTTGAAGGGAGGCAGGACGAGGTCAGGACACAATGAAGAGATGTGGCCACTACGGGGACAAACTGGGCTTAAAGTACAGAGTGGAGTGATGGTTCAAACTGAAACATAAAAATACTTCAGAAAAGAGAAAACGATGTTTATTGTCCCCTTTTTCTGGTTATTTAGATATTATTTTACTCTGCATCATCTTGGTTTTATCTCTTCCTTTAAAACACTATGTAACTTTTCACTTTTCACCTCTAAACTTCTCACACGGTTTCATTTAAATTACAGTTTCAGGCCCAAAGAAGTAAAAGTATACAATAGTATATATAAAAAAGCAAAGATTAGAGAAAAGTCCAAAAAATGACTACAAATTTGTGAAGCAGAACTTAGTTTTGTTTTCTTTTCTAGGTTGGGAACCACTGAACTAAACAAGCTAGCTGTATATAAAGTATTAAAACTAGCTAGCTGTTACACCTCAACCAGCTACAACAGTAAAATGTTACTCACATTGATGATGATCAGTCTTAATCTAATAATGTAATATATAAATATATCAGTCAAAAGGGCCATTTTTCGGCAAACGAGTACTTGTATTTTTGATACTTTACATACATTTGCTGATAATACTTCTGTGCTTTTACTTAAGTTAGATTTTGAATGCAGGACTTTTACTTGTAACAGAGTATTTTTATGGTATTGCCACTTTAAATACTTCTTCCACCACTGTGTAAATACACAGCAAATTACTAAGTAGTTTACTAAGTAAAAGTAGCAATACCACAGTGTAGAAATACAATAATACAAGTATACAAGTATTTAAAATTTAAAAAGTACAAAAAGTAATGGCATCAAAATATACTTAAAAGCACCAAAAGTAAAAGTACCCATTATGCAGAATGGCCCATTTCACAATCATATATATTATATTATTGGGTTATAATTAGTGATGCATTAATGTGTCACTTTAATGTTGCAGCTGGTAAATGTGGAGCTGATTTTAATTACTTTATATACTGCTGGGTAGCTGGGTGTGTTCGATTTGGGTCACTTAGCGTCCTTGCCGGGTGGTGCAATAATTATAAAACAGTCTTAGTCCTTTAAAAACAAGGACCGTGCACAAAAAAACATTAATTTCAAAAGGAGTGGTGATTTATGCCAGATTTAGCTGTTGGGTAATAACCATCTGCAGTCCCTGGACAGGTACACACAGAACAATCACCGGATACTAAAAACATTCATTTACATGCAACATCATTACCTCTATCATACACTAACAACTATACAGAAATCTACAAGCACATTCATCCAGTACAACTATAAATCACAATTAATTACAGTTATAAATCTGAATTGAGATTAAATTAATGTCAACATGACTGGTTGCCCAATATCCATTTTCTTTGCACCATGGGAAAAATAAGTTTTAAGCTCACATTTTTTTGGATTTTTATGTTCAAAATGGATCAAATGACCATGTGTATTGTGAAAGTGGTCGCTCATATTGACAAAATTATCACCCAGCTCTGCAGTTCCCCTCCATAAAGCTGAGGTTTTGCATCTTTTGCCTCAGTGTTTTGGTTATATGATGCAGCTTACTGTTTTGGTTCACTCTCATTATCGTCGCTCTCATTAGTGTCATTTCCAGCCGCTGCAGGCAGCTGTTTTCAACTGAAAAAGCAGCTGTTTTTAACAAAAAAGCTCCAATGAACCCACCCAGAAATACTCTTTCACTAACATTAGCAATACCACAGTACTGAATACTATGTTACAAGTAAAAGTTAAAATAAATAATGGATTTTTATCAGGGGGACACAAACATGATTCCAAATAATGCTAATGTTGCTCCACGTTTACTGGATGTGTAAATAAGCAACATTCACCATATGAGTGTTATAAGGTCACAATATGTCAGTGTTGTGAAAAGATGAATTAATTCATTAATTTAACATCCATGACAAATTCAAAGCTGCAGGGGAATCACTAAAAATGTAGATATCAACTTTTACAGACTGGAAATCAACTTTTAACACTTTATAAAGCCAAGTTTCTGAGCAGGCATTATTTTATCTTTTCATTTTTATTAGAAATTCCCCTGAAGAGACCAAAAACAACACAGTGAGTTGATTCTACTGTTTTATCTGTACAGCTGCAGTCCGATACAGTTTCTAGAACTCCACTGTAATCCAGAAACTATTAAGGATCTATCAAAGGAGCCGTACTGTTCCTTCATCACAATAAACATTTTGTGAGCATGTTAAATTATCCACCGACGCAAACTCCGTCCCCAGTTGTTCAGGGATTGTTTTCCATTATGTAAATTCAACCCGCTGTTATTCTGAAGGTCTGTCACAGCAACAGCTGAGACTAGGAGCAGGGACAATGGTGATGTTCTGTTACTTCCCATAAACGACGACTGATCCAGCAGACATTAACTTTACCAGCTGCGGAACAGGGAGTGTACTCATCAAATGTTATGATAAATGTCAGTGTTCATGTGATTTCACAAAAACTCATGGAGCCCCTTCTTCCTTCATCAGGAACACATGATCTGACTGTGTCTGAGCGTTCAGCACACAGCCTCTTTCAGTCTTCAAACTCGTCCCATACGGACACACAGTATACATTTACAAATACTTCAAACAAGGGAGAGAGTTAAAAAGTACATTTGTTTAAAGGGGCACTCCATCAGACTTTCAGATTTTTGCCAGGAAGGATAGGATTAAAAGAAGACGCTATCCAGTTGCATTATGGGAAATGTAGCATCAAAGGTTGACCCATATTAGGGACCGAAAGTCAGGATGTCTGGGCCTGAACTTTATTAACTGTACTTAAATTTTAAAGTACTTTACTTACTGCAAAAACGTTGGCATGTCCCCATTGGATCAAAGTCCAGTGTGGGTCTCGTTTTTGGTTGCAAACCTGCCAAACTGCCAGTGAAAACACGCTGATTTTAATGTAGCTTTACACCCCAGTCAGTGATGTCACAACAGGTGTTCTCAAATCAGCTGTCAGAGGCAAAACACCTGCTGTGACATCACTGGTTGTGTGGCCACAAGTGAAACATGCAAAAGGTTTCGAGACACAGCAGCAGTTATCTTCCTTGAGTTAAACTGTACTTCTGTTTTACTTGAGTAAAGAGTTTTAATGCTTAAATACTCAAAACTGATTGCTTCATATATTTTGATAAGCGTATTCTGCGTGCACGGCGATGGTGACTGTCCTCAACTCTGTCACAGTTTTAATAGCACTAACAAAGTGAATGTGAGAAAAAAAAGCATGCCTGCACACTCATTTCAGCTTCCTCTGTTAAAATGTGGCCACTGCATGCCTAAACATATTTAGCTAATGAACTTTTGCCTTGTTTAGTTTTGGCCTTTCTGATTTATCTCAAAATGTCCAATTGCCAGAGAAAAACACAAACACAGCTTTGTCAGCTTAGTTGAGTTTCACTTCAGTGTTTCTTTCACATGCAGTTGTTTAAAACTGAAAAAGAGCAAAGAAAAAAAAAGTGTGATGTGAAAAGAAACTCAGAGTGACTGATAGAGACTGTGAAACCCAGTTGTTGGCTCATATTTCCTGTCTGTCCTTTATGTTGAATCTGAACTCAGCAGATGCAGCTGTAATGAAAATAATTACAAATGGACACAAATCATGTGGATGTCTTAATTGCCTGGAGTACAATTTTGAGGCACTTGTGCTTTACTTGAGTATTTCTATTTTATGCTACTTTATACTTCTACTCCTCTACATTTGTCTGACAGCTTTAGTCACTAGTCACTTTTCAGTTTTAGATTTTACATAAAAACACAGGATAGTTTTATAAAATACAGCACACTGTAAAAGATTAAACCAGTGGTCCCCAATAGAGTGCAGCTCGGGCCACATATTTCTGACCCGAACCCAACAGGCATTCTGTTTTTTTATGTCCGAACCCGACCTAAGCTTGACGCAGTTAATGTAAGCTGAAGCAAATCGAAATGCCTCCATACTGTCGATTTCCCTGCATGGCTTTCTGTAGTTTTTTTAACTTCCCCAATGACGTCCTCCATCCTTTGCTAGACTACATGAATATTTACCGCCTGTGTGTTGCGTTCATGTGTTGTCATGTAAATAACAAACCCAGAAGCACCATTTCAAGTATGATGTGACCGAACCCGAACATAATTTCTAAATTTCTATCCAAACCTAATTCCCAACCTTTTGGCTTATGACCTCTAATATAAAAAGCAGTGTCTAGTTGGGGCTTCTTGTCATGTTTCAGATGTCTATTAGTTACTAGCAGTTCCACCAAAAAGAGATTTTTTATCTAATCTTCTCACATGGTTTCTTTTCAATAACCGTTTGGGTCTCAGAGGTCAAATGAACATTTCACAAAAAAGCAAGAACTAGAGAAAAGTCCCAAAAATGAAATCAGATTTGAGTATCAGAACTTTCCTCTTTTCCTCTCCCGTTAATCATCTCATGACCCCTCAGATTAATCTTGTGATCCTTTGGAGGGGACCTGACCCCCAGGTTGGGAAACACTGAACTAAGCTACCTGACTGTATATAAAGCAGTAAAACTAGCTCCAACACGAACAGCTACAACAGAATACTGGTAATACTTCTGTACTTTTACTTAAGTAGGAATGCAGGACTTGCACTTTATGTTGTATTAGAACTTAGAGTAGTTCTTCCACCTCTGGTCATCACGCGATCACGCCATCTCAACTGATGTCTGAAGTAGTGATTATGCAGTGATGAATAGTCTTCTCCACTGTGATCCCACTTTATAAAGTAGACTGGTGAGGCGAGTGACTTAGAGACTATTGCAGGGATGAAAGAAAGCTAATGGGATTTCTCCATTGGATTTCGAATTAATGCAGAAAATAAGCTCTGTGGCAAACAAGAGTTTATGATACTGACATGTTTTGTTCAGTAAGATAATCTTCACAAATTAACACCACTTTTGATTTTTGAAGCGTAAATGCAATCACCAGACGTAAAAAGCTAACGTTAGGCTATAAACCAACTACACCACCGTCACATGACTTCTACATCACCACCAATAAGCTCCCAACTTGTAATCTGAATTCGCACGTTTACTTCTTCTACAAAAGCTTTTGGGAAAGTTTGAGTTAGAATAGATTGCAAGAGTGCAAGAAGAAACACAACGAAGCTGTAAAGGCGGACGACTGAGTAGATGTGTTTCTGTGTTCGGCGTGATGACGTTTAATGTCCCCGACAACCTCTGTACTCTCAGTTAGCCACTTGTTAGCAACCACCTTTTTTAAAGACACGTAAAAGCTTCAAAATTCACAAGTGGGGTATTTACTGACATATTTTATGTTGTAGAACAAAACGTGAAAGTCTCTTAAACTTGTGTTAACCACAAACCTTATTTCAGGCTTCGAACCAAAAACCCATTCAAGAAACCTCATTGACTTCCAGACGAGGGAACCGGAAGTGTAAAAATGCAAACTCACTTCCAGGTTTTAGGACTTATTCCTGCAGCACTCTATTGCATAAAAGTTTTGTCCTGTGCAGTCTGACTTTTAAAAGAAAATCCACTCGTTGAACTTGAAGGTAAAAGGCAACGTTAGACTTTTGTTAAAATGATAGTGATAGCCTGGTAGTTTAAAGACCTTATCTGACCTGTTCTTCACTCTGCAGTCCAGGCACGGTGTGAGAGACGCGCTGTTTGACAGAAAAAGGCCCATTTACTTATTCGCCTGGAAGGGGATCAGACACCCTGAAGGAAGAGCGATCTATATGAAAGGAGTATAATGGGAGCAGCATGTCAGAGTACATTAAAAGTGCAGAGGCGTAGTCTCGACCAACAACTGCTCACAGAGTTTAGAGGAGACAGAACACAAACTGAGACAAGCTGATGCTGAGGTTTCTTCATCGTTTGCAGCCAAACACATTCTGCACTGGTCTCGCTCTACTGGAAATATGTTATGTCACATGAATCTGGTGGTAAGATACACGTAAATCCTCAGGAGACAGACATGCAGGCCCGCCCATCCCATCATGCTTGGCGCAGGATCTTTGGGGATGTGGGTGTATCTTTTACATAGATTGACGGGTAGAAGGTGTGTGTGTGTGTGTGTTTATTGCAAGTCTTTCTGGGAAACAAAGCATTGGTGCGTGGAAAGGTACATGAGAACATGCTGAATCCTCTCTCTTTTTTTTTTTCCTTTCTCTGTTTCAGCCACAGGCCGGCTGCCCCTCGCTCACCCTCCACGCATCACCCATCCACCTGTTTCTCAGGACCTTGACGTCCTCCTATATATGGCGCTCCTCTGGGGCTCTGCATGGCGGGGGGGAAGTGTGCTGTTGATGTTTGCACAGCTTGCTTGATCCCTGAGAAGTGAGGACAGTTTACACGAGCTGCTCAACTTCTCACACTCTTTTTATATTCATTTGTTTCCTTCACAGGTCAAAGTCCAGGGAGTCAGCACCTGGAGGGAAAGTTTAGACCTTCAGGCTGTGATGGATAGTTCTTAGGTGGTGCTGCTCTTAAAAAAGGACTACTTTTTATAGTTTTTTGGACACCCCTGTCCACATGCTTTTGTGTACTTTTTTGTGTACCGTTTTTATTATGGCTTGGATAGGGCACTTAGTTCCAATTAAGGGAAATTTTAATGCTACAGTAATATTTTTAGACAACCTGATCCTTTTTACCTTCCCAGAAGAGAGGAGGCCGTTAAATCAACATATTAATGCTCAAGGTTTTGGAATAAGATGCTCAACATTCCCATATGGCTGTAATGTTGGCTGTGTGTCCACAGACTTTTGGCCATGTAGTGTAATAGTAAGTTTAGTAAAATCAAGTTGAGTAAATGTAGTTGTGTAAAGAACATTTTACTCGAAGGTTTTTACTCGCCTTTACTCAAGGTTAGTTTAAGTTTTTCATGATTCCAATTAAATGTAACTTAAGCAAGGGTTAAACCTCAACACCTAGATATCAGATAAGGTTGTTCAGTAAACTGCACACTCATCTTACCACCAGCTGACCTTTATATGAGCCTTTATATCACAGACACCAAAGGCAGGTTTGTACTTTGCTCTTTAGTTTTCATCTGTCCTGTGGGGCAGAGAAATATACTTTACATAATGTTAACACCACAACTTAATTTTAGCACACAGTGAATCTCTCAAGTTTCAGTTTTTGGGGATTTGACGCTTTTCTCTTTGCAGCCACACACAGATCAGAGTGAGGTGACTTAAATTTTGATAAGTGTGACTTCAAAACTTTCACTCACATTTTTAGCTTAAATTGGGGCTTAAATTAAAATTTTTTAATACTACATTGGAATCAAACGCTCCTAATCTCAACTAGCCAAAACCGTTTTCTCGATATAAACCAAATTACATTCGACTTACATTGAAAAGTTTGTTTACACAAGAATAAAGCACAGCTATATAGCTTGGCTCTGACTTCATAACTCCTGTAAGTAATCCTGCAGAGAAACAGCTATTCGGGAATATTGACAGACTCTAGTCTTCCTCCTGGAGACTATAGAGTCCGAGTCTACAGGTGGATGCCGGTGTGGTGGTGAAGCTAATCTAAGCTTAGCAAGCTGCAGCAATGCTGGTTGTGGACATATGCGCAGAGCAGTAAATCAGCAGCAGCATTTGCAGAGCAGAAGGAGAGCCTTTCAGACTGTAAGATTGAGTTTCAGACAGTCATGTGTGAATGCAGCAGTGCAACTTGACTTAATTGCCTGAACTAGCTTGCAGGCTTTGCCCCATTAAGAGTCACTGCGTCCATCACATCACATATTTATTAGTAAAAAATAAAATACATAATATAAATCTTTAACATGATTAAAAATGCCATAAACACAAGGTTTAAATGGAAACCAATGGGTGTCTGGGTGGTGGGGAATCAATGTAAAAGTAATGCAGAGTAAATGCAATTTGTAGGTAATGGGCCACAACGACCAGAAGGGTCCTTTAAAGGATTTATAGTGAAACAACGTGACATGATAAAAAGGCTATTAGCTGAGCTGTGAGCCGACAGGTGACCTGGGACGCTACCAGCTGGAGGGGAGGCGAAGAGAAGAAGAAAAAAAACAGCCTAATCAACAGTTTAATGTTTGTTACACTGACGTCCAGAGCATAAATATGAATAAACCAACTGCTCGCGCTGCACTGCACACTGACACTCAGTCGTATCACCAATTAAACCTCCTTATTTATTCATATTTATATGACTGCTTACCAGTCATATATGCAGGAATGTGAAAAACCAAATCACTAACAAACGGGTGACAAATTAAAGGACAAACCAGAATAAATAAGTGGAGAAACATAAATGCACATAATTCAGGGAGCAGGGACCGGGAGAATCTAAAGCTGCGGTTACATGGACAATATTTCTTCAGCCCCATTGAGATCATTCTGATTAGAGATTCCAACTTAACCGTTTACATGGATGCTAAATAAAGTGATCCGATAAGATGTGCGTTTACATACCCGAAGCATTTAATCAGAATTGAACTTTTTTGACACGTGCACAGTGGCTCCGCCTGCTGTGAAGCTTCTAATCTAACGAAAAATATAACAGAAGAAGAAGAAGGGTTTTTTCCAGCTTCGTTCATCTTTTCAAACACTTGTTTGAACAATTCTTTGTTTCAACAATCTGCAAACTTGCATTCCCCTTGGTTATTTTAAAGCTGTATTATCTGATGTTTTTTATGATTCTTGTAACTGTTTTGATTAATTCCTTATTTATTTGTGCAGTTGTGTTGTTTTCTGTTTGCTGATTTTGTTCTTGTGAATGTTTCTTGTTCTCAGGTCTCTCTTGAAAGACAGATCTTAATTTCAACGAGACTGCCTGATTAAATAGTTTAAAAACAAAACAAAACAAAAAAAACAATCCTGAAATCTTTTTAAGGTCAGCCACAGACCAGTTTTGTTTTGCTGCCTCCATATTTCTGTCCTTCCCAGAAACTCGTTCACGTCACCTAATGTTCCCCCACGTGAGACAAACGTGCCCAGAAAGAATATATTTTTTTCCGACCAGAGAGAAACGTTAGGATTAAGCGTTTGCATGGTTATTAGGCCCAAATATTTTCCTTTTCAATCGATTATCAAAGGTTTACCACCCCCCCAACCCGATTGAAAGCTCCTTCTGATCGGGCCGGATCAGTTCAGTCTCTTCAGATTGAGGTGGTTACATGAGGCCTTTTTATTCCGCTTATTAGTGGAATATTAGGGTCCATGTAAGCCGCAGCTTATGTAAAGGACCATTGTAGCTCGTAATGGTCCAACACCATATTATAACTTCTTATGTTGGTTTTTCCTTTAATTTGTCACCTTATCTGCATGTTCTGTTAACGTCATATCCCAAACATGATCAAAACCAGGATATCATGCACGTGTAAGATTACTGCTTGATGGACAGCATGTTGTTGATGGTTAGACATGGAGTAGAAGTTGAATAAAACTAAGATATCATGATGTCTTTTGGCTACGAAAAGATCAAAGCTCTCAGCAGCAGTGGGGGTCCCGGATGTCTGGATCAGGGCATCAAAATGGGGCAGAAACAGCTTCGGTTCTGAGTAAATCAGCTCGTCCGGCTCAGTCAAAAGGACGCCCGGTGTTACGGCAGTTTCTCCATACATGATTAGGCAGGTTTGTCAACATGCTCTGCGCTGCAATTCACTAACTCACTCACGAGAACGAACTAAACCACACACACAACACATAATCAGCAAAACCATCATCCCAGAAAACAGATGCTATCAGTGCCACAGCTCATTACTCCTGGATCGTTTGCATGGATGCTGATGAGGTTTCTCGGGGATCTACAGTACATCAGCCTTAATTGAGCCAAGTGCTAATTAATTTGCCTTGACCCCGAGGACCCCGTGCACAGTGGTACTGGAAAACAGGAAGGAACTGAGAGGATATGAAAGCATTTTTCAACATTAATTAACACACAAATGAGTTCCATTAAACTGGTGGCAAACTCTTGAGCAGCACCTGTAGAACATTTTGTGCCCGTTTGAGTGTCTCTAAACGCAACACCCTGCTGAAATACCCCACACTGTTTCTGTTTCTCACGAGTTTCAGAGCACACTGGCTCACAACAGCATCACAGTGTGATCATTCCTGGAACACAGTCGCTTCTGGTAATGACTATCATCACAATAACTTTAGGCGTTACACCTCCTCTGTAAATATTGCTGGTACAGTACACAAACACACAGCTAAACCAGTCATGATCAAGAAGGAAGGTTTTTTTTTCTGTTGGACTTTGCAGAGCAATGTCGTCAATAAAGTTCCACTGTAGGTCAAGCTGCGTACATGCACTCAGGAAATGTAGCTTTGGGATTAAAAAACGATCTGTCTTCATGTGTCCTGCTGAGCTGTCTGTGAGGCAAAGGTGTCTCTTTAGCCTTTTGTACCAATATTTATTGTTAGACTACTGTGGGAGTCAAACTTCCTACTGAAGTAGCCAACTGACACATCAGTCAAGCAGATGTAAGATTAACTGTGCTAAAAAATTAAGGTATAGGTAGGTAAGTAAAGTGTCAGTTTACCCAAATTGCTTACTTTCAGCAACATGCGTTTACCATCCTGTCTCCTAGAAATGATGTTTATATACCACCAATTATGTTTTGAAGGAAATGTAATTGTTGCCTGAATTTTGTTAGAACACTTTTCTACTGAGTGAACCGATCTTTTAAGTGAAAGTTCAGCAGAAGCTCAGTTGAATGGAGTAATGTGGCATCCTGTAACCATTTCAAAAATCCATCTGCATTTCTTTTTTTTTCCATGGAGGCAAAATAAAATTACAGACCAATCTGGAATTCTTGCTTTCCCGAAAACAATAATCACACAGCGTGGGCACACAAAGAAGCTACGCAGTTATAGTGTTAGGACTACTTGTCATTAGTTAACTCTCCACCTCTGCTGAAAGTGAGTTATATTCAAGAACTGACATTGAACAAGCAACAAGACTACAGTCAAACAGTAAAACTGAGAAAAGTGGATTTCAGTTGCTATTAGAGACCAGTGGCAGGTGTGTGAATGATAGAAAGACCCCCACAATGCTCTGCTCTGTGTTAACTGTGCATTGTCTCTCTCTCCCCTGCATACTTGTGTATCAGTATTTTTCCAGAAATCATGCATTGTTTGACCTAGCTAAACACTGCCGGAGGGGTTTGTGTGTGTGTGTGTGTGTGTGTGTGTGTGTGTGTGGCACATGGAGCTGTGTTTTCATGTACAGGGGATGGGGAGGGTTGTGTGGTTTTGTTGAGGCCCTGAAACTCCCTCATAGAGACCAGTTGTCAGTTCACTCTGTTTCCACCTACGAAACTCAGGAAACGAGACGCTTAACTGAGAAAAGGTGACGACTCAATAAACAGGAAAGGAAATGAGCTGTGGACAAATGTGCATCAACTTTATACACACAATGTTTGTATTTATAGCGATAACACCGGCAGTTTGGTCTCTCTCTCTCTCGTCAGCCTCACAGCAGAAACTGTGATATGTTAATGACCAACAAAAAGGATTGGGTAGAAATGATCAGTCTCTGTCAATATGAGTGCTCACATTTATCCTCTCACTTGGTTTTTCAGTGATGCTCCAAAATGACCCGCTAAACTTCAACTGATCATAAAAACCAAACTAGGATTTACACAGATAGAGTATGAATCGAATGCTGTGTTGTCCAGATGCCTCCAAGACCATAAACGACAAATACCACCACACACAAGGAGGGAGGGAGGAAAAATGACCTGCCTCTAAACACCAACCTGCCCACCAGGGAGACAATAAACTGCCTGTCCTGGATGTGAGAAATTGACCTGGCAACCAGGAAAAAAAATTGACCTACAGGCCAGAGACATCGCTCTGCCTCTGACAAATCAAACTACAGAGCAGGAAGAATTTACCTGTATACAATACATGTCTCCTTGATTGTGAAAAATCGACCTGCTGACCAGAAAGCTTCCATAAGTATGACAGGTTGTTGTTGGGACAGACTGGGGCTCAGTGTTTCAAGTAGTCCACCAGGTTGACAGCGTGTGTTGGGACAATGCTGTCAGCACCACAAAGACAAAATTCATTCTCTCCATTGTTTTTGTGTGTCAGAGACTGATATCTCAAAACCTGTGCAAATAAAACCAAAACTATCTCCATGACTACACATCGCACTATAAGTAAGTGAGACTAGAGGTATGTTCTTATGTAATTTGGGTGACCGAAACTTTAAGATCAGTTGAGGAAGGGAAGGTTGAGCCAAGCCATCTGTCAGTCCTCTGGCCTATCAGTACGCCAACTCATCAAGTCTCTCAGTAAGATTATGGATTCCACGAACACGACCTTCTGAACCTGAGAGAGATTTACAGCTTCGACCTGTGATCATGTATCTCATATAGATTTCCAAATGAAAATGGAAACTTCTACATCTCCAGAGTCAGGAAACCGGGCAGGAACCATCACTGCAGATCCGTCACAACAACCTGTTCCAACTTCTCCCCTCTGGTGGGCGCTACAGAGCACTGTACACCAAAACAACACACAGGCCGTCACTCTGATCCACAGCCAACACCAGTCACATGATATCAGGAACAATCCCTGTGACACAAACATCCACTGTACCTGTAAATTATATATTCTCATTGTTTAAATACAGTTTTTTATCATGTGCATGCTGTGCATACTTTGCACTCTGCACCATTGCACTGTTGTCTTACTGTCAACAAATGTTATTGTCATTATATATATATATATATATATATATATATAGATATATAGAGATATCGATAGATATCGATATATACACATAGTAGTTAAATGTTTAAGTTTACCTGGTTGAGCTTGTTGTCCTTGTTTTTTGATGTATGTCTATTTCTGTGTATGTACATTGAGATCAACAAAAAACAGTCAAATTACTTGTATGTAATATACATACCTGTCCAATAAAGCTGCTTCTGATTCTGAAGAATTTGAATATTAAATGCTGCTGACCCCAACCTCGATGGTGCACCAAACAGAGAGCATTAAAGGGAGTCAGACTGCTGGTGTGTGTGCTGGTGTGTGTGCTGGTGTGTGGCCTTGCCTTGCAGAGCAGAGGGTCGCTTTCACTTTACAACTGCTGTGTAAATGTGTTCAGAGATGTGTGAGACACTGAACAGGATAAAATGAGCTGCTGAGCAATTAGCTGCTCATCCCTCAGCTGACTGCTCTCACTAATTCTCCCCAACGCTGACTGAACAGCTCTTTGGACTCAACATGTTTTTGCTTTGATGCCGTCAGATGAATACACGATAATGAGACCATTTGTTTTTGTGATTGTGCTCAGTTTTGACAAAGTGCTGGATGATTGAAAATCTTTAAATCATTTTAAATCAGATTTAAAAGCCTGTTAAATCAACACGAGGTTGACTGATCAACATCCACCCAAATCAATAATGCAGAAAAATCTGAGTGAATCGAAAATAGCTCTTTCATGCACTAATTGTTTTGTTGAAGACTCTGGAGAAATCATCTCAGATTATATTTGCTGCTTAACCTTAACCATATCATAATCATAATCAAGCATGAGAAATAAACAGCCGAACAACACTGCAGATATGTGGCTTCCAATTAAATACAGGAAAAGATACCTGAATAGCTATAAAAACTCTCTTCCCTCAATCAGTGAATCTTCTAAACTCGAGACAAAAGGAGGCTGTGTTGCATGTATTTGAATGCACTTATGTCTGCACTTGTTTGTTTTATGCACTTTATGTCTGTTACAAATTGTATGTATTTTTTATGTGGCAGCCTTTATATCCGAGACAAATTTCCCCAGGGACAAAATAAAGTAAACTTGAATCAACAAAATGTGGAGAAACAAAATGCCAGAGATCTTTTTCTGACAGTGAGCGCATAATACGCAGTGAAAACAGGTGCTAATATTCTAAAAACTTAGAGAAACATATTGTAAATTATGAAAACAAGTGTCTGTTGTGACTCTGATTATGATATTAAGGCAGTTAAGGCATATACACAGACCTAGATCACATTGATTGTGATATTTAATTCATGCCACAGAAACGCCATAATACAACTGGAACATCTCACTCATATTCAGAGTAACTTTCCCTTAAAATCGAAGTAAATAGCTGAATCAAGAACCAGTTCGTCCAACAAAAGGTATTTACCTGTAAGTATTTTACTGTAAAGTGTTTTACATAGTGCTAACAGGTAATACTGCTGCAGTTTAGTCTCCGTCTCCTAATGTAACCAACAATTTGAAAGAAATCTAAAGTAGATATTGACAAAATTAGAGAGGGATATTTAAAATGCAGGAGATGATGGTTTTAAAGAAGAAGCACAATCCAGATACAGGTAAAGCTTAGATAGTGAAAGAGTAACTTGAACGTGGCTACCTGGAGAAAAAGATGTTACTAATAAAGAAGGAAATCTTAAAAATATAACAGCTCTCTAAAAACATGCAAAACCATCAGTATGGCTCCTTAACTCTCAGATCATGTGCTTGTGTCACTGCATTAGTGTATTACCTTCTTGCCTCCCATTCAAGAGCAATGTTACTGCACTTTTACTAAAAAGATCAAGAGTTCAAGAAGTTCAAAAGTTAACGAAGACATATAGATTATTCCAGAGTTCATCGAGACAGCTTGTCAAAATGACTCTCAGGTTTTGGGGCGTGAACATGACAAGAAAAAGAAAAAGTTGCATGTTGTGGCCCTGAAGACTAGTTTCATAAAAAACACTTAGATTTGGAGGTGTGGCTGGCTGAATTGCTGCAGCTTAGAAGTTTAGAAGCACGGAGGGGCCAGGTGCTGCTTTGCAAGTTCACAAAAATAACTGCTGGTTGGGAAAAGAGTGTTTTCAGGTGACTGGTCCAGCTGCAGTGTTGTTAGAGACCCTGAGAACCTGACGCAGGGCAGGCTCAAGGATTAAATTTAAACAGAGCAGTTATATACTGCATTTCACAATAAAGAGGGGACTCTGTAGAGCAGTGAGTCCCAACCAGGGGTACTTCTGCAGTTACCAGGGGGTACATGGAAAATTGTGAAGCTCAGCTAAATTTGAAAAAAAAAAAAAAGATTTGATAATATAATCAGCACAGAAGTACGATTACAAATTTGTGTGATGCTGATCTTTATAGTTCTTGTCACAGTAATTTACCAACTTTGGTAGTCTGACTGCACAAGACATGACTCAGTTTTCCACCAACCTGAGTCAACTGTAAGTTGATTAAGACTGCAGAAAGACTAGTTGGAAAAAGTCAAGTCAAATGCATGTATAAAGCACATTTAAAAATAACCCTCGTTGAACAAAGTGCTGTACAGACCAGAGCAAGTAGCTAAAAACACAAATAAATAACACTGATATAACCATCATTGCACACAGCTCATAGATACAAATGAACAACTCATAGACATTGGTACAAATGAAAAAAAACACTAGTGAATAAAAGAATGTTTTGAGCCTGATCTTAAAAGTGTCAATGGCAGGGACAGATCTGATAGGGAGGGGGATGCTGTTCCACCCCTAAGCTTAAGTTTTGATCACGGGACAGCCAGGAGCCCCAAGTCAGCCGACCGGAGGGACCTGGAGGTAGAATAAGGGGTTAGGAGGTCTGCGATATAAGAGGGGGGCAGCCCATTTATGGTTGTATAGACAAACAGGACAACCTTAAATCCAATTCTTTCTAAAAGACAAGAAAAGCTAAAAGTAAAGGTAATATAAATTATTGAAAGAACCAGTTTCTGTCACTCCAAATGGCAGGTAGTACATATGCAAACTTGGCCAAAACTATTAAAAAATACCATTGAAAAAACAAAACCATAAAGCCATCCCTTCTATCCAAGGGGTATGATAAAGGGTGACTTCTGATAGGGCTGTGTGGGTAGCAGCTTTGTTCACATGAAACCACAGATCACAGTGGAGAGAGGAGGAGCAGGAGCAGGAGCAGGAGGAGGAGGAGGAGGAGGAGGAATGAAGTGAGGCTTAGATGAAAACCGTAAAGGTTAATACGCTCTGTGAAGCAGCATCAGCACATGGACAGAGGGGAATGGAAAAAGAGGTTGGTGAGGGCAGATTGCTGCGTCACCTCAGTCTACACAGTGAGTCATGCCCTGCAGATAAGTCAGTGCGTTTTATGAATGGCCCCTAGTGACTCAGGGCTGGGAGGGGGTAGGGTGGGGGTATCTTGTCCCAGCAGAAAATGACAACAAACATCGACGGTCTGCACCAGAGGATGGATGAACCCACAACACACACTTTCAGCCACACACATACTCTCAAAGAATACCCAGCCAGCCAACATGAGGAATAAATTCTTAACAAAAACACACATGAAAAGTCCATCTGCAGCTAAAACCTTCTTTTCCTGTTCAGCTATAATGTCTCTGCAGAGTGTGTGGAGATGTAAATGTATGGTGAGGCTGAAGGGCGATAGGCTCACATGCTTTGAAGGACTCCTTAAAGCACCATGTTCGCAAAAGCCATGTCCAGGCTCTTATTAGCCAATAAAGACTCTGGCAGGGGGAGAGGGTTTTCCGCTACACTCAGATCAGCAAGGACAGGATTTAAAGTTCCGAATGCTGAGCTGTCTGGTCTCCCCCACTAACCGCTTCCCCGGTGATGGAGACGGAAAACATTTCTGGTGAAAGTCACCATCAGGATGCCCACAAGAATTGGAGCAAAGAAGTCAGGAAGTCAACACTGTGCAGGACGGTAAAAGCTCTCAGAAATATGTTAACACCACTTTGTGTAAGTGCAGTCAAAGATTAAATATTCCTTCTAACTGCGGTTAATGTTTCAGTTATGTATAAGCCATTTTACTGCAGCATACTGATCATCAAGCAAGACTGCGGGGATTTATTAAAGCGTCAGCTCACCCAAATACAAATATTTTCTCACTGAAACCTCCTCACCACTTTCTGCTGAAGAAATAGAGCTCATGAAATCTGTTGACCGAGTAGCGGGGTCCGTTTCTAAAAGCTGCGAGCAGCACAAACAAAACTGCATTTGCCTCCATTGTACTGTGGTGGAGGCAGAAATCAAACACAAAACGCTTCAAAACTAAAACGAGCATGGCTGGATACCACTTAATGTTACCGAGTTTCAATTTGGGTGAACTGACCCCTTCAATGCATGTTCTCCCCGTGTCCACGTGGGTTCTCTCCGGGCACTCCGGCTTCCTCCCACCATCCAAAGACATGCAAGTTAGGTTAATTGATGATTCTAAATTGTCCGTAGGTGTGACTGTGAGTGTGAATGTTTGTCTGTCTCTATGTGTCAGCCCTGTGATTGACTGGCGACCAGTCCTGGGTGGACCCCGCCTCTCGCCCAATGTCAGCTGGGATTTGCTCCAGCCCCCCGCGACCCTCTAAGAGGATAAGCGGTATAGAAAATGGATGGATGGATGACCCCTTCAACAGCAAGCTCAGTGAGTTAGCTGCCATCATCATCAGCGCTGCACTGCATGGTGTTATCTATCGTCTGAACTGCTATATTCACATGGACAGACTGTGGGATGATGGGCCCCTGTCCCGTTTCTTCTTCATCTTTGTTATGACATTTTGAAAGTCAGCTTCTGCAAACTATGGTGCCATATTTTGTCCCCTTATCCATTTTATTGAGTCTTTATTGTATTCGTTTCACTGTATTTATTGTATTGTGTTGCATTATATTGTATTGCGGCATTGTTTCGTACTTGTATCACATTGTAACGTTGTCCCATCTCGTTGTTGTTGTACTATTCAGATACTGTTTACTGTGCACGTAAACAGTATATGAATAGGTTCACTATAACAATATACTTGACTTAAATCACATTCCTAAACCAAACAGACGTGTTTTGTTTAGGCTTTTTTAAAATAATCACCAGGAAATAAAATCTTATTTATACTTGTATAGTACTTTTCTAATCCAGCTTTGAAAATCTCCTCACTTTGTGGCATCACTTTAAAAGAATGAAGGCAACATAAGCAGTATTTTATTTTGTGCAAGAAACTGAACCGGTAGTTAAGATTTTTATTTCCAAACTACCGTTTTTAAAAGGTCAAATAAAATTTGGGTCTAGTTTAATGTTGGATGGTGTGTTTGAGTTATAACAGAAAATGCAGAATTACCTGCCAGACAAACAAAATGCTAGTTTGAAGACACAGCTTGACATGTGAGATTTGGGTCAACAGAGACAGCTGAGGCAGATTTTGCATTTAATACTCTTTATTCATTATTTCCTCTTCAAACACATTTTCCTGATGTACATGTACATTTCCATTCAAAAGGAAAAACTCAAGTGAGGTAAAAGTGCTGAAAAATGAAATAGTATAATGGTTGTAACCATCAAAGTCATCGTCACAATCACAAAGCTGACAAAAAAAGCTCTTTTGCATTAACTATTTCAAAAAAAATATATATAGTGCGACAAATTTCATATTTTTCCCCACTTTAACTTGTACAGGCATCCCTTCATACACACATGCAAAACAAGCACACACATTCACGCATTAACGTAAACACAAATCTGCTGCAAAAAGAAATTCACAACTCTTCATACAGAAACTGTAGGAGAGCCTCCATCACATTCCTATGGTGTAAGACCACTAAATACCTAATCCACAGCTTGCTCTGCACCCCCTCCAGCAAAAAAATACATCTACAGGTGTCCTAAATTAATAAACACGCTGCACTAATAAACAAAGGCCCAAACAAGTTGGACGACCAAAGGCAGGGTGAGCGAGAGAAGCAACGGGATCAATAACACTGACAAGTTTACAGCAGAAAAAAAGTGGAGGCCACAAAATAAAAAAGGCAAAATACACTTCATCCTTTTTTTTCTTTACCCCCCACATTGTCCTTCACAAACAGGTCATACATCGACATACACACATCAACCCTGACGAACGAAGTGAAAAACGCACTCATCGAGTGGGGGAAGGTAAAGCTTTGATTAACAGGCACACGTTTTTCAGTCGTCAGGAAAAAAAAAAAAGAAAGACAATAACCGTAAACACATGAAGGTAAGGTGGGCTCAAAAAACGCAGAGGATTTACACTCTAGGCTGCGTTCACCATCGAAAACGCAAAGTTTTTGTTTGTTGCATTTTCTTTGACCTCGCTAGCAACTACTTTTAGTGAGCGATGTCAACAAAGAAGCCCGAGAAGAGACTAGTCGGCGCCACGCTCAGCAGACTTCAACCTGCAGCCGTGAGCAGCAGCGTGACCGGGCTGCTGGTTTTGAATGTCTCTCCATGCTTTGATAAACCGATTTATAGTCACTCAGAGGAGATGAACAAACTGGGGAATGATTTGAGGCTCTGGGCTGCCATTTTCTGAAGAGGGAGTTTAGCACTAAATCAATGTTTTGCCCCCTGGCTTTCAAACACAGCAGAGATCATCTTAGGGTTAAGAGTCTGGTGATAAATCCAGCTGTTAACACTGAACTAGGAGAGGACCGTCCACTGAGTGATAAGATTTCAGAGCAAATGGATGCACAGATAAAAAACCCGGCGCTGCTGTCGGGCTGTGGCAGGTGGAAAGTGTGCTGCTGGCTACCTCAACCTTCAGGCATGATCTACTCTAATAAGAACCTGTAGTTTGGGTGACAAGAGAAGAGTCAGAGTTACAATTAATACAAAGAGAAGAAAAGACACAAAATGAAAAGGTGAGTATCAATGTCAAGGGCAGATTAAACCCATTTACCCTCCCAAAATAAAAAACAGACAAAACAAAGCCCTCAAAAACACATTATGTCCCTGAGAACAAGCTCAACTCCCTCCAGCAATTGACCACATTAGCTTATTTACATTCCTCTCAGGTGGCTGGGTTTGGAGTAAAACAAGGCCTCTTTAAAGTGCTTCTGTTAGTATGGGGTCTCTGCTGGGTGACCTCCAGCTACTGTGCCACAGTATGGCCCGTCAGTGCACTTTTAGGTATTGCTTTGGTTTGGATGGGGACAAAACTGTCAGCAGTCCACTGAGTTAAGGGTGTAAATACATGTCTGTTTAGAAAATCTGAATGAATCAAGTTGGATTTCAAAAAGGCATTCAGGCAAGACTGAAGTCAACATGGCTGCCAGTGACAACAAGGCCCAAACTTGGCTGTGACAGGAATGACTAGACAGATGGGTTGCATGGAAAAGTACAGATTGTGACTGAAACTAAAAAGGAAAAAAAACTATGGGAAAAGAAAAATACCAAAAATTCAAATTCAAACCAAAATGATGTTGCTCCCCAACCAAAAATGTTATGTATTCGCCCATAAACTAGTATCCAATACAGCAATGACAGTCTTGTATAAATGAAGCTCCACAGAGTTTAATGGGGCTGAAACAATAGCTTGCGAACCCTTTCCCTCCTGACCACCATTAAAAAAAACAAAAACCTTTAAAAAGCCAAATCACTCTCCAAAAAGTCAAAAGGCACTTGAGTGCTTCAGCTGCTGGTTGGAAAGGGGACTTTGGTCCAGAGCGAGATAGTTGTGTGGCACCTCATTTGTTGTTAAAGACTATGGCAGTTTCCATACCAAAGTTCAGCAGCTGAGCCAGCAGAACATGCCCCGACCCCAGGGTGTGACCTGCCGAAGAGGCTGAGCTGACCTTCCCCTAACATTTCTCTAAACCAGCCAGGAGTTGCGAGCCAGCCAGATAAAAAGAGGTTCCTGGTTATCTGGTACAAACACGAGCTGCAGTGAGACGAGCAGCAAGGCAGTGAGTAGGAATAAGGAGGGCTTCTAAGGAACTGAGGGGCGAGGGGACACACAGCACCTGCCACTTGTTTAACAGCAACTTTTCTCCTCTCAATTCTAGATGCTATGACGTCAGGAGGGGGACAAGGAGAGTCTCAGCTTAGGCCATTTGCTAGTAATGCCACAGTGCAAGAGTTCAAAATTAACAGCTAATAATAGGCTCGGCTAGAAATAGAAATTCATAGGTTTGAGTTGGGGGCAACTCCGTCACAGCTGGTGGAGGGGTGACATGCTGGCGTTTCTCTAAACATACCAATTGCACTCGCTGGCGTCTTGTCCTCCCATGACCACAAAAGGGGTTCAAACACTTCATGGTCCCAGCAGACACCGGATGAAGAGGACAGGAAGTGATTCAGCTCCCACACATGTAAGGTGGCAGGGCCGCAGCTGCTGCTCGCACACCCATCCCCTGTTCCGACGGTACCTCCCCCAGGACAAAAAAAAAAAAAAAGAAAAAAGAAAAGAGGATAATTATAGATGGCCTGTAGTTTGAAAGCCAGTCTCTGAGCTGCATCAGATGAGGATCCCATTTCAGGGCTGCTGTCGAGCCTGCAAATGGTTGTGAGGGGCGATCCTGTCGGCACACCATGTGCTGCTCCTTTTAAGGGAAGGGACAGCCGGTCGGCCTGCCACTTCAGGACTCCCAGCCAGCTCCTGCTCCAGGCAACGAGGCCAGCCGCTGCTCTCAACGGGCCCCATGTCCACTCTGGCCCGTCAGTCAGCCTCCCACAATAGCCAGAGGATTGTGACATCTGGAGGTCACTGGTGAGGCTTTGGAAGTGACTTAAAAAACAAAGGGAAACAAACTCCTCAGACACACAGGAGCCCGTCAATCTGAGGCCTAAACTGTCTCACTGCAGATTTCTACTCAAAGCCGGTCTCGACTGAAAAGTACAGAGCTGAGTAAACTGGATGGGGGGGGAGCTCGCCCTACACTGAAATTCACAGTGGAAAATAAAAATACACACATTTTCTCTTGCATCGTTTACAAATATCACAGGCACTGACGGCATAATCGAGAGCACAAATGTCAGAGCTAGTTACATGTCAAAATGGATTAAAACAAATTGACTCCTCTCGCTTCCCCTTCATTTCTGATGTGAACAAAGTCATCAGTGTACCACCTTTCTTCCCTCCCCAGTGAACCAAACTTTTAAACACTGGTGCTGTTTTTTTTTTGGGCCATCACCCATTATAGTACCCCTTCCCCAATACTTAATTTTTCAATATTTTCTGTTTTTTTTCTGCCTTTTCACATTTTATTTTATTTATTTATTTTTTTTAAATCACAGGAGAAAACCAAATTCAAGGCTATGACATTTTCTTCTTCCCTTTCTTCAAAAAATAGCCCGTACTTAAATTATTGGGGGGTAAACCTGGAGGTTAAGGCACAAAACAACTTCATTAAGAATAAGGTTGATAAACAGGGAAACAAGCAAACATGATGAGAAAGAAAAGTCTAAACACTTAAAATGATCACTTTCTATTCAATGACCTAGACACCTCTGTAGATAAGGAATGAGAAAGGATTCCAAAAAACAAAGCAAAACACTTGTTCACTTAAATATAACTGTGCCTTGAGAGGAACATAGCATTTATTGCCTCAATATTTTTTTTTTTGGGGGGGGGGGTTATTCCTTCTCTTCTCAAAAGCAGCAGCAGCGATCCCCTCTTGTACATCCTTCCACTCGTTTTGTCAGTTACATGGCAGCCATGTTGGAATGTTCTGGTTAGACACATAGTAGTTGCTGAAGTTGTGGTCTCGGACATAAGGCGCTGGCTGATAGTAGCAGGTGACGCAGGACGCGTCGGGGATAGCGTTCTGCTCCGCCAGCACTCGGAAGGCCATCAGCGAGATGAGGTGGAGGGTCTGCCGCCGCTCGTGGCCCATGAGGCACACCGTGCTCTCGTTGACCACTCGCCGCAGGATCATGAGGTAGTCGTACTTGCTCTTCTCCTCGCCTATGAAGTGGCTCTGGAGGTAGGCCTCCACCTTGCGCTGCTGCTCACCGATGTCAGGGAAGTCAATGAAGAAGCGTGAACACATGTACCGCTCAAGGCCCTTGAACTCCTCCTCGCTGGCAGGCCGAAAGTCCCGCACCAGCAGATTGCAGTATTTCAGCAGGCCGCCACCTCGGATCTCCTCGGGCCGCTTGGTGGCGATGAGCTTGTTCCGCAGGTGGCTGAGTGCCATGCTGAAGTCCCCGTACACGCTTTCCCCACTCACAGAAGGGTAAAAGGCCTGTGACATGGGCGTCTCTGCCAGCTCGTAGTAGGAAAGCATGGAGTCCAGCACAATCTGAAAGGAGTCCACACTGAACTCAAACTGCCGGCGTATTGAGTCCACAAACTTCAGCTCCACATTGCGGCCGTTATTGTTGGAGAGGGAGATGAGGCTCCAGCGGTCCTGCTCTGTGTTGACCTTCACCAGCTTCTGGACATAAGCCTCTTTGAGAGTCATGGGTGTAATTTTCTCTTTGTTCACACCCTCAGGCAGGAAGTCCAGCAGGGTGCCCAGCACCACATCCTTAATGAGCCTGAACTCTGCCTCGTGCGGCAGATCCACCCTGAAGATGACGTCCAGATCCTTGTAGCTCCAGCCAATATCCTGCACCAGTACGTGGCTGGCCGTGGAGCCATTGAGCCGTACGTCCTTCACCCCAATACCGCTCAGCTCCAGGCGGGCACGCACCCGCGCCACAATGTCTTTCAGCCGCACCTCTAAGGTAGGGAAGTTCCCCCGTCCATGAACAGGCACAACCTCTGTCAGAACTTCATTCAGCCGGCTCACCTGCTCCCAGGTCAGGGCACTGACAGAACAACTCTTTGATTCCTCCTTGTTATCCATCTTCTCACAAAGTTCAGATTAACTAAAATGGCAGGAGAAGAAGAAATGCGTTAGTTACGGCTTTCAAACCTGACACAAACTAAGCAAAATCTACAAATTAGACCATTTTTTAAGAATTTTCTTTCACAACAATACAAAAATACCAAAGCAGATTTGGTTTAATTGTAACAATGAATGTCAAACACAATTCCAATACAATCACAAGTCAATTTAATAACCCAGAAATATTTGCTTGCCAGCTTTTAAAAATATATCTCATGAAAACAGTTGACACACACACACACACACACACACACACACACACACACACACACACACACAGAGCCCGCGAGCCTTCTAGAACAGCGAACCGCACGAGCCTGGCTTTTATTCCAGAACCGCTGAGAGAGAAACACCGAGCCGGCTTAAAGTGCACCCGAACCCCCAAATAACCACGTCCGAAAATCAGCCGCGGCAACACAAATCGCAGCTACGCACGTTTCGTCAAAAACACCATTCGCCAGTGATCATTTGTTCCAGCCGACCTAGAAAGATTCACCCGTCACGAACGCAACGTCCGAGTTCTGGTGCTAACCGCTAACTGCCAACGTAACATTTTCAAACGAGCGACGTCGCCAGACTGGGCTTTAAAACACTAACGCCAGCCACGACGCGTTAAGTCCGATCCAACGTCGGTCCGTAATTCAGCGAAACTACGTACTATAAGTTTGGAACGATCAATAAAAATGAATCTATTAAACATCCTTTCTAACCGGTGTCGGGTTTTTAAACTGGGTGAACTTACAGCGAGCGAGGCGTTACTTTTCCTAACTTGCGGAGCTAAAAACGCACAAAACAAGAGACGAGCGTTACGTACGTTTCCAGAAGCGTGCTCCGAAATCATTCAATCACGTCCGACAAAGACAGAAAAAAAAAAAAAAAAAAAGAAGATGTTAACTTGAAAACTCGTGCAGACGCCTCCACATAACGTTGATCCGCTGCGTTTGAACCAGTGTGCTCGCCGGCTGGAGACACGCCTGCTTTATAAAGCTGAAGCACGACCCGCTGGAGCAGATGCACAGCCGTGGCACGACACAGTCCCTCTCAGTCTATAGCGGCGCTGGCATTCGCGATTTTAAAAGGACGACGTTACCCACACATGGCGCTGCATAAATAAAGCAAAACACTAACTTCGTATATTTACCCAAAAGTCCAACTTTCATCATCAGCAGATCACAAAGTCGTGAAATCGTCGAGTTTGGTTGTACCAATGCGCCGAGCGAAACGTCTGATTGGTCGACGAGGTTTTCGCGTTGCCAAGTAACCGGGGCGGTCTCCAGGCAGGCGACGTTCTCTTTTGCTGCGTTCAAAAGCAGCAGGTTGTTTTGTTAATGTCGCAGCTCGTTAGAGATTCTGCCGATTTAATTGCACTTTAAAATGTTCTTGTCAGATTCTGATCGTAATTTTGTTGCTCCAACGTTGTACAAATATATAAATAAAGATTTATTTAAAAAGGGTAAAAAAAAATAAAAAAAAACACTCAGAGACGTTAAAGTGAATAAAAAATTACAAGTTTACCACCAGGCCCTGAAAGTGTCAATAACAATAAACAGTTATGATATTTTGTATATATACATAATATGTATATAGCCTACCAGATTAATGGTAAATATCAATTTATCATGAATGCATCCAAAACACTAAATACACTCACTAGTCAGGTTATTGTCTTGAGAGACGTTTCTAATATTTGGTTTTTATGTATCTAATACCTTCTCCGATGTCAAATGAGGACAAAATATTACAAACACCTCTCACTATAACACACAGCAGAAGCAAAAGCAAACTATATTCTTTAAATTCATCCTAAAGTTGAATTAACACATCTTGGAAACCGTTTAAACTCAAACAGAACATTATAACCTGTATAGACGGCATTAGTTTTCGCTGGGTGTACCTAATAAAGGAGTTAATGTCTTCCATTACACCTTGCATTGGTTTTTCTATTAGTCTAGTTCAAGCGATAGGCTATTTTTCAGTGACTGATGACCGCTTGAATCAAAACTATTTGGTAGGCCTACAGTGTGGTCACATGATATCTCCCAATTTCTCTCTCAGCTGTTTTATTTAGATTTCTTCTTGGCAGAAAACGGTTCTAATGAAAGCAGTAAGTGTGGTCTCAGTCATGTGGTGTACACTGGTCTGTGAAAACCAGAGCACAGGTCACCAGGTGTTATCTTGTACCAGAATTATCGAAGCCATAATCATTATATGTCTGAATAAGTTGTCATCAAACAACAGTGTGCTTATGTACAACTGCACTCAGATGTTCAGTGTATAATGCGGAATCCTTTGTATAGGGTTAGGGCTGTATAAATCTTGTGGTATGTTCTGGAAATGGAAGGACAGGAAGCAAGAGACTCAGCCCCTTATGCTGATGGTCCTGACAGGCCTTTCTAATACACAGGAAAACACTGCAGGAGGTCTGGGTGAACGCCACTGACATAGCAGTGGGAACTCTCTCGTAGATTTCTATGGAAGAAAGTTCATTTCATTCAGTCATTTCGCTAGAACACAAAACACTGTTGTAAATCTCTTTCTGTTGCACACACACACACACACACATATTCTACCTTGACAAACAGCACAGCTGCCCCCGTGACACACACTGGAAGTGAGTTCTTCCCTCACTAAGCCAGGGGTGTATTATTGTGAATGAAGGAAACTACGAAAGGTATGTGAGTGTGATGGTTCTTTGGAAAGCAGAACGCAGGAATAGACCACAGAATCCCCCTGCAACAATAAGAGCTTATTGCCTTGTAAAGGTGATTTTATTTTGAAACAGAACAGCTTAAGGTTATCGTACAGGACAAAAACAAAGCAGGTTATTGAAGAATTTAAGCACAACCAATGGAGTAGAAGTAGTGAAACATGTTTGAGAAACACATAAAATGGTGTGAAAAGTATGTACTCATTAGTATACCCCAAATACAGGCACTATTTGTGTGTTCTCACATGCAAAATTGTGGCCACATTTGACACTGATGGGCACGTTGATAAAACCTAGTGTCACAGTATTTGTAATTTCATATTGTGATATCCCGATATTTTCATTGTCATAGTGTACATAGATCCAAACAAAACCATATTTGGAGACAAAACAAAATATTGGGTTGGATTAAGATGCTATAATGAGTGCAGGGTTTTTGGGCCAATTAATCTCCTAGTCAGGGACAGGGCCAGAGAGGAGGCCAGTGGTGCTGACAGCACAGATCTCTGATCTACACAAGCTGATAACTCGCAGGTCAAACACAGAGTGTTTGTCAGTGTAACAGGCTGGAGGATCAATTTACTTGTCTTTTAAAAACTGGGTCTGTAGTTGATTTCTCACTAAACTGTGTCGCTATTAACCGACCAGGTTATCACTGTGTTCTGTGTTTTACTTAACATCCAATGTATAGCTACTGGTCAGTTAATATTGAAAATTACTTAGTGTTTATTTGTTTTTACAAAACAGGCCCCAATAAAGACTTTTTGTGCCAAGTTTGTGCACATTGGAATACAAATAGGAGGCTGACCAGTGAGGTGACTGGTTAGGCTACTTCCGTTAGCACCAGGTGTCTATATAAGAAGCCAAGCCGACCTGCTGATGCTTTTGAGCCAGAATATAGTTGCAGTCATGACTGAGAGACCACGAGGGGTGCTTTTTCCCCCCGTGTAGCTTTAGTTTGCATAGGCACACACAACTCAGTACAAAACACAAGACTTTGCTCTACAATTCATTTATGTAGTATTAATCCATACTTTTAATGCGATTAAGGCAGCCTGTAATAAATGGGTGGTGAATGATACTTGTGATCTTCTGAACAGCACCAGAATTTAAAGATCATTTACCTTCTGTGCTTTTTTAGCTGCCAGTTTGGTACAATATTACACACAGACTGTGAGTTTATAGCTTCTCTCTTGGAATAATGTGGTCCATCAGAGCTGTCAGGACATTTTTTATTCGATTCCAAACACAGTCTCCTCTGGTTAATCAAAATATTTTGTTCCGTTGTGTCGAGGGTTATATTGGGAAGTTTTCAGATTTGCTGCTTACATGCAATCATGATCAGACGACAGTAGTATTATTGTGCACTGAATGCGACCGTTCCAGTGATAGGAATAATTGGGGCTACATTTAGTTGTAGTACATACATTTGTCAAATGTGCCTCTTAAAAAGTTAACAATGGTGTCAAGTATCATGTTATCATCTCAGGCAAGTTTGCTTTAGTTAGAGTGTCAACATCTTTTCTAAAGCTGTGTAATGGCTGCGAATGTTGAAGTGTGTTTTCTGTTTGACTGGAAAACGTGATGAGGTATGTTTAGATAGCTGCAGGAAACACACACACACACACACACACACACACACACACAGGAGAGTTGGGGGTTACAGGGACCGGATCTGACTTAAGATGGAGTTTCTCGCAAGAGCTTTTTCCTTTTCTCTGCGGTGTTGGGAAAACGAGGAGGTGAGATGAAACCACTGATCGACAGTGTGGAGCTGGAGCCATGTCAGTTGTGGTTGTGTGTGTGTGTGTGTGTGTGTGTGTTGCGGGGGAGCCCCTAAGAGAGTGGGTTGTACATCAGTGTTGGTGAATCAGCAGCAGCACTGATAGGAAACTAGTAGACCAGAGGGGATTTCCTCCCCCTGTGTGTGTGTGTGTGTGTGTCTGCATCATACTTACATACATTAAAACTGATATTATAGTTTACACAAGCAACATTCAGCTTTCATCATGTCATCATAACAAACGGATGTAGAAATACTGTACCTATGAAGGATGGGACTCAGATCCAGACTCTTCTTGAGCATTTCTGAATAAGTTTTCATTTGAGCAAAGAGGAGGAAGGTGTCAGCTGGTGAGGATGGGGGGGGGGGGTTGACTTTATGGCAGCACATCTATGTGATGAAGGCTGATGTGACAGGAGGATTATATATATAAATTCCTCATAGTACAGCTCTGAGATCAGGCCTAATCATCACTGTAGCTGAAAACTCACATGTGCAGTAAAGGAAACCATGGGCTGCAAATAAGAATGATTCTTTTCAAGAATTTATTAATCTATAAGATGTCAGAAAATATCAAAAATACACATCGTATCTTCAAATCACTTGTTTTAGTCCAAAACCCAAAGATATTCAATTAACAGTGATTTAAATGAGAAAAGCAGCAAATCCTCACATATGAGAAAGCTGGAACCAGCAAATGTTGGGCAGTTTGTTTGTCGTTCTTTTCAATCTGCTAATTGATTAACCAAGTAATCATCTAATCCTATGGGCTGATAGTATTGGCCAATTTTGGCTTATAAATAACCTATCATATTGCCAAATATCTTGGCCGATAAGTAACTGAAAAGCCCTCGATATGTCTGAGGTCATTTAGAAACACTATCACGTACTTTGACAAGTTTATTTTTCAACTCTGAAATGTCACTCATATATTGGTCAAACCTCTAGTAACCAAATTTAACGGATCCTCATAAAATATGTTGCATATACAGTATGTATGTATCTCATGTAGTTATGTAAAAAAAATTTATATATATATATCAGCCAATATATTGTTATCAGACTCTTTAAACTCGCAAATATCAGCCTCAAAATCCCAGTGTGGTTCAGGCTCCAGTTTCAGGACTAAACAGACTCAAAGAATAAGATATGGGTTTCATTGTAGCTATAAATATAGACAGGAACATGAAATATATGTTATGTATAAAACATCTTTTTTAAAAAGTACAAAAATGTTAAGTTATTCATAATTTGTCTGAGGTGTAATGGACAGAATCAAAGTGTATTGTTTATGAATACACCGGTATGTGCATCGTCTACCTTTGCCATGATGTTAGGTTTATGCTTATTTCCTGGCCTGGACAGAGCATTGCCAAGACCAGACGTCGTGTTAGAGCTGTCGACACATGGCCTCAGGGTGTTTGATGAACTGTCTGGACGTACATTGACCTCTGACCTCTGAACCCCCGGCTGACCAGAGTGGGCTGACAGGCAGGGAAAGCAGAAGCAACTTTCAGCAGGTTGTTCTGACTTGCATACCGCAGCACCACATGTGAGGTGGGGGAGTGGGACAGTGTTTGTGACTCCCCCATCATATGCACTACACCCTGAACACATGCATTCTGCTTCATTACACAGTTTTCAAAAATAATTTCTCCTACAAAACACAAATATTACCCAGTCAATGTGAACATGTTGCTGTCCGAGGAAAACAGCGGTGGAACAATCTGATATTAGTGCTCAAACTGGTGACCGGCTTCCCACCCTCAAATACTGACATGTGCGGGGTTGGTGATAGTAGCAGATGGAGATTGCCCAATTGTCATGGGAATGTTTCCATTTCTCGTCCATGTCAGTTTAAAAGTTGAAGATAAGGATATGAATCTACAGTTAAAATGACAACTGGCAAACTCCGTCTGCTGATAAAGATCATGTGATATGATCGAAAGCTCCAGAACAGCTACGAAATAGGATTGTTTTGTCAACTGCTGTTTCAAAAGTCAGAAATGGACTTTAGACCTCATCCTGATGCGGTTATGGCATTTGTGTTGAGGAGAATTTTAATGGATGCGACTTTAATGCCTCAATCCTGATAACAGAGGACAGAGGATCTTTTTTTATTTTTTATTTTTTTTTATTTCCTGTTTTAATCTGACTGAAGTGCTATGGATGTTTGGATGATTTTCACAATGGACTTTCACTGCCAGCGCTGCACCTGGTCTCTAACGTTCTCTCAGGGGAACATAGTAAATAGAAAGGGACCAACACAGACCCCCCCACCAACTCTCTCACACACACACACACACCCACACACATACTGTATATAGGCACACAGAGATACAGAACACATACCTGTGCAGTGCAAATACACACCCACATACACGAAACACACACCAAGTGACTCATATGTGATAGAAATGCATTTCAGCTGTATATTCCGGCAGAGCTACAATAGCTGCCCGTCTGCTGGGAGCAAAGTGAAAAATGAGGGGTGAGTGGGGGGTGAAACTACCGGCTTTAAAAAAAACGAGACAGCCTCGACTCAGCTAAAGTCCATTCACCTCCGCTGTATTGGCGTGGAGGCAGACATCTCAAAACCTCATCACACAAAACTCAAACTCCCTGCATGGCTAGATACCACGGGAGGTTTAGTCAGGATATACTCCTTTTTGTAATTTGGGGTGAACTAACCCTTTAATGATTTGGCGACTGTATAATGAGAGGCAGTGGAGTAGTAGGGGGAGGATGAATGGAGCAGAAAGACACAAAGGTAACTAGAGTTTGAAACCGAGGACGTGGTGGGTCGGGTGGTTTGTTACTGTTGACGGGAAAGCACCTATGCAGAAATTACAGTGTAGGGAGTTAAAGACATTAGGTCTTTCTGAAGAACCACTCCTCTACAAGTGGGGGAGACCAGATGCACTCTGAGTTATTACCTGCTCACTGTACATGGTGAAAGAAATCATCGAGGCTGGATTTCCAGTTAAATTGTGACGCTTCCTCTCTCCACAGTACATTTCCCCTGGGAGTGAAACGAGCTGAAATGCAGTGGTCATTAGAATTTTATTCGGGAAGTGCTGTTTTGTTTGCCAGAACGCACACTAACTTGTTTTGCTACACTTGTGAGGACTTTGTGTTGGCTTGCAGTGATTCCAAGGACAGTCTAAACTTAATCCTGCAATACTTTTTTGGACACACTTGGTGGCATTGCAACAAGCTGTAAACACAACATAATCGCCTTATAAAGTAAACAGCAGCTTAGGTACCCATCCGGGAGACACAAAGCAACATTAGCATTCATTTGGAGTCCCCTGGTGATTAAAATAAGTCCAATATTCACTGTAAATGCTACATGCTAGTCGCTAATTTTGTCTCTCTGCTGTTTGGTGCAGAAACGTACTAGGCACGTCAGTTTCTAGAGTTTGTTTGTTGAAAACAGTGGCTGCTCAAAAATGACGCTGATGAGAACGGTGAGACTCAACCAAAACAGTAAAGTCGTGAGTCGAAAAACAAAACAACCGAGCTCAGAGACACTAAAAAGCCTCCATAGAGCTGAGGGCAGCTGCAGAGACAAGCGATCTCTTTCACATTACACACTGACTGTCTTCCTTGTCCTCTTTTTTCTCTCAGGCTTCTCTGTGCTGGACCATCAGCCTTCCTGGGACCTCTCTCTCTCTCTCTCCACTGGCTGTCGGTGCCTCATTCCAGATGTTTTAGATCTGGATCTTCATCCTCCAGGAGATTCAGCCTCTCCTCTCGTCCCTCTTTCTCCTTCTGTGTGTGTCTGTTCCTTTTCTCCTATCTGTGTGAATGGTGTGCTTGAGTTTTGCCTCTTGCGTGTTTGTGTAGTCTGTCCTCTTCCAGGTCTCCGTGGTGGAGAGGAGGCCGTGTGGCTCAGGTCTGTTTGGTGACACCTGGAGTTGTCCGACATCCTCCAGGATCCATATTCTTCATATACGTTACAATATATTTATAATTTTGTCATCATGATTGTCCATACTGTACTTTTTACTATGTTGGTCTATTCTGTACACGACATCTATATTCCTGTGTCCCGTCCATATACCCGCCCAAACCAATCACGAGCACACCACAAGTTGTCAATCATGACGTCACTCCCCCTTTTTACAGCATCAAACAACTAAAATTAAAACCAGACTTATCAGAAATATTAACACTTGAACAAACATCAGTGTGATAAGAACTACCTAAAATGACAGAAACCATCTTTTGGAACATTTTATTTGACATGTACTTTGACTTTTCAGTTTGGCCCATGTCCCATCCGCTAACATGGAGGAGGCGGGGCTTATGACCTATACTGCAGCCAGCCAGCAGGGGGCGATCCAGATGTTTTGGCCTCACTTTAGGGGAGCCGTCATGTCGTGCATCTTTATACACACTCTATGGCCACGACATCCACAAAATGCCTTGATTGCTGCTCAACAAGAGAAGAATGGAGGGTCTCGCTCCACTCGTTCCCCGCAGCACAGCTCACTCGACTGAAGCTGCGGTTTCAGTTTATTCAGGTTAACAAATAGACGCAGACATTCATTGTCCATCCATCCTCAACACTCCCACGTCTTCGTGTCTCTGCTGTGCTAGTTGTTAGGTAACAGTTTTCTACGGTAAGTGACAAACTGTAATGTTAAACATGATAAAGTAAGTGTTTTGGGGTAGAGGCCAGGGTAGGTTTCTGGTTCACCTTCTTACACTAACACACTGAAAAATTGTTTTCAGGTATCTCAGGTGTTTAGGCTGGTTGTAGTACATAATGTGACCTCCACGATGGAACACAGTGTGTTTGCTGGTGGATTTCTGTTGCAAATAAAAGGCCTCTGTTGATAGAACAAAATATCCCTGTGTCTGTGTGTGTGAGGTATTGTTATTTTTGCTGCCATCTGCTTCCTGGCTGTGAAAATATCTAGTATGTATGGAACTACACCCTCTGGCACATATAGACGTCCTGAATTAAGTATTAAGGTGACGACAGAGTGGCCATCGTGATGCTCTTGTTTAGGGATGAACTGCAGCAGGTTTGTGAGGCGTGTGTTTTCTGTGGTTGAGAACATGGCTCAGTCTACCTGAACTGTGTGTGTGTGTGTGTGTGTGTGTGTGTGTGTGTTCATCCTGTTGTGCGGCCGGAGCTCTGCCACCTGCTTCTCTTAGGCGCCGTGCCAGCTGAGAAGTGACTCAGTGTGTCCAGGCCACGCATAGGTAAGCAGCTCTGGCCATTAACACATTAAACACACACTCAGACACACAAACACAAGTGATTTGCATTTACATGGATGCACATATTGTACCCATGAAAGCAAACACACACACACACACACAAGTGCCATTAAAGGTTCCACTACGTCTGCTGACGAAAACATGCTAATCTTTTCAGAATGACTCAGTCGGAGGGTTAAAAGCTCTGCGCTTCCTCTGACATCAATTAGTTGTTGTTGGTTATCAGAGGGCACATTACCCCCCCCCCCCCCACACACACACACACCTCCCCACCCCATCCCTTCTCCATATGCTCATTATTACATGGCCGAACCTCATCTGAAGGTCAAATTCGGCTCCATGACCGCATCTGGCTGGTGCACTTTTACGATGCTTACGGTAGCAGTTAAAGAAAAAAAAAGTTTTCCCTTCTTCATCTCCTCACCAGTGATTTAGGTTTCCCTGCTGAGTCACTTCCCAAATCATTTATTGAATTGAATAATATAAACAAGACTCCACTGTGGAAAGACAGACCCGAAAATTACTTGGTGTTCTTCCTCTCAGAGCAAAAGACAACTGTAAAGTTCTGTTCTATAAAACATTCTGGGCAGTTTCCTATGGAGGGAAACCCCGTCTGTCTGCTGAGAGTGGTCACTGACAGAGAGCTTGTTTCCTACTAAAACCATAATCCAGGGAGAGAAGTTCAGTGGGCTTGGAATAAAAATTGGCAAAGACAGCATGTAACAGAGAGAGAAGCATTAGCAGGGGATGAAATTTGCGGAGTGACTGAAAGTCTGAGAGAAAGTGACAGAGCTTTTAATGGTCTCAGCGCAATGTTACTGGTGTTGAGAGGAGTCGGCCTGTCTGTATGTTGGCTGACTCGCTGTATTTACTTCAGCAACCCCCCCCCCCCCAACAATCAGTTTTTCCAATAACCTCACTCCACAAAGAGGCAGAGAGGGATCTGTCCCCACAATAGATGGACTCACTCACTCCAGTTAGTTTTTTTTTCTATTTTTAAAACTTCTAACATCAAGAGCACAATGGAAACCAGACTGTGACTCAGACGTGTCATTATAATGCATTTTTAATCCTCAGTTAAAGTGAACTTAAGTGAAGTCATGCAAACAGAGGCACCAGATGAGAAAACACTCTTATAGGTGGATTTGTAAGGCGATAAGAAATGACCTATTTCATTGTTCAGGTTGGATGACTCGTTGGCAAGCAGCAGCTAAATTAAACCCAAAACATCCCAATTTAATCCAGACTTTTTGGGAGGCGCCCCTGACTCATCACCACATCACTCTCCCTTCACTCTCAGAACTGCTGATTGTTCCTCTCCCGCTCTCTGTCTTCATGTAAACAGTTGAGAAAGTCCAGGATTACGGTCGGCCTCTGTCTTCCTGCTGTCTCCTCTATTCCCTCTCTGTCTGAACATACTGAGGCCATTCACTGTTAGCTGCTGCAGGGCCAAATCAAGAATATGAGTAATTTTAGCTCTGGTTCAGCGGGCTAAAATGTCTGGGAGTCAGCCGCAATGCTGTTAACAAAGCGAACGTGTTGAAATGACATGCAAGGAATGGAGCGGATTACAGAGGCATGATGGCACTGATTGCAAACATAAAACCATGAATCACCACAGAAACAGTTGGAGTTATTAATGTTCTGTGTACATCACCATGTCGCAGCTCTCATTTAGGGAATAAATAAAAATAAGCTAATTATCAGAGAGGAAACGACTGATTGTTCTTTGCTAACATCTAACAAGTTGTGGTTAGTTTAAGAAATTTCCTGTGACTGATGGAAACCGGGCGGTGGTTTTTCTGTGACAATTTTTGGATGCCTGATCATTGTGGTTGTGATGTAAGTGCTAAATGTCATACAGTGACGCTACACTACTGTGGTAGTACGACATACGCTTTGTGTCAAAGTACAGCAGGCGTTGTTTCCCTGAACGGAACAGGATGCTATGTTCACACCCATGTAGCACCTTGTGTAAAACTGCCCAGAACTGAAAGCTGTAAAACCTATAATATAGATTCTTCTTTTTTTAAATTATGGTGGATAGTGGCAGCTGTTTCCTGATTTACTTTTGAAACACAGCTTTTCAATATTTGGAAAGTGTGGTGTTACGTGCACAGAGTGTGACTATTTAAACAGAACAGTGTTTGTTTTCAACCTGAATAATCTGTTACAGTGGTGACAGAAGGAAACTCAGAGTGCATTAGTCTTCACAGCCATTCTAGCGGACACACTGCTTCCACACCTGTATGTGTCCTGAAATGAAGTGATAATGTATGAGCATAGAAGTAAGATATAGTTTTAACCCCCATAAACTTTTCAGGAACAGCTTCTAAAACGTTTCTGTCTCGTTGGGGACTTCCAGAGCTACTGTTGCTTTGCCTCAGCCTGAAAGCTGCTTGGCACGAGGATGAATTTAAGGAAAGATGAAGCTTTTTAAATTTCAGTGGGGAAATCGGGTCACTGCAGCAGCTGAACGAGTTAAATTCAGCAGAGAAAAAGGTACAACATAATAACAAGCAAAAATGTCATAACTTGATATAATACATGCAATTAAACAAAACAGGGCAAATGAAGATAATAATGTTAACATATGAGTGGTTACGTAAATGTAAACTGGTGACAATTTGCACACATTTAGCAGGCTGTGATGGCGGGCAATGAACAGGAATGATACACTGTTGGTACTTGCAGATGTCACTGCCAGTTTTCCTTTTTCAAGTGGAAAATACAGGTGCAGATACTTCAATTTACAGATACATGTGGCAGCTCAACTGGACATCAAATTCAATGCCTTTTCAATGACCTTCAGGTTTGGCTTGGCAAAATTCAAGCACTCAGAACTGGTGCGTAGATCTTCAACCTTGTTATTTTTCTTTGTACTGACCGAAATGTGTCAAGTATAAAACCTGCATAGTGAAAGCTGGCATTGAAGGTCTGTTTAGATTCATAATCTTTGAGTCTTTTTGAGAATATAGTGTCTGATTTAAATTGCAATTTTGTCCGTTTTTATTAGGTAAAGTTCTGGTTAGGCTGCTTGTGTTTAGACAGCAGTTATCATTTGAGAAATTTGCCTTCTTTTGTTGAATGAAAAAAAAAAGGTTTTGCAGAAAAACATACAGTGTCTTATCTCAAAGTAAGGCATCATAGAAACATTTCATCCAACACCCAGTTCTTTTTGTGACACTTTTGTTCTTGTTTCCATTGCAGGTTACTATTGTTCATATGTAGTCATTTCACTTATTTTCTGATCTTTATATTTGGCTTGTTTTGCCATTTCTTGTTGTATTGATACTGTGAGATTTTAAATTGGTCGTTAATGTTATTGTCATTGTTTTAGTGTGGACCCCAGGGAGACTAGCGACCACTTTGTGGAAGCTCCTGGGGATCCAAATAAAGAATAAAGATTACAAGGACGTTGTTTTGGTCCTTACAACAAATGACTCCCGATCTTGTCGAGTCCAGAAATCCCTCTGAACTCATCTTAAATTTGATCTGGAGATAGATGTGCAGCATACTGATGAATATGAGTGATATCTAATCTTAAATAAACTTTCAACAGTCAAATATTTATGTTTCCTTGCCAATCTAAACACCGAGATGTTTAATCATACTCACATTTGACTGGGCCACAGGCAGCCACATGAATATAATAACTCATGTTTGCTAACATCCTGTGGCTCCCATCAACTCGTCTGCAGACACACACAGCTCAGGTGTTAGCTGAAAGTGTGAAGCTGCACAGCAAAGCGTAGCCCTGGCAGGTGAACGCTAAATATTTGCAGGTATTAAATGGATTCAGAAACATTCAGATACTTGGTTAGGACACTGAATCAGCAGTGTCAGTATTTGCTTAAGCTCCGCTGAACACACAGATAATGACAGATGAACTGATGACATGATCTCTAGACCATGACAAGTGTCTGCTTTAACATTCTAGTTTTGACAAGTCAGTCAGTTCACTGGTGACTCAGACTGCCAACCTGAACCTGGGAACTGTTCAACCCAGACAGTTAACATCTTTTCACGCAGCAGGTTGGAAAGAGTTTTGAGTTAAATGGTAGATCTGGTGAACAGTCCTCTTCCAGAAGGATCAATCAATCGATCAAGCAATGACAACGCAGCCTGGGAACGGCGACGTGGCATATTTAGTGCCGAGTAAAGATGGCTCTTGACTTGGCCAGGACATGACCTTTGTGAGGTGGACTCAAACAAAGAGAACTTAAGACTTGAATTAAACTTCGCCACAGCTCGTCATCAACACAACTGAAGCAAAAAGACAAATTAAAACAAGAGATATCTGCAGTTTTTCTGAAGTGAAGGAAACTCACAAGACTAAGAGTCCACAGTCATGCTAGCGGCTCTGTGAGGCTGTACTTCGGCACTGCAGAGCTTTGAGCTAAATGCTAACAGCTGCATGCCCACATGCTCACAGTGACAACGCTAACATGCTGATGTTAAGCTGGTAAGCTATTTACCAGATTCACCATCTTAGCATGATAACATTTGCCCATTAGCATTAAACACAAAGTACAGCTGAGGCTGATGGGAATGCTGATATTTGGTCATAAACCAAAGTATTGGACAATTTTGAGGTGGAGGAAATGTGAGGCATCATCAGAGTCATTAGGATTCATCCACTAGGGACCACGAATGTCTGTACAAAATGTCTTGGCAATCCATGAAGTAGTTATAGAGACAGTCTGGACCAAAGTAGTGGGCCAAACAACCGACGTTTGCCATCTTCTACTGAGGCAATAAACAACTGGCAGATGTAGTTCATTTTCTATAGTCAACACTGAAACAGGATTTACAGGCAAAAAGCCTCCAGGCAGCATAATAAACAGGTTAAATCCTGTATAAATATGCTTGTGAATGTACAGATAGCATGCAGCCTCACTCTCACTACTGAATGCTTTTCCATATAGCCTATTTTAGTTGGTTCTGGACTATTTAAAGTAAAAAAATATGCTATTTTATATTATTTTCTGCACCATTAATTCTGCTTTGACCAGTTATGTCTAAACGTTTAGCTGAATGCACGCAATCACGTCAGGGTCCTTAAGAAGAAAACCTTTTATATGTTTATCCTTTTATAATTTACCATAATTTTCATACTTGAACTACAACAGAATAATGCATCCACAAGCACTTGAAAGGAAACTGTTGACATTATTTCAAAAAGTAAACATTATATTTCCACTGTTTTTCACTCTGGCCAGCAGGTCCCGTGCTAATGGCTTCATACCAGCCAAAGTATGAAAGTAAGATGGAAAACCAGCAGGGACGATATGGCCTAGAATTACTCATAATAGTATATAACAGCAGTATATAACAATAATTCCTGAAGATATAATAAATGCAACCTGGACTCGGATAAGTAGCATAAAACAGATGGATGTATTAACCAATTAAAAATGATTAATTCATTTAAAACAATTTTGCTAAAATTGACACTTGCCCATTATGAGACGATGAGCTGGCAGCAAGTTGAGTTACTGTTAATCAAGATCTATCTCTCCAACTCTTTATTTTAAATGCTAATTTATGCATAATTTGTTTTTTATGTTCAATTCTCTGTGACAAATATGAGGAACGTAACTGTTTTGCCAGCTGGATATATATAATCCTTGATGATCTGTGCTTAAACCCAAACAGGATGTCAAAGACAACAGTCCTGAGAGTCACATATAGCTCAAAGTGTCTTCAAAACTCTTCTACAAGTTAAACATAGAATTCATGGTATCAGGGAAGATGATTAGATGATGTCTGATGTCACAAATCAGGTGTTTGTGGCTTCCTGGGTGGAACTTTGGTTTCATTTTTGGTGTTGATTGTGAGGAAAAAAAAACCCTACAGAGAATCTACTGTACAGAGACATCAAGCTCATGTTTCTCATGAATATGAAATAACACGTTCTGGCAAGACAAACCACAGTGTAAAAATACTCTGTCCTGAATTCAAAATGTTACTCAAATAAAAGTACACAAGTATTATTATTATTATTATTATTATCATCAGCAAAATGTACTTAAAGTATCAAAAGTATATTATAGAATTTTATATTTTTCTGTTTTTATCACTAACAAATACATGTAAGAGCATTTTAATGTTGTAATTCATCAATGTGGAGCCACTTTTAGATACTTTGTATACTACTGGGTAGATTAGTAGAATAGTACTGCATCATATTATATAAGCATATAAAGCATTAAAGCATAAAAAGTACTATAACTGTCAGATAAATGTAGTGGAGTAAAAAGTACAGTATTCTCTCTGAAATGTGGTGGAGTAGAAGTATAAAGTAGCATAGAATGGAAAAACTCAAGTAAAGTACCAGTATGTCAAAATTGTACTTAAGTACAGTACTTGAGTAAATGTACTTAGTTACTTTCCACCACAGACTCAAACACACTTGCAGGATGTAGGCTGGCAGCAACACAGTGCGTGACAGAATAACCTCTCAAGCCAAATATTTACCTCCATCAGTCGGTGTAGTGAAACAGACTCCAGGCCTGTCCCATTAAAAAAACACAACCCAGTTGTTCTGCAGGGTCACTATGTACAGGACCATTAAGACCAAACCAAACATGCACACTGAAATGTTGATGCTCGAGATGTTCACAGGAAATTTAGGTGATGGGAGAGTCTATCGGCCGACTGATAGATGCACAATTTCGTCATCAGCTAACTGAAGGTGCAGCCTCGACTTTCCCAGCACCGTCCTTATAGGTTATTAGGGGAAGGGGGCTTTTATTGCAATGTCCAACGAGTAATAATGTATGTAAGTATACAATGCTTGTTGTTTAAGATGTAATTTATTGTTGCCTTACGAAACCAGACAAATATGTTTCCTAAGATTAGTTCTAGGAGTTTACTGTTCAGTTTCTTTGCCGTTGCCTCCAAAATGGAGGTGCTTGGTAATTAAGCACTGTAACTTTTCAGCATTATGTGGGTGGGTCAGAGAATACACTGTGTCAGACCCCCCCCCCAGTCCATAAGTTGCCTCTTCATGCCAACCATTATCAGGCCTCCGACGTTCAGGCCACCTCATTTAAAACTCCAAAAGTAAAATGACGTGGAAAATTGAAAAGGAAAAAGGAAAAAACAAAACGAAACAAAAAAGCAGAACACAGGTGTGTCCTTTCCACTGAAGCTTCTCGATTCCCATTTTAGATGATTCAGTTTGACTTTACATATTTAATGTGCCACTTCCTGATATAAATTAATCCTTTCAGCATCAAAATGATTTCCATTTTAGCTAGCAGTGACAACTCTTAAGAGTCAGCTGTCTTTACTTTGACAACGCTAACATGCTGATGAAAAGCAGGTGTAATGTTTACTATGTTCACCATCTTAGTTGAGCGTGTTAGCACCAAACACAAAGTAAAGCTGAGGCTGATGGGACTGTCATTAGTTTTTCAGGTTTTTGGTCATAAACTAAAGTACTGGACAAAATCAAATTTTGACCTGATGATGGCGCTAGATGAAAGGTTCAGGGATCACCAAAGTGATTACAGTGTTTATCCTAAGGGGGACATGAATGTCTGTACCAAATTTTATAGCAATCCATCCAATAGTTGTTGAGATATTTCACTCAGAACCACAAATGTGGACCTCATGGGTGGCGCTAGAGGAAAAGTCAGGGATCACCAAAGTCACTAGGCTTCATCATCTGGGGACCATGTCGTGGATGTTTTTTCACCAGATAAGTGAAAAATGTGACGTGCTGGCGGCATTAGAGGAAAAGTCAGAGGATCACCGCAGCTACTAGGATCCATCCTCAGGAGATCACGAATGTCTGTACCAAATATCATGGAAATCCATCCAATAACTGCTGAGATATTCCAGTCTGGACCGAAGTGATGGACCAACCAACCAACATCGCCATTCTGAACAAATCACTTATTTACCATTTCTCTTTATTTTCTTTGTGTGTCAAATGATCCTTCATAGCTGTTGATGATCACAAACTGGAGGTACTCAGTGTAAAGAACACAGTATTTTTCTTTTTTATTTACCATGTTACTACAAACCAATTTTAACAGCATTTAAAAAAAAGTATGTGGCAGCAATTAAGAGACATCTGAGACTCCAGAATTTTAAGTAGAAGCTCTGACTGGATCTCATGATGGAGTTTAAATGTAAAAACAATCAGGTCACTTTTATCCTAAGGTGGTGTTATCAACATAGGTGACCCCTGACCACAGCAACGAGGGCGTGTAAAGAACTGGGATAACAAAATGGAATTTTAATTGGGATTTTCCTGAGGATTCATTCATAACTCCTTTCCAGTGACGATTTAAAAGAAAAATTGTTACCTTTCATATGTGACCCTCAATTAAAAAGGTACACAAATAAATTATGTTTTTCATTTATGGACCTTTTATCTCTGATAATTGCTTCATATGATGGAAGATTCCTTTATAGAACATCTTTATAGTGTGTTATGTGAAGGAAGGAAAGTGCTAACACATTATTGTGAAGTACTGACCTTATGAGAGTTAATTTACAGCTGATCTTTTATTAAATATCTCAGCCCATGCCACTCTGGATGGAAAAAAAATGGCTAAATGTGAAAAAAAAACACATCTCTGAATAGTCTGGAGAGTCACTGCGTGTTAAAGAGCTCATTTTTCAGCCAGAACAGTTCTAGCCTGGAGACAGAAACACTGAAAATGTGTCACTTTTGGCAAAAAACTTGAAGCAAGTTTAACAATATTATGAATTGACTCGAAGCAGGTTCAATGTTTGAGATGAATTTTTAATAAATGATAAATGACAATGTGAAATTAAATGTAATGTTAATTACACAGGTGCACTCCAACACCTCAGGACAAGTACAGCGAGTATAAATTAGTAAGTTATACCTTGTGTTCACTCAGGCGGGAAGAACCAGAGAACTGTTCGGCGGCTCTCTGCCAGCATCCTGGAGGGATGTGACAGCAGGCGAGCAGCAGAAACCTCAGACACATTTGTTCTTTCAAAACACGTCTGAACATCATTTAATATATCTCTTATATACAGGCCAGTGTTTAATCAAGATGTTCAAAGTTGGTTTTGTTTAAGTGGTTAAATTTACAGTTTTGGTTCTTTTTAGGATCCATCGTTTGAGTCACTGAAATCACTCAGCAGGTTTACCTTGTTTAACCTTTACTTATTTTCAGATGAGCAGCTGCTGTCGGCCAATCAGAGAATCAATGTTATAATTTCCAAATTTAAAATCAAAAGATTCAAATTAATACTAAAACAAGAGTTTACACAGTCACGCTAGCAGCTCTGTGAGGCTGTACTTCCACTTTGAGCTAAATGCTAATGTCAGCATGCTAACTAACATGCCGATGCCAAGCAGGTATAATGTTCACCATCTGTCCATCGATCAGGTACAGCTGAGGCTGATGGGAATGTCATAGGTTTTGCAGATATTCACTCATAAACCACAGTGTTGGAGAACATACAGTATATGTGTGTACCAAATTTCATGGGGCTCCATCCAGCATAGTTGTTGAGATGGTTCGGTCTGGATCAAAGTGGTGGCATTGCCTTCCCCAGAGCCACGCCATGGCTACAGACAATTTGAGAAAAACAATAAAGAGATAAAAATGAAGAAAAACATGTTTTTTTCAGTGAGAGTGTATTTAAAACTATGGAAATGGCATTTATTTTTTTCAAGTATTTGAGTGTCATTTGTTTTGTTAATGTGCATTCGGCTTGAAATAGTTTAAACTTCAATACATTAAAATCTGCTGCCAAAAAAAACAAACAAACATTTAAAGCAAACCTCAGTTTCATATAAACCAGATGCAGGCTGAACGTTAAGGGTTGTAACACAGCAACAAACCCCAACAGTGTCCACTGTCAAAGCAACTGCTGAACAAAACATCATGCGATAAAGTTAAAACAAGCAAAACACAGAACATACTCTTCGTTTCTGATCACTTTTCATAACATCTTTATTGAATTTGTGTCTCAGTTTTAAACATATTTACAGATACTTTAATTTCAGTTTTTTTTTAGTTCAGTAAAAATACAAATACAGAACACTCAATTTTCAAAATCAACGTCGCTCCCAGTGACTCGATGGCCGCCCAGGTTTGGCTTGGGCTTCCTCCCTATCAGATATAGGGGGTGATGATGTCAGCGTGATGTCAGAGACTGGGGGTAAGACTGTACTGCATGAATGGACAGTTACGGTTGACTGCCACCAGAGTTCAGATGAAAGGGAGAGGTGGAGATGATACTGGGTGGATGGTGTGAATGGGCGACTGAGAAACATCCTGTATGTACATTGATCAACGCTGTAGAGGAGTGTTGTAAGTGGTTCCCCTAAACTTTAAGTCAATAACTGAGGACGAAAAAAAAAAGAAAGTTGAAAAAAATTGATTAAATCAGCCCAACATTCGGCCAGAAGTTTGGTCAAAGCCGTTTTGCTCTCTTAAACCCAACTAACATTATAATATTAAGACATAATAATATTATAATATTAAGACATTTTTCGAAAATGTATGCAACTGCTAGCTACACTGGTTTGTCAAATCAGGACCCACATACTTTCCGAAGATGTTTCAGGTATGATGCGTTATTTTCTATGATTAGTTTTATATTTCTTATTTTATGCTATTATATTGTCATCCAATCCCATGAAAAGACCAACTTCCCTACTGTCTGTGGCCCATTCATTCCTAATGAAGATGAAAATATTTAAAAACAGATCACAAATATATAGTTTAATTTTGTTGTAGTAATTTCCAAAAACAGCTGGGCACTTTAGTCTTAGCAATCAAACGGGAGTAAATAGTGCATTTGTTGGGGACTATTGTCAGACGCGGATGAATCCACATTTGGTGCTCTAGTGAGTATTTCTGGCAGCAGGACGGTGTGCGTGTGGGATGGAGTCAAAATGAACTACAGTGTGTGTGTTCATGGTAATGAAGGAACATGTCAGTCAGTGCACGATGTGGCTCATTGATGTGTTTTTGTTGTTACAAAACCTGTTACTGGGATCAGTTCATTGTTGGTTTTGGTCTTTTCATGGGATTTGTTGACATTAAGAAAAGAATATCTCCAGCTGTCAACATTTTGTGCTCACTTGAGATGAGCAGCATTTTGAGGCAAAGGTGAAGAGCAACGTTGCCAACAACTATGGCTTAAGAGTTCTCAAATCGCTCCATTTAATCCTTTTTGCCTATTTCCATTTCTACAGTCAGTGTTCTCATCATCGCCTACAGCTAAAAACTGAGTAGAAGCTGTTGTTTTAGCAGTACTATATCAAACTTTGCCTTCTGCATACACGTGATAGACGAGCAGCTGACCTGCTGTCCAACAGGGGCAAACGCCAGCAAATCCAGTTTCGGTCAAAAATGAAACTTGTGTTTTTGTCAGAAGGACACGTGGAGATATATATAGTAAGCTGTTAGCGAGTCAGCGTGTTGATAGGTTTTTAGAAAACCTTCAGTCATGTGGCAGGGCAGTAAAGAAAACGTTAAAGCCTTTCTCTGAGCAGGTATCTTTGGCCCTTGTATCGTGATGTCAAGTCCGCTGTCAACTTTGCTTTCACTCCCTCACAGTTCTGCATCTATCTGCACGTCGCAGGACAAGACAATGTTTGTGCATAACAAAAACAATAATAGGGAATTTATATCATAAAGATGTATTACAAAACACAAAGCAAAGAATGTGAAAGAGCACGGTATCGGCCAAGGCGTCACATTTGACAATAAGGCTTTAAAAGAATCAAAGTCAGAAACAACAAAACACGAGACACACACACACACACATGTCCTGGTTTAGTGCAAATCCTACTCTTCATCTTGAACGCCTGCATTAAAAAAAATCATCTTTAGTAGTGAAACCCAGCTCAGTTTCCTCTCTTCACCTAAACCAGTCAGTTGATACATCAGAGCTTCATGTCACACAAACTGGTAGCCAACAGGCTTATTAATGAGTTCAAAGAGAATATCAGAACATTTGAAATACACTCACTTTCTTTCTCTCTCTCTCACACACACACACACACAAGTTTATTGAGCCCATCATTAAGCTTATTGGGTGTATTTTTATAAACTGTGACTTTTTATTTCTTAACAAAATACCATGGTTGAATCCCTTCCAACATGGATGGTGATCAGACAGACTTGAAGGTAAAACAATGTGGTTTGACAGGTTTCACACTGAAAATGTGACCTCTAAAAGCAAATTGTTGTAGTAATATTGGATTATTTAACCTCAACAGGACTCCTCATGATGTTCTCCTACAACCATCTGCACGCTGGCTGGTTTCATTAACGTATTATTTGCCTTCCCTCAACATCCGTCCTCCCCTCTGCTGCTATTTTGTCTCTCTGCTGGTTAGCATTTCTTGCAGTTCAGCTACAAACTTAATGTGGCTCAAAAAAGGTCACAGTTGCTCGTCATTTCAATTGCCATACGATCAAAATCCTATTTTTCAAGATCACATCACTGTTATATCTGTACAGCATCTAAAAATGGTTGTTACGCGTCTAATGCTGCTGTCATGTTTGAAATCTGCACCATTACTTTTCACTTTAAAGTGGCTGAACACCTGCAGTATACTCCCATATTCTAGGGGTTAAAATGATGTTTAATGAATGTGTTGAGGTTTATGTTTGAGTTGCTAAATTTCAGGTTTTTAAAGTGGGGTTTGGACTTGCCTGGCGACAGAATCTGCAGCTTAAGTTAACATGAATAAGATGCTTTTGTTATTTGGGGCAGTCGGTGCAGATTTTAGCATAAAAATTGGTGTCTTTTAGAGAGTAAACTGCTCGATACAGTAGGTCACCCTTAAGTTAATGCCCAGCATTCAGTAACTCTGTCTGTCACTGTTTCAGAGTCGAGTTGTTTTGGTTGTTTGCTGACATAATATTCTTTAACAGACTGTATTATCTCTTATCTGAGCAGCCCGAGCAGTAAATCCCTCACGCTGCTTTGGATGTAACAGAGAGAGATTGTTTCAAGAGCGATAACTGGAGGCAAAACCAAGCTGGTAACTAGTGTGGTGTTTGGTGGCTCTGACAACAAGGCCAAGCTCTTGATAAATCACATCGTACGGAGCAAGCTGAATGTTGTGACTATCAAACCTTTCACAGAGAGGAGAAAATATAGAGACTCAGCAAAGGATGTGCATTTTAAATTGTATACAGACCAGCCAAAGATGTACTTAATTTGATCCATTTCTTCACATTAAGATTTTGATGTTGGTTTGATGATATGATGTCGGCATTTAGCGGTTGAATATGATGAACAGGGTCAAATCAATCTGTACAGTACCTGGTCATGATTGTTCACCAAGCAATTACCACAAAAGGGGACAAGTTTGCAGCTTTTCCACATATTTCCACATTTTTTTATCCAAAATAGTTTTGTGATTCCCAAGCAATGGAGATATTTGAAAGATTATACAAAACATGAACATTGTGAAATAAATGAAGGTTTCATACTTTTGCCAGACTTTTCAGAGACATGTGGGAACCCAGAGACTAAAGGCCTCAGAGTTTTTATTGTGGACAGGAGAGGTAGAGGTAAAGCTGGAGAAGGTATGAAAAATTAAGAGACAGATTGCGGGGAAAAAGAAAACTGAACACCACGATGAGTTCATGCAACTTTCAGTTAGGTGCTCCAACTGGTGATTATGGGGTTGAACAGAGAAAATGTGGCATGGGAGCTCAGCAGGGAGACATAGGAAGGTCTTCATTTATTCAGCTCTTTCAGTGCTACGCCTCTATTTTTCTCTTCTTTATAGTCTTCCCATACAAAGTGCACAAATAAATGATTTACAGCAGAGGTATTTTAACCACCACACGCACACAAACGCACTCATACATAAGCATGGTTGGGTTCTAGCCTCATCTCACAATGTATGACCTCAAAAGGAAGTGATTTATGAAAAGGCAGAGAACAGAAGAGATGAGAGAAGGGTTGATAAGCTGGGGAGAAACGATGCCATGGTGCGATCAGAAAAAGGTGGAGAGAGATTAAAAAAAAAAAAAAAAAGCAGCATCCAAATGAGTAGCAGCAGAATGTTTTTGGGGGGTGGGGGTGGGTTGTGGCCCGGTGACATCTCAAACTGGAAGAGAGGCTGGAAAGATGTCGAGGTGGAGAGTGGTGAAGATGGGGAGGCCTGCTGCTGTCCCACTGTAGTTACTGTTCCACTTACAATGGTCCACTTTTCTGAACAAGGAGGATTAGAGGAGGAGGTGGGGACTGTTGCACTGATGATATGATGAACAGTTCCAGTGGGGAGGGAGTTGGATCAAAAGAGAAGCGAAGGGCTTTGATTCAACCCTGTGTCCCCATTAACGAGTTGTCCAAAAAAAAAAGAAAGAAAAGAAAGAAGAAGAAAAAAAAAAAAAAAAAATCAAACCCTATCAACAGACCCTGTAAAGTCCTCAAGTCTGTCTCTGCCTGGAAAAATGACACCTCCATGAGTACAGTGTCAAACTGACTGTGTGATCCTTCACAAAACCCCATATTCACTCTCAGAGTCTCTGTATGGGAGGAAAGTTTGGTCAAATCTCAAATAAACACTCAAAATAATAACAACAAAAACTAAATCAAGCTTCCGATTTTGGAGCTCGGTCCTTCAGAGAAAAGAGTCAAGTCAAGCCAGTCGTGAGGCTGAGCAGCAAACCCACCATCTTTCTGATTTAAGCAGAGAAGACAGAGAGATCGACGGAGAGAGTCAAAGAGTAAAACGTAGAAGAAGAGAGCGAGTCCTCCCCACGCTGCAGTGGTCTCTGCGGGAGGCTCTCTCTCCGTCTCCTCTGGTTGATGTCTGCAGTCCAAAAGCAGTTGAGAGTCTGTAGAGCTGAATGTAAGTTTGTCCAGTGTTGGTGGGTGGGTTTTTGGGCAGGCAGGCAGACGGGCAGACAGGTGGCGCCCCCTGGTGCTGTAGTAGAGGAAGAGGGCCTGGCTTGTTTACCGCTGAGCCGGCTCGCTGCCAGGCAGGGTGATGTTGCCCAGGTGGAGGACAGGAAGTGGGTGAGCCTCCGTGTTGAAGACCCAACTCTCCAACGGCATCAGGTCGTCGCTGGAGAACAACAGGTACAGATACCTGCGTGGGGGTGGGTGGCGGGAGGGGATGTGAATGGGGGTGGTGGTGGTTAATGGAGGGAGGAAAGGGGGTGAGGGTGAGAGGGATTGGGTAAGGAAGGTGAAGAAGAAGAAAGAAGTGAATTACATCACTGCCACGCAAATAATTTCTGCAGGTTTGTTAAAGTAGAGCATGTAGTGTCATAGGTATTAAAAGGGTTTGTACAAGTAAAATTCAAAGCACTTTCAAGGTACCTAAACCACAGATTTCCAGACTCTCGAAATCTTCGTCATCACATCTAAATTGTTACTATAAATGTCAGGAGACAACAAACAGATATGGTGACGGGATCGTTTCATTTCAAATATTAAAAGATTTTTGGTTTACATGAGTGATTGTGTCGATGATGAAACACCAGAGTATATTCGAATTCAGGCATATTCCTAACCTTGAATACATGACGGTTAAAATTAAGCATTTTCCAAACTTTCAAGACTTTGTATGAACCCTGTACTAACAATGAATACTGTTTTCCCATCAGCTCCCAAGCTAGCAATTGCTGTTAACTGCTTCTATGTTGTTTGTTTACCGACATTTTTAAATCTTTATTTCCTGGTTCAGACTCTGGTTTGAAACCAGTTTGAACACTGCTCCACCTGAGCGTCTCCTTTGATGTTGACTGACAGTCATGAGTCTAATTAGAGTTGACAGGAGGTGACTTTATATACACTATTATAGGTGAAACGTGTAGTTTTTTCACCATAAAACTACAACAGAGCTTATTCAGAGTGACAAAGAAAAAGGAGATTTGTGTGCAGCGTGAATTTCAGCCACAACTGTACATAAAACAACTTGGTTTGGTGAACAGTTTAGTGTAGAAGGCAGCGCGGGGTCATCTCGGTCAAACATAAAGCTTATGGCTGTGTGAGCCCTTTGTTACCTTTACACTGTGTGCCATGTTTGTGTGTTACCACAGCAACCTACGCCACAAGGCTTTGTTGCCATCTTGATTTCATCTGCATCTAATCGTAATGCCCATACCATCCTGGTGTCTGGACTTCCATGAGAAAAGTTATTTGATGTTTTCTGTAACTTCAAATGCTTTACACAGTATATCATGTATTCATACATTTACTGTAGATATGGAAGAAATTTGATTATAAATCGTTTTCTACACCTTTAATTATTTCTAGCTAACCTGATCTGCAAAGAATCTACCTGTCTGAAAAAAGTCAAGATTTAGAGCTTTAATTTAAAATTCTTTATGAAATCTAATTAACAATTAAATACATCTGACAAACACACACACGCTGCTAAAGTTATTAGGTTCCACATTTTAACAATAATAATGAAGTGATCAAGTCTTAACTCACGATCCACACAGCAGACCAATCAGCAGCCTGTGTGACAGAGTTTCTGTATTGCTTTGATGTGATTGGCTCGCAGCCAGCAGGGACAAAGACTGAGAACAGATACGCACCAAAGGCTGCAGGCATTCAAATGTCATCGACTCAGAAAGTTACCAGCCAGGGTGGCGGGTGACCTTTAAAGACTTTTACACCAAAGACTAATTTCGTTGGTATTTGACGCTTTGTGGGTGTTCATTTCAGACGCACTCCAGTTAAAAACAGAGGGCTGATAAGCAGCTTCCAGCTAAAACAAGCCCAGTTAAACCTATTTTGCTCTGTTTTATGATTATCTTTGACCTGCCGCACTATTTGACTGACAGTAACAGCTGTGTACACTGAATTATACCCCGTCAGTTTGCATGTACAGTAAGACCAGGAGATGACATTCAAAGAGCTGCCAGCAGGGGGAATCAGAGAGCCACATTAGCCTTCACCCCTGGTCACAGTCTGCATTCAGAGCCTCCTCTCCCTTCATCCATCATCAGAGCTGCCCTTTACATTCATCAGCCATTATAATACTTTGTGGCAAGAAAAAGAAACGAACAACATCTGCCAGTGTGTTACTTAATAACTTTTCATTATTACCCTTAGAAGAGTAATGCTGATATGCAACAGTTATACAGAAAAGTAAGGGTGCTGTGGTCAGGTGACTGGCTTCATAATAACCACAATGAAAATGTAAAAAATGAACAAAAGATGATAAGATAAACTATCTAGTAATATGATTTATAAAGCTTCTTTTCATTGTACCGTTTCTGGAGTTTTCACAGTCTGTGTTGGACTGAAAAAGGCTCCATTATGTCCCTAAGTAGTTCTGCTACAGTGAAATTACCCAGGACCATTTTTTGCTTTGTTGAAAATAATGTTACCGTATGTTAACAAAAGCCTATGTAGGTAGTCAGCTTAATAAAAATGACCCAAATACATGTATTTACAATTATGCTCTTTAAGTTATAAATCCTTTTTTTCCCATGAACTAAAACATGTTTTTGATCACTACTTTTGGTCGTCATTTTCTCACTAGTAGCCATTCATAGTATCTCTATAAGGTAGTTTTCCAAACTTTTCTTAGTGCTCCAACTTCTCATTAAAAGCATTTAACTGGCTAAACACGGGGCAGCTTTAATTGTGAAGCGGTCACAGGAAACGTCACCGATGGTAAGCACTGAACACGATCATTCATCAAAAAATAAAATAAAATAAAATAAAAAAAATAGTCTACAAAACAAGACAATGGCCATTTTTGGCCTTTGTTGACAGAGGATCATTTGTAAATATTTCAGAGAGTAATGGGACTTCTAAACTAATTATTCTACTCTGAAATCCATTTAAATTGTGCTATTATTTTCATTTGCCATATGTCTCTATTTATTGTATCTTACCTATTTAACCAATGTTTAGACTGATAGAATAAAGTAAGTAATTTTTTAGGTTAGGGTTAAAGTAATATTTAGACAACGTTATAGTAAAGATATATTTTAAATACTATCTGCTTAGTGTCTGGGCCCTTACTCTCAAGATGCAGGTAGCTTATCAGGGTGTCCCATTCCACATATTTTTATTATGTCTTATATTATTGTACCTGTATTTGAACTGTTTTGTGAATAAATTGAACTGAACTGTGGGAACAAGAAGGAGAAGCCACAGCGAGCTGTTAGATGAAGAGCTGCATCACAAACAGCATAAAACTCCTCAGCAACATAACCAGCTTCTTTCACTGTGGCTGCTGTTGAGTGCAGCATGAAATCAGATCCCGGTCGCTCATGTCATGATGGAAAAGGGCCAGTTATTGACTTAATACTTTGTTTAAACAACAGAAATGTATTTGGCTGTGCTGTAAATGGATACAGCAACTGCTCTTCTGTTGTATTTCTGACAAAGTACGAGGATTTTGTGTGGTATTAAACTTGTTGGTACCACCAGTAATCACAGTATCGCCAAATCAACCAGGACTGAGACCTTAAAGAACTATAACCCAAGAAGATTTTGTGTTTGAGGCTTGCTTTAGAAGTTGGAAGTCATTTTACTTTTCATAATTTGTTTAAAAAGGATGCCTGCTGAAGGTCTGTGACTGACATGCTGCTGCTTTCATGTTTGCAAAGGATTTTTCTGCTCATTTATTCTAAAAAAAAAAAAAAAAAAAAAAAAATTCTACAAAATATGAGCAAGTAATTGTTGCAATCACTTTTTGCTGACAATTCCTTTCAATCAGCCAACTCACCACCCACCAAATCACTGCATTAATCACAAAAGTGATGAATTAATCAACAAACGTACTGATGATTCACAGATCAAACCAATGAATCAACCTATTAAGTGTTGGCTTACTTGAGCGTCTCGGCCAGGAAGAAGCTCTGCTGCACGTCGTCGTAGGTCGGGTTGGAGGAGTAGACGTCCTTCACCCCCGAGAAACCTCCGCTCACCCTGCAGTACTTATCAATAGCCTGGAGGAGACAAGGAGAGAGGGAAGGAGGGAAGGAAAGGAAGAGACAAAAGGAGAAGAAAAAGGAAGGGAGAGCATAAGAGGAATAAGAAAAGAGGAAAGAGGGTGGAAACAAAAGGTAGTGGAAGAAGGAAGGAAGTTAGGAGTTAAGGAAATAGCAAAAAGATGGAGAGAGAAAAAGATAAAGGGGGATAGTGCAAGTGGTGGGGTAGAAATGGACAGGAATAAAAAAGGAAGGTAGAAAAAAGGAGGTTTGAAAGTAAAAGGTAAGAGAAGGATGAAAAAAACAAGGAAGAGCAAAAGAAAAAGGGCAAAGAGAAAAAGGTGGAAAAGGATGAAAAGCACAATTTTAATAAGCTTACAAAAGAATGCTATAATTAATTTCTTTGCTTGTGACAGATTAGAGTGAGTCCTGGGGAGACGCATACAGGAAACAGCAGCTGTGGAAAACTGGAGGAAAAGAAGATTACCACAAATGCCTCGCCCTGCCTCCACTTGCACCTGCACTTACATTTACATTTTCTTCTCTAAAATGTTTCTTTTCGTCCCTCCTCTACACGAGGTAGCTTCATAATGAGGGGACACACTCATTCCTTTCATGTTATGCTGCATATGAGGAAGCGAAACAGCAAAATTTAAAGTTTTTCTTGAAGCGAGGCAGAGCCTTTGGCGACATCTCAGGGGTCTTTTTTTTTTTTTTTTTTTTTACAAATTCCTAATCAGGTTGTCTTTGCACCTTCGTCTGCAGATTTCCAATGAATGGTAAAATGAGAGTTGATTGGAAAACGTGAGATATGTCTTTCTAAACATGTTTTTTGCTGTTCTCTTCTCTTTGTTCTTTTCAACAGCTTTTGAACATGTAATCTGTGTTTGCATGCATTTTTAAGCTCCATGCAGTGGGAGGTTGGACATCAGATATGGTTTGGATTTTCTCTAAGTCTTAACAAAAAGACACATGTTGTCCCGTCTTTTCAGGACAAATTTAAGCCACTTTTGCCGTTGGTTGAATTGTGATCTCCACGTTCATCCATTCACTTTGGCTTTCGAGGGTTTTATCTCTGACAGATGTGATGTCAATGCTTCAACAACAAAAACAACAAAGATGGAGGACAGCCAGTCAGATAACAGCCGAGCCTGGAGCACTTAAACGGTTTGATGCCTGCACGTTCTTCACGGCGACATCCAGAATAAGCAACAGTAAACGATAGAAGTTACTGGCCTGTTGCATCCAGTGTTGGAAAGTCAGGAAAAACTCCATCACCTCTGTGATACTATGACAACAAAAGCTGCAGTGACAGCAAATGAAGACTTTGCACAAACAAAAACATAATTTAACATCTACTGTAAAATAACTAACATCTATTATAAATCTTGCTCCTCTGTATTTCCTGTTTATTTCCCTAAAAGAGTGACATATATGTCTTCACATATAATGACACTTAATGTCCCCAGAGAGCACCCCTTGATGATGCCCTGCTGCAACTGTCGGGTGCTGTTTGGGCTCTGAGGAGTAAAAATGTATCCTGTACTGGAAAACAAGTCCAGTTTGTGAGCAGGTGCTTCCCCGTCTGCACCCACACATACACGAGTCTGCAGTACCTCATTAAAAATGCAGCGATCGTCCAGCTGGTGATGCTGACAGTACGCCATTACCTGTGTGCTCTATTGATTTACAATGAGGACCTGTTACAGTGAAATTGGTGCCTCCATAAAAATTCTGGCTGCATTACACTCCTGCTCATACCTTATCGACTTTCACTATTAACGCATGTAATTGAAAGCATTATCTCTGTCCTTGTCTTTCAGCGTCTCACACACACACACACACACGTCTTCTCCCTCCATCCTGTACTCGAGTGACCATTTTGCTGTCAGCAGATTTCCGTCGCAAGGAGTTTGGACCGTAATTCCTGTTATTAATGGGCTGCTGTGCTGCCCGACGTGCGTTTGTCCTTCTGGATCCACACTGCAGTGTCCCTCTACAGCCCGTGCAACACACACACACACACACACACACACACACACAATATAAAGCTAAGTATATCCTTCATTATCTCTGCGTGCTTAAAAGATGCATTTAAACTTGAAAAAATGCTCAACAATCTGGGAAATTCAAATCTTCTTACTGGATTACAGTATACCCAGTATATTTGTAACTGTACCCATACATGTAGAACACACACACACACGACCATCTGTGCTAAATAATCTGACAGAAGAGTCTACCTGGAGGAGGAGGAGGAAGAGCAGTGGGTCTGCAGCTACTAAGTGAGGACACACTTCACATTATAGCAGCAGGGCTTCACCTTCACACACTCTGACACACATGGGTAAAAGCTGCACGCACGCACGCACACACGCACGGACAGACGGACGTAGAAGCCGCCAGTGTTAATGGCTGCTGTGAAAAGAGGAAGCGTGACGAACAGAGGCAGGTTGGGTGGACCAGATGGATGCAGCTGGGGTGCAGGGGGAGTGTGTGTGTGTTTGTGTGTCTGCAACACACAGAGAAGATCGCAGGTGTTTGGTTAGAAGTGTGTGTGTAGGTGTATATGTGGGGGGATAAAGAGACCAATAGAAGAAGAGAGTAGGACGTTGAGCTTCGTGTGAACATGGACAGAGCCTCAGGTGTGTGTGAGAAACTTACTGGATATGTGTGTGAAAGAAACGAGTAAGAAAAATGAAAAGAAATAAAATGACACAAAAAGAAAAAAGGGAACATTTTAAGAGCTGGAATAAATGCGAGAGGAGAGAGAGAGAGGAGAAAGCAGCAAGCATAAAATAAGTGCAGTATATCCAAGATGGCCCAAATCCATACTAAATACAATTCTTGGCAAGTTTTGAGTATGCAGCATGTTCAAAATGGTATCTTTCTGTTTGTATAAAATGGTAAAGTATGTTGATTTCTTACACCAACTGCACAAAACAGTATACTTTAAAGATTACTACAGTATATAGTACATACTGTATCCAATGAGCATGTAGTATGGAAACACAGTTGCGTATCCAGAACTGGTTTATAAGAACCAGGGATTTTTGGAGGATTCTGAGTTATCGATTCTTGAAAAATGATGATTAAACCTACTGTGCTTCACACAATGCATGTGTACAGTGTTGAGCAGCTTCATAAAAGGCAAAAGACATGGATAACCAAAACCATTATGGTACAAAAATGTGTAATTACAGCAAGAAAGTAACTTCATGCTGGGGAGGAAGTCAGCACCAGAATCAGCTAATGGCACATCTAAGTTCAGTAAAAACAAGTTTAAAGCATTATTTTCTCTATTTTACCTTTTAACAAAAAAAGAACAAGTAAATACCTCATAGTTTGACAAAAAACTGTTTGTGGCCTCCTAAATCTGCAGAAAGTAAAGGTAGTTTTTCCATTTGATTGTATTTTGTTTTTACTTCTTACTAAAATAATATAGCAAGATTAAAAAATACCCAACCAATTTTTAAATGATAATTTAAAAACTTTAAAGTTAGTGACTTCTGAATATCAATGTACTAAACAGATATAAAACTACACATAAGCTAAATTAAGAAAGATCAGAACATATACGATTTGTCATTAGTATGCATGTAAGTATGCAAAAATAAATAATGCAAGAGAGGCGAAGATGAGCCCTTCAGCACCGGCTCTCTTTAGTGTCACTCACACTCGGTACAATCACACATCGTAAACACACTTGCCAATGTATTTGCTCGTATGCACTTACTCCCACTCAGAAAAACAAAGAGAAGTAGTTTCACTGCTTAAAAATTGAGGGAAAGAGGTGACAAGAAGATTGGCAGGAGAAAGACAAAAAGGAGAGTATGAAAAGAGCGGGAGAGAGAAAAAAAAATTGGATGACGAGCAGGCCGGTTGAGATTTAGACAGAGAAGACACATCGACTGCTGTACAGAAGACGAGCTCTTTAATCCTCTGTCAGGAGGAGTGGAGCAGGGGAGTGAAAAGGATAGAGAGGGCTTTCATTTCTGTTCTACTTCCATAAAGCTTTTCATATCAAAACACAAAAGGAGGAATAAATAACTAACAACACCTGAAAGACTCACACGTTCTCACATTCACCCACCGTTCACCTGCAGGTACATGTTTCCAACACGTGGAAACACAAACATATAACAACTCTACATTACTGGTCAGTTGCAACAGTAGCCATCAACTTTTTGCAAGTGTGATTATTACAGAGAGAAATCTCTATGTGCTTTACTGTGAGGTCAAAAAGTATCCCTTATAACTCTGCCACAGTCAATATAAGAAACTGGGAGATAGTAACCACTTTAAGTCCCCTCATTTTGCTGTCTGTGAAGGTGAGAACACCTCCCTGCCACAGGTTGTCATAGACACCAAGGAAAATGGCATGAAAACAGCTCTTTACTTTGCTGGGTTGACATGCTTTTAGCAGAGAGACATAATGAAGACTCGCTCTGACCTTCTGACTCAAGTCCATATTAAATCACAGTTTCAGCTGCAGTAAAACAAGCTCATCTCACTGTTTAAACACTTTCACTTCCCAACAGACACAAAGCAGATAATAGAATATGAACCATAATGCCCAAATCAAACAAAGAAAAAGTAAAATCTGTAAAATTATCTACCAAAATATTAAATGACAAATACTTCCTTTCTAACCAGAAAGAGTTTAATGGTGCAAAGGAAATTATTTTTAATCTTTATCTACAACTAGAATTGCTAAAGGGAAGGTTTTCAGAGCATACACCTGCCATCAGTGCCGCCTGCTTCATCTATGATTGCATACCTGTGCTTTTAATGCATCAGCTCGTGCCACAAAGCATACTGAATGTTCTCATATTTCTAAGTGCCTCCTGCCAAACTCAGCCAAAGCTGAACTTCACTGACTGTACTTTCCTCCCCCTTTCATCTAGGTAATCATCACAAATGCACTCTCTCCGTTGGCCCTCATTGGTCCTCTAAAAACTACATCCAAGCTGTATCTTCCACTTTTGAGGATGTACTTTGGATCAGTACGAACATGCGTAATTTAAAAAAACAAATGAATTTGGAAAGGAAGAATGGAGCTGAAGCAAGTCTGGGCTTAGAGATCTTCAAATTTCCCTTCAACAACATGGTTAAAGATGCAAAAAATACTACTTTTTAAAACGGCTCATCATCATACCTTCAGATTTGTATTTAATCACTGGATTTTACTATCTGTAACCCCTCTCCCTCCTCTGTGAGGCTCTGTGTTCAACCGTTTTCAAGAGCAAGACATTGGAACAGGATCTGATGATTCATGGAGTGAACTTTCCCATCAGACTTTCCCTGTCTCATGGCTGTCCTCCATTTAACAATGCCAGCAACTCCTTTTCGTTTGGGAGAACAGGGTCTTTCATGCTGTACTTCTTTTGTGCTGCAAAGTAAATCCAACAGATGTCTTGCCAGATCCTTCCTGGTGGTTCATGTTGTACAAAGCAGTGCAGAGGTCTGTAAAAACTGCTTACAGCCATTAAAATCAAAATGAACATGAGATTTATTTAGTGAGGGTAAAAATGATGTTATTTACCTGTGCTGCCTCCCAGCCCCACTGCCGATATTTGGGATCGTGGGTGAACCTCCACATGTACCAGTAGGTCTCGATGACCTCCGGCCGCAGGATGTAGTACTTCTCATTCTGCCGTACAGCCACCGCCTCCAGGCCGCTGTCGAACTTAAAGGCCTCCGGGCCGAGCTTCAACACTTGAGGAAGAGAAAGGTGGAGATAAAGTAGAGTAGAGGAGGAGAAATAAAGAAAGGAGGAGGAAAGGGTAGAAAACAAGAGGGAAAAAAAGGACAAATATGAAGAATAGAAAGGAAGAGAGGAAAGGAGGGAATTGAAACAGGAGAGGAGGGTGAGATGGGGAGGAGAGTTGGAGAGAAAGATGGAAATCAAATTGATTGAAAGAAAGTAGGGAAGGTAAAACAGGGAAAGAACGATTAAGAGAGGAAAACAGGAGAGAGGGGATAAACATCTTTTGCTCCATGTTTGTCTTTATGGTTCAGCTGCTGGTGTTTACAGGTCAGAGCTGATATGAATTAGTGCCTGTGTGTGTGTGTGTGTGTGTGTGTGTGTGTGTGTGTGTGTGAGAGAGAGAGAGAGATAAAGCAATAAAAAGCCTCCAACCCCATTGATTTTACAGGGTTTTCATCTTTTTACAACGTGTGTTTTCTGCCAATTAAGTGTGATAAGCATTAAGAGTCTGACTGGAAAATTACGGAGGAGCTGAAGAGGCGGTGACAGGACTGTCTCTGAAAGACACACAGGCACACACACACTCTGCTTGCTGTGAATGACTGCTCATTAAGAACTAACAGGCCAACTTTAGACAGCCTGACCGTTGCGATCAAACTCCCTGCCACCTAACCCGAAAGTTCTCCCTTTCTCTCCCCTCGCCCTCCCTCTCACGCTCTCTCTCCATCTTCATTTGTTACCACGGCAACCTCTCCTCTTCCTCAGAGCAACCTCACGATTTCTGACACACACACACACACACACACAAACTTGCACATACAATCATGATGCAAGATCACACACTGGCGTTTCTTTGCTGACAACTATTGATCCTCGCCAGAAAACATCCCAAGCAGGTATTTTGAAAGGTATCCTTTGAATGGATGATACATTTACGCTTCCAGCAACTGAAAATGTAATACCTGCCAAAAAAAACTCTACCAGTCAAAAACAAACAAACCTATTATTCCTAAGATAGATACAGTGAATTTATTGTGCTTTAGGTAGTTAACAGTATTTTATTGCTTGTGATCCTAAAAACCACTGCACCTGCTCCACGGATCACTTTCAGGGTGTTTTTTTAACAAATTAAATCAAATAAAAAGTCTGGTTTGACATTGAAGCAGTAGTTAATTATGAGGTTATAGATGCATTTACTGAGCATGATAGCAATAATGAGTCGCAATCACGGCTTAAACGTAACAAACACTACTGTAATCAAATTATAACTAATATAATCTTCAGGTTGTTACTATTAATAGTTATTTCAAACATGTTACTTCATACTATATATGTACGTGTGTTTGTGTATGCAGCCCTCCTCACCCGTCCTGTCGTAGGACTCGTGGCAGGTGTGTGCGATCTCAGCCCCCAGCTGCAAGTAGTGTCCGGCCTTGTCGTCGGGCGAGCCGTCAGCGCCCAACGCAAACATGCCGCCGGCGAAGCAAGCCAGGTGGCCCATCTTCCTTTCCAGGTGGCCATTCTTCCACTCGCCAATGAATGTCAGGCCGCTGTTGGATTTGCGTATCAGGTGGCGTTCGATGGCCTGGAGGGAGGGAGTGTGTGTGTGTGTGTGTATGCAAGTAGTGAGGGGGAATGAGACAGTATTTATTATAGTAGGAATGTGGATGGAGGTTATGAATGGAATATTAAGTAAGTGTAGTGTGTGTGTGTGTGTGTGTGAATGTATTAATGGGGTTAAGGTGTGTGAATGGGGCATTGGTGTTGAGTGCATGTGTGTGAGGGTGGGGAGGGTCAAACAGAAAGAAACAGAACAAAAGTGTTGAGTGCAGAATTGTAAATCCAGCCACATCCCTCACCCTTCGCTCTGTAGCATCTGCACTGCTCACTCTCTGACACGCCTAATGATTGACAGACATCTGCAGCTACAGACCATTAACGTCTGCTTCCTGGTAAATCCACTCACACTTTATTTGAAAAAACAATGTGTGGGGTTCAATGTTGGTTATTAAAAAAGAATAACCAGACTGAACTGATAGCTTTGTGGCTATACAGTTCAATGATACTAGCTGGGCCTGGTTTTATATCTTTATTTCTTTTTGTCCTTCAATAAAAATGTATAACAAAAACAACTGACTAAACATTGACAGTAAAATGTTGTCCTAACTAACATGCTGTAAATAAAAAGACATGTTTGTGGCATCACTTTCTGAAGGACAATATAATTCTTCCTGGTGATTTGACAGGAAGTCAGGAGTGAAATGTAATCAAATTATGAGTTTGTCTTTACCGTGATGGTTTCTCTCTCTCTGCAGCAGTGTTTTTATACAGTGCAAGAATAAATGGCTGCAAATGTCTTCTAACCATCTAACGGATGACTGTTTACTGTTCTGTTTACTGACTGTGTGAAGGAAGTTTTTTCCATATATAAATAGATTTGCTGACACATTTCTGATTGCGCTGTACCTCGATGGCGTCGTCGTAAGTCTTGCGGGCTTCTGTATCGGTCTTGTCTGACATGAGCCATGCCTTCAGCAGGTACTCGTAAAAACTGTCCCCCAATCCTCCAACTGAGGTGTGATCTGGAGAGAGGGAGGGAAAAGAAAAGAGTTAAAAAAAGAGCGGTTTGGAGGGACAGAGTGTGACAGAGCAAGAGAAAGAAGAAAAACAGCGAGAACGGACAAATGAGAAAGCCAAAGGGAATTATTCATTTTCTGACTTTGCCTCAAAGTCGTTGGCAGAGCGCAACATATGGCATCAGAAGCATCTATCGAAGCTCTGGGTGGTTTTTCTTCTCTACACCCATAATATATTGGCAGCAAGTTTCCTCTCATTTCCTGCTTTGTTTACCCTTTCCCTGATGTGCTCACATTTCAAAGTCCCCTGTCGCCCCCGTGAAAGTTTACACAGCTTTCATGGCTGTCCTAATTTGCAGGACATCACATAGAGAGGATGGGACGCAGCCAGCGCTCATTCTGACCAGACTAAGAAAATAACTTTCTTCTTTTGAGCCCACTTGATGTAATTTTCAATGGCCCTTTGGTCTATTTCAGGGGTAATTTCACTGACCTATACAATATTTTTCACAATATTAGCAAAGAAAAGACATTTGTGCATCCAGGATTTGTATACCATCTTCTGTTAACTTGGTTTTGTGAACTAAAGCATTTGCAGTAGTACAAATGATGTTTTTGTTGGTTGTGCAGGTATTCAGAGTTAACCTGAACTGAACAAATTCAGTAGATGGGTGGTAAAATGCCCCAATTTCTGGATTCTTTCCTTTGGAGCTCCTCTTGCGACATTATGATCTTTAAAGTCTAGTTGGGGAAGCAATCTTGGATGAAAAGAGGTTTATTTAGCTCTGACGTCGCTGAGTGAAACTGGAATATTCCTCATCCTCTATGTATACCTATCTCCTCAGCTCTATGTAATCATATCCGATATCTGAGCAGATGCTTTGTGTCTCATCTAAAGAGATTCCTTTCTTTATGTGATTAACATAACTAAGTAAATTGAGGGACACGCAAAGACGGGGAACGAGAAAGATGAAGAAGCAATGAATTATTCATCTTTTGTCACAGAGAGAGCGCAAACCTCACAAACAACCTTGGAGACATTACTGAGGGCAGAGTGTGCTGGCGTGTGTTCTTGTCTGTGAATCTACTGATTTTGTGTATTTACACAGCTAGCGACTGAGCACTAGTGTGTATGAAACTACTTTAAAATAAGCACACACAGAGACGGCTTGCCAATGATTTGTACCGATTTACTCACATTTGGAAACAAAATTAATCAATAAATGAGAAATCCTTTTGAAACCGTCAGTTTGGTGGAATAAAATAATTTAATGTTGGTGAGCCAACCAAAGAGAACGTAGTACAATTATGCAAAAGCTAGTCTGTGTTTCTGTTATTTAAAGTTGTTTAGGACTCACAGCATTGGCATTTTCTTGCAACAGAGATTGTACTTTCCAAATGTTTTATGATATCCATAACAAAACTAGCATGCAGCATCAGCAGCACTGAAGCACACACAATGACAGCAGCTTTAACTGTGGTGTTACGGCTTTTATTTGGCAGTTAATGACGCATGTGTATGAAATGAAATGTGTTCTTCAACGTAGCATAAAGAATATTATTCTAATAATTCCCCTGCTCCAACTACAACACACTATACAATCCTGGGTGGAAACTATCTAACAGGCCTAGATAAATGCTGGTATATTTGCATTCATCTTGAGATTTCGGGAGTTTTCACACCTATAGTTCATTTGCTCTGGTCTGAATCAAATCATCAAACTTGGTTCAGTTTCTTTTCACACAGAGAAACAGAACGTTCACGCCGCTATAGGTCAGATGTGTCTGGGCAGGAGCAAAAAAGTAAATACAGGAAGAAGGTCCTGTGTTCTGGAGTAGTGCATATTTCTATGAGAGAAACATTTCTATGCAATTTAACATTAAGCAACAGCACAGTTGGCAGTTGCTCATAACCGTGGTAATTATCTGGGCAATGTACTAGGCAAAACTATAGCAGCAGAATGCAGAATGCACTTTGAGGAAACGTCTGAAAAATACTAAACTGCTTCACACTTTGCAAAGAAGACATGCTGCCTTCAGATGACTGAGGGAGCTAATAATTAGCTCAGAATAGCGGAGTACACCTGGTAGTTGGGTTGGACCGAGGTCTGCTGCAGAGATCGTTTGGAACCAGACCAAATTATCATACTTGGTTGGTGAAGCAGTGAAAATAGCATGTGGGTATTTTTGAATCTGGTAGCTGAAAGAAAAATTCAGCTACCAGGATGCACCTTGGTCACCTTGAAGAACATGAGTTTGTGGTGCTCCTAGCTGAGAATCTATACTTTACTTTATCTTCTTGAAAAAAAGTCAGTCTACCTACAAAGTTTTTTGGTTAAGTACGCAAATCACAGCATTTGTTTAATTTCATTTCTTTTAGGGTAAACACAGAAAAGGGAAAGCTTCTTTCAGGGTGCTGGAAAAGAGATTCTGACCGACTGTTGAGCCTCATATTCAGGAGGAGCAATGAGAATTCAGTCCTGGTAGCAGAACATTGGACCAGCTCTTTACTTTTCTAAGTGGACACAAATGGCTGAAATAATTTTAATCACAGAGTGTCTAGTGTGTTTAGAGTGTTTAGGTTAATGGTGAGAAGCTCAGAAATCCCAAAGAGATCAGTGTAGAACCACTGGTACTTTGCTTAGAAATTAGTCATTTAAGGCGGTTCAGACATCTTAACAGGATGCCTCTTGGACCCTTCCATGTGGAGGCTTTTCGGGCACGTCCAACTAGCAAGAGACCCAAAGGCTAACCTGGAAAACACTGGATGGATTTCATATTCCATTCTAACATGTGAACCTAGGATAATGCTGCAGTATGTGGTTGGGAAAAGAGACGTCTGAGCTACTTTATTTAGCCTGCTGCCACTGTGAACGGAGCCAGATAAGCAGCAGAAAATGAATGGGCAGAGGGATGGATGCACTGTGCTGAATGCCATTATCATCATTTCTGCTATGGTTAATGCCCATTCCTAGCAGAGGGGGAATGACCACCAGACCTGAGCCAAGTGCAAGTTATATTTACAAACTTTGGAAATTACTTGATAATGTAGATGATAGATGTACAAGAGTTTAAGAAGTTAACTTATTTTGCAGAGGTAAAGCTCTCTTACTTGAGGAGACTTTTGTAGAGGACATAAATCCTCTCTCTTTGGATTTGGATTGGAAGTCAATAGCTTTCTGTTCATGCACAGAATAATTCATTAGTAGTACTTGACTTAAACCCTTTCTCTCCTAATGGAGCACAGGTCATCCACAACTACTCTCCATCGCCCCTGGTCCTGGGCCGCCCTCTCCAAGTGTACTTTAGTTCCTTTGCCTCTGTGTCTATTGACCTCCTCCAGCTGTTTCAGGGTCTCCCTCATTTTCAGTTCCCTTGTGGGTTCCATGTTAGATCCTGTCTGGTTACATTGGTTTTGGGCTTCCGTAGAATGTGTCCAATCAAACCCCACTTCCTTCTCCTCATTTGGTTGTGTGCTTTCTCTTGGCTTGTTTTCTCCCACAGATTTTCATTTCTGATGGTATTTGGCCAGTGTATCTTCAAGATGGTTCTTAGGCACTTGTTGACAAAGCCCTGGACTTGGACATTGATGTTGAATATCTGGAGTTTGGTGTTGAGTTCCATTAGTAGTAGAGTGACAGTAAATCCCCTACAATACAATTTTACCGTAACACAGCAACAATTTAACAATCAAATACAACCTGATAATTGTATCAAGGCACGTATTAGGTCAAGTCAAAAATAAAAAGGTCAGGTGAAGTAAAAACTGAACTTTTTTGTTAACACAACACTTAGTTAATAAATCCCCAAATTCATGATGATGATGTTATTCCTATGATAACATTTGAGAGACGACTGATGGGTGACATGTTACATTTTCCTACAAATGTGCTGCTTACTGTCCTCAATCTTTTGTCAGACGTCCTTTTACATTTAAGCCTGTAAATAACCAGACTCTCATCTAGTTTAAAGGCTCTGAATACTTTCTTGCTGTGCTTATCTTGCATCGTCTCTCTTATGTGTGCCAATATTCCTTTTGGCTGTCTGAGCCATTGTTTGATTTTTACAATAAAATATGTGAAAACACATCTGAAGCGAAGGAACATGAAAAAAAGCACTTGTTTCAAACATGGACACTGATGTATCACAGGGGGCGCAACACAAATAACAAGTAAGAGTGAAATCACAGAAATTGGAAGACACAGCATCAGACCAGAATAAAGATAATACACCACCCACGGCTCCAACTGCCCTTTCACACAAGACCATTTTTGAATGTAAAGAGGAAAATAACAAGGCAACGCAGACTTAAATACAACAGTACCCATTCAAGTTCTGCCTGATCTTTTTTGTATTTTTCCTTTATCCCTCTACTTTTCTCTGTTTCACAATCACCTCCCACACTCTTTCAACTTAGCATCCACCCACACACACTCCTCTCCTCTCCATTATTTTTCTGCCAATCAAAGGATCAGGGTCATTCAAGGAGCGCCTGTCAGTCAAAGGCAGGGTCTGCCGAGGAGGCGGCTTCAAATGAACACTACACCGCAGACACAAAGAGGCATCTTCACAAAGCTTCAAACACACTCCGATTTAAAACACAGGTCAAGGGCACGAGCTGCTGAGGTAATACTAATAACTTCTGTGTATGTTATCGAGTGCAACAGTACAATTCATTTCTATGCAGTACCAGACCCAATGAGGAACAACAACAGCAAAGGTCAGACATGTTTTAGTTTCCACTTTCTAGACGAAGTTAATGTACCATACTAGTCATTTTGACCAACAACAAATCCTGTTGCTGTCAAAATCTAGTAATTAACAGCCAATATGGCCAAAAACCAAACGCAATTTTCCACTGTGATCAACAAATGATTCAAAGTTATTGGAGAGTAAAGAAATGGGTTTATATCATCTGGAACCGGCACCAACAGGAAAAAAAAGACAGCAAAAAATGGTAAAAAGGCTAGATTTTTGGAAGTCTGGTGTTGTGCTCATTGAGGACTGTTTTCACGTTTGGAAACAACTGAGCCAATCAAAGCTTTGCAGACAGGATTAAGAGTGGGGATATAATTTTCCAGAAAAATTAGCCAGAAAAGTTGTCACAAAAAGTGTGGTTGAGATCAACACAGCTACTGTACACAAGTTGTTGTGAATCAACTGACAGAAATTATAACTCTTAAAAATTGACAAAATAGGAACAGAAAACCTTATTCTGACACAATGTCAGACTAAATAATGAAGTGAAACCAAGAAGATATACATAGGAAACAAAAGTAAACAATTAAACTTTTATTACTGCCAAGTCTGCAGTCTTTTCTGCTGTACAGTATGTTTGTGCATACATGCCTGCTGTTAGGAGACAGAAGGAAGGAATTACATTTTTACCAACTTTAACTTTATCAGGCTGCATGAGCAAAGTTGTACCTCTTTAAAACACAACGATGTAATTCAGATTTATTGCTGTTTCAGTAATAATTAATTTTGCTATATGGAAATCCTGTGATGAAGAAAGGAGTGTTTGACAGACTGTCGTATGTGTGTGTGAGCAGAGAAGAGTGTCGCTGAGTAGGTTGAAAAGAGGGAGTGGGTGGGGTGTGTGTGTGTGTGTGTGTGTAGGCAGCACAGTGTTATAGTAAGACAGGAGTGTGTGGTAATAAGGCTGTCAGTCACAGCAGGATCTCATTAAGACAGAAGAGCTCAGCCTCATTCCTCATTAGTCGGGCTTAACTACTGTCTACACACCTACACTCTGCAAATAAGGGACACACACTTATACACAGGGATACATGTGCACACACTCTCAACCACCCTTCAAACACTTCACACATCGTCTCAAACACAGGCACACACTCACATATATTTCTCACCCAATGCTTACAACTACTCACAATACAAATGCTCATAATTCAAACACTCTCTCACATACACCCACGCACATCACAGCCAGGGTGAAAGACTTTTGTTTTTGCCCGGCAGGGGGAAAAAATGCACTCTTAATTTGACTATTTCACAAACCAATTAGGCTTTTTAAGAAGATAAGAAAACCTCCAAAAGGTGGTTGTTCACTTGCTACAGCAGCTGATACACTAGAAAAACACAGCAGCCGCAGACAGATCTTGGCTGATGGTTTGAGTTAATTTTGTGCCCAGATACCAGTGCACATAAATCTAGTGTGAGACAGCTGTGCTGCCTCTCTTGAGTCCTGAAAGGTCAGTCTAAATGGTCTGTAATTAATTTAAATGGATGTGGCGTGTTCCTGTTTGACTCTGCAGCAGTTACAGGTGTTCAAAAAATATGCAAATAACAATCATGTTCCCACAACAACATGTTTCACAGAGCATGTATTATCTGAAACTTTTAATATAATGTAATTTTCTGCCTTCCTGAATCTGTGAATGATAATCATGGTATCATGACAGCACCATGAGCAGCGACTGGAGAGGATCTTTGTTATTGATGTGTATTGTTGATTAAAAACATGTTTAACAAGACAAGTGTTACAGCCCTTTCTCTCATCAAATCTCTAATCCCAACTGTGAACATGTAAACCTACACTGATTCCACACAAACATTAAAGTAATTTTTGTTAAGACATCAGTATATACAGTATATCCTTGGTGTAACTTGAGTTCTTATTTCTCATGTCATATCATGTTATTCATTTATAAAGCTTCCAAACTACCTCACATCTCTTATCTCACTTAAATCTAGTAACTACAGTACACAACCCAGTAACTACTTAACCTTGGATACCCCTCATGCACACAATAATGTTGGCAGAACTGCTTTCAGGTACAATGCACCTTTTTTTTATGATTCTTTTAACTGTTTTGATTAATTCCCAGTTTATTGTGTACTGTGTAAGTCTGTTTGCTGATTGTGTTTGTGATTGTGAATGTTTCTTGTTCTCAGGTCTCTCTTGGAAAAGAGATCTTAATCTCAATAAGACTGCCTGATTAAATAAAGATTAAATAAAAAAATAATTTGGTCAAAATTGTCATTACCAAAAGGAAGAAACTTGAATTCCATCTATTTTTCTGGCATGATACCCTCCCATACTTTAGTATCCTCCAAGGGGAATTTGATTGGTGCAACATCTGTAGGGGCAGCCACCTAAAAATAGTTTGTGATACAACTTCAATTCCAATGCCTAAACAGCCAGTTAACCAGCTGTGAGGCCGATGTTGGTAGCCGTTGCTTAGCCCCATCTGTGATTTAAACACTCCCTACGGGTCTCAGTGATACGAATCACAACACGTACGAGAGTGATGAGGTTACAGGACTTTGACAGTCTGGTAATTTTCCGTCACCACATCTGGACTCACTGGAAGCACATATTCATAATGTGGGAAGAACACAACACTCACACTGCATGGGACCTGCCGATGACTCAGCAGGTGTTGAAATAAAATCAACAAAAAGTAACATCTAGTGGGAATCAGTGCTAAGGTTAGCAAGCTAGGTTAACTAGCTTCCACTGGAATGGAGTGGAATACATGTTGAATGTTGTAAAGAGACGGATGTCTTCAATCACTAATGGTACTTAACCAGCGCTATATGGGGTTGTTAAAAATGGGGGCAATCAGTAGGCTAAACAGGGCTACGACATGCACCAGTAAGAAGCACACAACTTAAGTTGATGTTGTGTCTCCTAGCAACTCCAGCTATCAAATGCAGTATCATTTTGGTTCATAGTCTTGAACCAAAAGTTAGGAGAATTCTAATGTCAGCTTGATTTTATTATATGTTTAGTGACAATTTGAACAAGATACAGAGAGCGCAAGAGAGAAAAAAAGGGGCCATGGCTGTTCGAAGATTTGTCTCATTAAATGTCGCAACAATACCGGAAAGTAATCCTCAACAAATCAAGGTGACTGCTTCGTTGTGTTGTAGTATATGTAGAAACTGAAGATAGAAAGAAAACAAACAAGAAACAGGCAGTTCTTTGCCCATCAGTCTCATTTTCAACGAGACAACATTATAACATGAATGTTGCTTTGCATGTGTGAATACAATGTGAAGTCCAGTTATGTTGTTGGTGTGAACAAACCCTTAAAAGACACTGACAAGCAAATCAACTGTTTTTTTTATTTAAATCATTCATCTATTTCTTGGTTGATTCAGCCGTTTTTGAGGATTCTGCACTTTCTTCTGCTGGTAGTTTCCCCCCCACTGCCTCAGGCTGCTTTTCCATTAAAAAAACGCTCCATTTTTGCAAAGAGTCATCCAGCTACGTGCTCCCACAAATAATCTACAGTGGACAAAGGGTACAGATGTCGCATGATTGGACATGATTACCTCATAGCTCAATGAACAAACTGGGAATGTGGTGGAGAAAAAAAGGTTTTCTAATCATCAGTGGTACCTCTGCCTCATCATTTGTTGTTCTGCAATAATTTATCAACATTCAAGGGCATTTTTGCTCTGAACCCCTTCGATTTTCACATTAATTACATTCCTCTCACCCATCTCCCTCCCTCCTCCTGACTGTATCTCTCTCTCATGCAGTGCTCAGGGGGCACAGCAGCAGGCCAGGTTGGTTTTGGAGTAGCTATGAGTTTTAATTAAACCAGTGCTGCTTTGTTGTAATAAGCCGAGCTGGTTAAGGCAACCAGGTGGAATGGCAGCTAATTAATGTGTCCAGGCTTAAGACCACATACACACAATAACATATAAGCAGATCAATAGTTGTGTAAGGTGGTATGGTGTATGTGCACAGAGACACTGATCATGTGCTCACAAAGACACAGACTGACAAGCTCACGCTGATGCACACACACAAATACGTGCGCGCACACAAACTATATTTTTAGGACTCAAATACAAACACAAAAAGAGACTCACACACATACAGAGAAACAAACACAAAACATCAGTCATCACCTGCCCAGTCATGCAGCTTGCCAGCTAACCATCCATCTGTTAATGTACTCATCCATCCATCAATCAATCCGCCCTCCCTCCATCTTCCGTCCATTTATTTTCCCCTGCTTTTGGCACAAAGTCTGTGCACTTACACGTACATCAGCCTGACTGCCAAGCCACCTATCCATCCATTAATGAGCTCCTCCATTTATCCATCCATCCATGAGTGCTCTCCATTTGTTTTGTCGGCAAGCAAAAACAAATAAAACAGAGATATCATCTTGCTAGACCACAGCAGCTCTTAAAAAATCTGTATTTTGCTTTAAGAGTAGTACCATCTTATGTTCTGTTTCCTCCACTGTGCATAGTCTATGTATTTGTATTCCATTTACTTGGGAGTGTCGTGAAATTGAATAGACTTAATATGGCACTCTCTTAAGAAGCAACTCATTCCCTTGGATGAATGAAAACAACACAATTTATTCAATTTTAAACAGATTTCATCTTTTCATTTCCTTTCACTGAACTAAAAGAGCGAACCCGAGAAGATCGTCATATCTGATCGACGGGGCAAGAATTACAGCACCCAGTTAAAAAAATGACTTCTAAGGCAAGTTCACACACAAAAAGGAATATTTTAATATCTACAATGTTTTAATATTCTGTTGGAACGCTAAGATAACAAACCATGATCTTCTGCATATCTGTCATCCAGCATCTTAGTCTCTGTTAAACGCCTTCGCAGGTTCAAAACTCTCCCTACTGAAATGTTGAAAAATAAACAAAAAGGAATATTTAATATTCCCTTGCGAATGCTTGGATGATGACTTGAAATATCCCCGAGAAGCGTTAGGAGACAAGTACAAACATTCAGACTGCATGTATAAACGTAGATTATTCTGAATAAATGTTTGGAAGATGAATCAAAGGGCTGACACAACGCGGTAGATTTGGCCAAATCAGCAAAGTCTGGAAAAGACCATGAAAGCAGGCCAGTAACTGGCATTTTCAGATCCTACACACCCATTTACACTGCGGCATTAAAGGATAGCTTCACATTTAATACAATACTCACATGCCCACCTGTATATTGAAACAAGTTTTTTGTGGCTGTAACTGTTCTTCCTGTTTCAAAGTTCCAAAGTACAGTAAGAGATGGGGGATATCAAGAGGATATCTTGATCTGCAACTAACGATAATTTCATTTTTGATTAATCTGGTCATTACTGGTGATATGTCATCGTTTCCCAGAGTCCAAGGTGACATCTTCAAATGCCAAATATAACAGCAAATTATAACAGAAAAAAAGCAGCAAATCCTAACACTGGAGGAGCTCAAATCAGAGAATATTTGACATTTTTGTTTGAAAAATTAATCAATTACCAAAGAAGTTGCTGAATATCTTTCTGTTGATCTAGTAATCTATTATTTCCACTAATGGTTTCAGCTTTACTTCCAACATTACGTTCTTCCCTCTTTGTGTTTTTCTATAAGCGTTTCCTTGCTGTAACTTTGGAGGAAATCCACTTCATTTATGTAAAGCCTCGTATTAACTTCAGATAAACTTTAAAATGTATTTTTATTATATTCAAAACATGTTAGGAGGGAATCTTTTCAAGGACATTAAGGACAGGAGGAACAATAACAGCTACCAAAAACTCTAGCTCATATGGGCATGTGAGTATTGTTTTAACACAGACTTGGGGAAAAAAAAAAGTCTTGAGCAAAAAGTCTGAAAACATAATAATTCCACTGGTTTTCACATGTTTCCTCAATGTGACCACAGTTACACTGGTTGTTTGTCTTATGTGTCAAGCCGGCTGAAACGGTAAATTACTGTAGGTGCAGCTAACCAACACATGTGACATCTCACCAGCTTTAATTATGTATTTGTTAAAAATTACTTTATCCGGAAATGACAGGTTTCAGAGCAAAAATAGTGTGTCACTGCACATCTGACTTCACTCAGTGAGCTGTTAATTTCCCTTGGCAGACTGTCAAAATGTAATCAATATACCGGGAATACTGTGTTCCCCCTCTTCCATCTTCCTCTACTCACTCCAATTTGTTCTCATTAAAGGAGATCCATTCTGCTCCTTTCTCCTTCACTTAGTGTTGATTTCTCCCGTTTCTCTTCATAGCACTTCTGAGTACATGACCACCGAAGGCTCACAAGAAAATGTTGACACTTCTCCCAAATGGCTGCTTGTAAGTCAGTGATCTAGGTATATTCTTTAAGTTAAAGGTTGAAAATAAAAACGCATTCACAACAACTGAAATTTCATTTTTTTTTCTGTCAACTTACAATACTTGAAAAGGTACAATTCCCTTTCCTTATAACCACGAAAGAGCATAGAAGTACATGCACATTTTTTTGTATCAAGCACTTGAAAGAGGACTGCCAAATAAAATGTTTAGATGCAAACCCTGCAGTTTTCTGCTTCTATCAACCTAAACTAAAAGGTGTACTTACGTTGGCCCCAGCGACCCGTGCGGGGATTCAGGTAGTTTGGGTAGAGCCCGTTGGGTCTGTCCATTTTGGCTAGCAGCTTCCGGATGTGCATCACCTGTGATCAAGACCAGACACAGTGCAAGTTTTAATCCAAGCAGAAAATAATCGCCTTTTCCAAAAGGTATTACACTGATATTACAAAGCAAAGACATGCAACGGTGCAAATGTAAGCATACCCACACACAACACACACATAGAGACAAAATTACGTCGGTGTTCTACCTTCTGGTAGTAGGCAGGGTTCCCCGTCAGGTAGGTGAGGTGAACAAACTCCATGTGGAGGGTCCCAAACTCAGCCAGGATGCTGCTGCCCGCCGACGCCCAACCCCAGTTACGGCCAACACCACTGGAACAGGGGGAGGAGGGAGGAGAGGTGAAGAGATGAGAGAAGACAAGAGGAATGAGAAGAGAGTTGGTCATGGAGGATGAGAGATCGATGTGATGGAGAGTAAGACGGAGGAGAACAGAGAGGGAGAAAGAGTGGGTTGGACAAAGATTATAATTCTATACATCCAATATAAAGTAAGTAGTAAGTAATAAAGGATTAACTGTCCCATAGAACAAAATGACCATAATGGATCTGCTCGAACTGACAGGGTTTTGGTACAGACGAATGACTCAACACAGACTTTGTCAGGATGTGAGACTTCTGGCTGTCGAGACCCTGTTTCTAGCCTGGAGTCTATTTTGGCAAAAGAAAATGTAATGACTAAGTTTCAATAATAATTTGGACTAATAATTCACAGGGTCATAATGATTTAGAGAAGTGCAATGTTAAAAATAAGTATTGAAAAACCCCAAATATGAGCTGGAGACAAATGTAAAATGAGAAAAGAAGATCAAATGCAGTAATGTTGACGATTACAACTGTAAGTCATTTGTGTCTTGATTTTCTCGTGAATAATGTATAAAAAACTCTCAATTATTTACATGTAATAGTTGGTCGATAGCGGCCTAAATATGCCTTAAAATGCTCAAAGAATTCTCCCCTAATGTAAGAAATGTTCAAGTAAGATACTGGTTCACTTTTACGAGTTGAACTCCTCCATCTTTATAAGAACACCAAACCAGAAAATACATTTTTCAATCCGGTGAAACACGGCAGTGATGGAGTTGGATTGATAGCGGCCTGTGCAACAGGGTCACTACTTGTCGAGGAGTTCGTCTCGATCACAGCGGGCAAAATGACATTTACACATGAGCTTATGAGGAGGCATCTCGAACTTCTTCAATTTTACATGAGTGCATGTAACATTAATAGGCTGCAGCTTGTACGTGTGCGCCTGTGTGTGAGGAGGAAGCATGTTTGTGAGGCACCTCGTTTGTCTCATCAGGTGGAAAAAGAGAGAGATGGGTCATATGTGTGTGTTGTCTGTTTAGATTGAATTCCTGTGTGTACAATTAGTCCTGGGGGCATTTGTGGGTATGTGTGAAACGTGTGTTGCTGTGTTTTCTCTGGTGTGTTTGTCTAGTGGGAGATTAAAACTAAACATAAAGCGTCCACTCTCCAATGAATTAGAATCACCTTGAGAAAAGGAGGCCCTCTCTTGTGCTACACACATCCTTAACCTGCCAGCGCATATAAAAGGGTGCTGATCTCTCTCTCTCTCTCTCTCTCTCTCTCTCTCTCACTCACACACACACACACACACACCAAGCCAGGGAGTTTAGCAACAAAGTAGCCGGCAGGCTAATATAGCCATTTTGTTTAATTTCATTGTTTCATTCAATGAATAAGTAAATTGATAACGCAGAAAACAGTGGGGAATGGAGGTAGATAGAAAGAGCACACACACACTTCACAGGTACAATGAAATGAAAAAAGAAAAAAAGAAAGGCAGTAGAAACCAATAAGAGGAACAGAAAGGGATGGATGTAACACTTCAGGCTGCGGCTACAACAGGAAAGTAGACCACTGTTACCCGCTGTAGGTTAACAGATTTCTAAAATATTGAGATTTAACACTTCTTTGCCGCCTGTTCACACAGGTTCCCAAAACGACCCTGAAGACTCACAGAATGACAAAGTCGTCCTGCCCTTACAGCACAGTTTCTACACGCCCACGTCCTGTGAAAAGGTCTAATCAGGCAGCAAACGTGAAAACACCTGTGTGGGTAGACTGTGGCTGTGTGGGAGCTTTAAAGTGTGCCAGGGCTATCTGAAATTACTGCAGTTTGAAGACCTCCAAAAATTAATTCAGGAGTCAAACATTTAACAACATTAAAAGCCCTAACTTTCACTAATAAAATGATGAAATTAAGGACTTGAAGGACCTGTAGGAACCCTGGTTAACACTGTGGATGTCTGCTATGACTATGAATGGGAGTGTTAAAGTGAAAAAGCCAGGGTAGTCTTGATGTGCGAGTTTGTATTGCTATTGTTGTGTTGTGAGCTTAAGACGTTCAAAGTTAAGGTCTAAAACTAATCATCACTTTTTCAGGAGTTGAGTTTAGATGAACTTTAAACCTAAAGTTGTAATGGTGAGGGCTTAATTAAAGATCCTGACAGGTATTATAAGACAAACATGCAGTGTTTGTGTTCACTGGAAAGCTCTACATATAGCAGTTAAAGGTACCCTGTGGAGTTTTTTTATCTCTGTGGAGCTATTTTTCTAAGAGTTGGCTGCCGTTTTGTTGGTGCTTGTGCATGCACACGATGGGTGACATGATACACAAGACTCCTGCCAATGGTTTGACAATATTCCACTGATCTACAGGTGGCTGCATTGCACCAAGAAAGACAGCAATGTGCCAGCAAAGGCAGGGAAGAAGAAGACTGCAAGCTACTAAACATGGCTGTAAACCATGCTGGATTTAAAATACCTAAAAAATCGGCATAGCGGGAAATGTATGAAATACTTTGTTAAGGGTACATATAATGCCTTCTGGTAAGTACCACTGAATGTAGACAAAACTTTTGTCTGTTTAGAAAACTCTACAGGGCCCCTTTAACAAGGTTTCAATCAGAATCAATCATGACAGAAAAAGATAAAGGGTTGGTGTCAAGATCATAAAGGACAAATTACTCTTTAAGACCAATTTTAAAACAAAAAGACAGTTTGAGATTGAGTTATTGGAGTATAAATGTGCAGTATAGTAAGATGAAGAATGTATGTGGTAAGGGACTTTGAGTACTTCCATTTGCGACGCAGATATACAGTATAGAAATGTTTTGCTTATGTACAAACAAAAGTGGCAAAAACTATAACTCTTAAGTGTATTTAAGACATTTCAATACTTTTGCAGACATTAAAACAGCAATAATCAATATTTTTATATTAACAATGGATCACATGATTACTTGTATGTGAAAGGGGTCACAAGCAGAGAAATATCACCCGACTCAGTAGTTCCTCTCAGCGTTTCAAGTTAGCGACTAGCTGGAGAACACAGTGGAGCATTGAGCAGCTAAAGAGCCAGATATTTCCTCAGGGGGATGGTGGAGACTAAACCAGAGCTAAAAGGAGAGTGAATATTGCACTTGTAAATAAGCAACAGTTTGCTAACAAGTTCGCAATATCAATACAAGGTGATTTAATGTCAGTGCTGTGTTCACAGCTAGTTTCCACTACCCCCAAGTGGCCAAGAAAATCTATTATTGTGGGTCTAAATTGTTATAATATATAGTGAGACATTTTTCAGTCTACTGAAAAATCTTGAGGAAGAAAGAGTAAAAAGAAAAAAGCTCAAATTGACACAACATTTGTGCAAGGACCAATGTGTCAATCAAGTCCCACCAGAGTTTGTTCCAGGCTGCTCGGTCAACTGTCAGTGATTTTGAGTGGCACATCTCACTTTATATTCATCTCAAGTTAGCTACTGGATGAAAAGGATGGTTTTCAGTGGCAGTGTCACTGACCTCTTAAGGTTGACCATGGCCCAAGGGATTCCTGTGGGGGTGTTAAAGGCAGGAAGCAGCTTCTCGGCTAGCTGGACCGCCTTCAGCTTGAATACCTGGAGAGAAACAGAGAGACAGAGGGAGGAAGAGAGAAAAAGAGAGGGTTAACTTTCAAGATTCCTTTTCATCATATTCACTTGGAATATTCTGCACTCCGTCAACTTCCCCTGCTTAATATTCTTCTCAAACAGCTGACAGATACACGCATATTAACAACTGCCAACAACCTAAACAAATGAAGGCAAATAAGGCAGAGTGAGATGACAGGAGACAAACGATTGCTAAATGATGGCCACAAAGTGTCAGAGCTGAACAGATTTATGGAGGAGACTGGCAGACTAATATATGCACACCCCCCCTTCAAACTGTAGTGCAATAATATGAAATGTTGCAGAATACCACTGAGATGTCTACAAGAAAAGCTTGGAGGTCAAACTACATCGACTGAGCCGAGCGAGATACCAAAGTACACAGTCAGAGTTGGATTTCTATTATCGTGACTGGCGTCTAATTTATACAGACTGACGGAGAGAAATGGACATGTGTTCATTTTGAGATTACACAAGTTCCTGCACTCGTCTGACAGATGAAGGCCCAGAAAGATCTGCTGCAGCCCTTGTTCTTTTCTCAGCATGCCAATCAAAGAGATAAAAGAAAACTAAGGTTATTCTGCTGCTGAACTCGCTGCATATGAGCATATGCTGAAAGCTGAAAATGTAACTGTGGATGGTGTAAAACTGCTTAGAAGACTCATGATAAGATTCAAAGCAAACAGGAAATAAGTTGACAAAATAAACACATCTTACTTGTGAGTGACTTAAGTTTTATTTATTTTAATGTTGCTTTCTAAAACTCATGTTGCCCTATTAGAGAACAGGAGTCCTGACTTCACGACTATTCGTCGGTAAATCCTTTGTAAATTAATTAGGTTAGTTAATTTTCTCACATGACTTTCAAAGAACACCATGACATGATTTTTGCCACCATTTCCAGACACAGAGAGCAGAGAGGTAAAGGTTTTCTTCCATTGTTACCATTTCTTTGCCTGAAAATACCCAATTCATTAACAATTTGTGTTATTTCAAGCTGAATTTTAATTTGAGGGACACTTCTAGAGAATGTAATAAACCCACAGAAATATGTTGCCTTACAAAGGCGTCACATATATGTCCAAACAAAACATGAAAGCTTATTTAAAAAATCCAATTGTTTACATCGTGAACAGCAAAGCTTAATTTAAGTAAACTAGAGACATACACAGCAGGACATGGACTGTACGAACTGCATGACAGCTGACAAGCACAAAGCAGTCACAGATGAAAACGTGGCATTCATGAACCAAGTGCTGAAGAAAACCTTAATCTAACTAAAACAATTAACACAAGTGGCGCCAATGGACGAAAATAGAACCATTTAACTCACAGAGCTGACAATAAAAAAGCAGCAAGTGCATAGCTGCCAAACTTCTGATGCACTAGTGTTTTATTAAAAGCAATCTGGTGTTGCTCTCTTCCAAAATGACAAAAAAAAATCCATGGTATAGGTGAGCTGGATGAGGGATGATCTACAATCTAATTTTATTGTACAGTGTTCAAGAAAAGGCTGACTTAATTCTAAATACCAGACTGCCAGCAGCTGCAAGATAAGTGCGTCCTACCCCTTTACAACCTGCCTGCATGGCTACCTAAATTTGGATCCAGGTTGTCAGAAGAGTCCAGAAAAAAAACGCTGAAAAGCAAATGACTCAACTTCACTCAAGACTGTCAGTCCCTGCCTTTTTAAGATGTTCACTTTACAGTTTTGCAATGTATACTTTACTTCTGAAGGACAGTTGTGGGATAAATGCAAAAAGCAGGAGTTGTACAACTTGCAGACAGCAGAGAAAAGCACTTGAACACGGGGCAGACAGAGGCTGATTCATCAACACAATCTGTCAGGGCTGAGCAGTTTTACAGAGGGTTTAACCAGATCTATGGAAAATTCAAAGTAAGGGGGAGCAATAACACATGCTGGTGTTTGCAGAATACTGAAGCGGCCAGTGGGACATCTTACACAAGACTTGGAGGTCAAACTGTGGAGTTAAGTACGGGACAAATACAGACACAGACGAGGGGAGGGATAGAGAGAACAATGCAGTCAAAGAGATGAAGACACAGGCCTGCAAGTGAGGAGGATATGAAGTGTATGAAAGGAGGATGAGAGTGGATCACAAAGACAGAGAGTGACTACGGCTGGGCGATACAGCCACAAAATAAAATCTTTTTTATTTTTAAATATACAAGTTATCCTTCACAATAATAGAATGTCACATCCGGATGCTGCAACTAAGTAGAGCACGGGCATCCACTTTAATTATCCGTTTACGCACAACCAGGGCAGAAACTCGTAGTCTGCTTACTAATTCATCTGCTCTTGCTGGAAGTGCTTCTTAACAAGACATCAGCCTGGTATCTGCAGACAGCTGGCTAGCTAGTTAGCTACCTGGCTATGGGTAGAGACAGACCAAAAATAGTGGAATCTGCACACTGTTTGGTCCTCTCTCATGGCTTCACCTCAGACTGACAATGTCTGTGTAGAAATTTGAAGAAGGCATCTATTTGTTATCACCATCTGCATGTCAAGTTTAAGTGCATGTGACTGGCTTGTAAGCTTGTATGTGTCAGACTCTGTGCGTGCGTGTGTGCGTGTGTGTGTGTGTGTGTGTGTGTGTGTGTGCGCACTGTACTCATGTCTGCCCAGTCATCATAAACCAGCAGACAGGCCACGAATCAATGGAGGGCATTGATTCGTGGCCTGTCTGCTGGTGGCACAGAGGCCCTTAACAAACTCCAGTGCATTTTATAGGCAATCCCGCTGCTGATGTCACCAAGCAGGAAAACGACCCATTGGAGGAAACGGCCGGCCGCCTTCACAGATAAAACTCTACAGTTTATGATAATCATCTTCCTCCACTGCTTTCATCTAAAGGCATGGATGAAAGGAAAAGCAACCAGGCCTTCTGAAGAAACACGGGTTGTTAAATGAAGCAAACCTGATGAGAGAAGGAGAGGAGGATAAAGAGTCTGCTTAATTACTGCCTGTACATTCGCCTTATCTTGTTAATAATACTATGGAGCATTATCACACTTGAGACAAGTCGTGCTCTGTCTGTTTTCACTTGTGCAGCCAAACTCAGTGTTCAGCATCTGGTGTGGATATACAACAATATGCTGCCAGCTACACCACATACATGTAGGTACGTTTTGGCTGTTGATTTACTCTTGCAAGTAACCAGGCATTATTGGTAAGTGGTAGCCTGACTAAATCCCTCTCAGTTAATTTTCGATCTCCAAGGGGCATGATCAACGGGCACAGACCAAAATGCCTCTGGACGCAATTGAACAGACGTACAACGTGTGACGTAGCGCTGAGCGAATCCTGTCTGAAGTACGGCAAACGCATCTTTCTAATCAACAAAAGCTTTAAGTGCAGTTGTTTGTTCTTCTTTCAAAGAAAATATACTGTTCAGTTTGTTTAATACTGATAGCAGATTCAGAACGTTCCACATCAGTGGCAGCCATCTTGGTTGTTTACGAAAATGCCTCAATGGCGCTCCTCTGTACAGTCATCGTATCAAACCCGCCCAATATTAGATAAACGGTTGTTATTGGCCTGTTCAGGGCCTGGTCGGATGAAAATCTGTCAGCAGATGTGTGTACAGCTATGTGTACCTAACATGAATAATTATTTCTGTAGCACAGAGTAACAGAAATGGCATCAATTGTCTGGCCAGATTTATAATCTTGTTTACTCAGATAGTTCCTGATTTAAATGAAAATGGACGGGCTGTGTTTGGACAACATTTCTTTTGTCAGATAGAAAAAAAGGATTTTGTAGAGAACATGTTTATATTTCTCAATAAACGGCATCCAAACACATGCATCATTTTGGTAATGGGAACCGAAACTCAGCTATTGTATCGGCACTAGTATAAAATAATTACAATAGGAGTGGAAGAACTATTTCAAAATTCAATCTCATGCTGCTTTAAATCTCATATTCTGGTTACAGCTACAGGTTTTTAACAGAAATTATTAAAAAATGCCTTAAAAATCAACAGCATCAGACATGGGCTTCCATCAAACAGATCACATCCTCATTTTGCAATCTTCATATTGAATGCAAGTTATTCAACCTTCACTTTGACATTTTGTCCTATTATTCTACCAATGATTACTGAAATGTGCAATGTTCAACTGTTAAATTGTCAACAAAACAAAGTGAAGTTTGTGTCCTCTTCCTCCTTGACACATCTTCCAAGTCATTGCAGCAAAATAACCACAAGGCCTATGTGCATCTATCCTGTTGACATCATATTTACTGTAGCGAGAGGAAGACAAGATTAGGATATCGAGAGCTTTGAGGTAAAAATCCTTGGGGGCTACAAGCCCAGACAGTCCTGTGTCTGGGCTTTCTAACAGTATTCCTCCAGGTCTGACAGCTTTAGTGTTCAGCCTTTTAAAATGCATTACAGCACACTTGAAAATCAATCACTGAAGGATATACTCTCTCAGTGAACACATACACACACACATGCGTAAAGATTCGAAATGCACAACTGGGAAACAAGACAAGGTTAGAGAATACAGTTGGTCTGACACACGTTTTCTGAGAGCAAACATCACATGGGTGAAAGGCTGGCATGACATTATCAGCCAGTTCTAACTCTAACTATCAGTATGAGCACATATGTTGGTCGATAAGGAAGAAGTCATTGCAGTACAGAAATGTCAAAGATATGTTTGAGGTAATCTGCCCTGAGATAACTTTGTTATGAAATGGCACTATATAAATAAAACTAAATTGAATTGAATTTAATCATGCTTATTTTTCATTACTGTAACAAGAAAATTTGAGGGATCTTTATTAAAAAATCTTGTTCATGTTTGTTAACTGAATATCAACCAATATATTTTTTATCGGCTTACTCAAATATCATTTCTAGTATTTGCCGCCTGAAAGATGCAAAACGCTCGCAGCCTCCAAATGAACAAACAGGTGGGGATAACTATGCTATTAAATGATCAGGTTGCACAAATACACATATAGTTTTCTCAAATATGATTTATGAATTGACACTGCTTTTCAGTGCCAATTGATCAGATGATAACCACAAAAGACTTGAGGCTTAATTGTCATTTAGTCTCTGCCCTGTGTGGTAAAAGACTTGTCGCAAATCAGTGCAACAAGAACGTGCATGACATGGCGCACACTTTGAGTTGCGCTTTACAAGTTAATCTCGAGTTGAATTCTCGAGAAGGCAGACCATTAAATTAGCAAAATAAAATGACAAAAATTACCCTAACAAACAACGGGCAATGGACTCAGTCAATCGCCGATAGCTGATATATTCATCCAATCGCCCAACCCTAATACATACTTACATACTATCAGAGAGAACAACTGAACACGGATCTCTCCTCCTTCCTCTTCTCTGCTTCTCTTCCTCCATTTTTCTTCTGCCTGTCTCCACTTATCTCTCTTTTCTTTATTCACCAATTAGCAGTGTCCTCTCTCCCCATCTTTCAACACTCTCCCCATAATTCCATTTCTCTTTTCCGCATTCTCTCCCTATTTTAGGATTAGCAGTGGCCCGAGGCCGCTGGGTTGCTTGTTTCGATGAGCCAAATTCCCAGACGGCAGATTTAGAGTATGGCAGGGAAGGGTGAGAAGGTTAGAGGGGGACACAGGCTGGTTTTGTGGCCCTCATGGTGGAGAATGACGTTTACTCTGCCAGAGTGAGAGGTCTGACTCCTACTGGGACCAGCCGTGCTAAAAATGGGTGCAATGGTCCTGTAAGGAGCTTTGGATGAAATTGCCTGCCAAATGGTACATCAATGTTACGTCCCAGGGACAGGGAGAGCTGTAATCTGCCACTCCAACACATCCTAAACTCAGCCAATGATCCAGTTATTACACATGAGGATATAATTTGAAAGCTGCGAGCAGCTGGGAGAGACTGAAATCGCTGTAAAGCAGAGCAGGCTCTCGTAGATATGACAGTCTAGACAGAAACACACACAACAAAGTGTGTACACGAACACAAAGTCACATACAGAAAAAACACACACAAGTAGCCAACTGCAAACTGTATTCTGCATTGAAAAGGTAAATGTAGCTGATAGATGCTGACGTAGGAGAGCAGACAACACTTTCAAATGAACTAGTAGTGACGGAGCTTAGTTTAAGTTCCATCAGGTCCATCTTTTCTAACACATGCTCACATTATGTTCATGCACAGACATCCTGAACCAGCAACTCAATCCTGTCAGAGGCGTTTAGGTGTTCCTTGTATAATCAGATTTCAACAAATCTGCTGTTTAACCAATCATCTCCCTTTAGTTAGATGTTAAAAGTATTCCCGCTGTCAGCTCTGTGCTGCTGTTCTACGTCCAAACTCAACCTCACCATCAACAGAAATCCTACTCCAAGTTAAATCCATCCTGCCCTTCAGATGAAGATCAAAAACACAGAGGTCTCTTTGTTCACCAGAAGCCATATCTGTCTGTGTGTGCTTTAAATCCATCTGAAGAATGAATGTATTGGTGTAACAACCCTGTGAAAATAACCCCTCATTGGCTTATTTTGCCCCCAAAATATCTATATGTCTGTTACTATACTCAGACTAATATACCAAAATATAATACTAATTTCTACTATTCAATGCAGTACAGGTCATATTAATTATTCCGATCATTAAATTAGTCTCTCCCGACCAAAAAGTCTCCATAACAAATACACTGTGTGAAAAGAACTAACACTAAGTATCTGACTAAATTACTTAATAAGATCAGCATTTTTCACACTGCAATGAAGAATCTTTTAATACAAACATTGCGCACACACACACAGTTCACAAGCAGACACACTCAGTCTCTGGTGTAAGCAGTGGGCCACTGTTGACATGTAATGGAGCCTCCTAAAGGGATTAAGGGGTAGACTGTGAAATGTGCTGAATGCGCCTGCTTGGTAAGAAGGGCCCAGAGGGCCAGCAGGAGAGACAGGATTAAGTCACCCGCTGTGTGTGCGTGGCTACTGTGTGTCATTTCCATACTTTGTCATGCCACTTCACCAACAGCTGATCCATTTGCTCGTATTGTTTAGAATCCAGTGGCCCTGCATCAAAGGCAGGAGGCACAAAGATGAGCTGCCATGCAGAAAACTCAAAGACCATCACCTAATTAGCTTTATGATCCCTTCGTGTGTTGCCATCACACCGTATTCACACTGACTGCTGTTAGCTGTGACAGATATTTTGCATTGAGCAATAATAGAAATGGTGCACTTGTGAAGTTTTGAAAAAGACATGATTGATGAGTTATTCTGCCTTCAGCATGCAACCTCCTAATTCTGACACAAATGCGGCTTGTTGTTCTGCTGTGGAAGTCCCCCCTGTTGTGCTTGTATTGTCTCTACTGTATTTGGCATTAGTCCTCTAGACTATCCTTACTTGAATGTTACCATCTTTTCCCCTGAGGACAGCTGAAAATAGAACAAAGCTATAAGTTTTTTTGCTTGCAAGAAAACATAAAGTAAAAATAAAACGTGGGACACCCACAAAAGTAAAATGCAGGACGGCTAGAAGAGTTGCAACTGAATGATATGATGGCATAGTGTTAAGCTGAAGTTTATCTGTGTTTCATCAAAAGTACAGATTTTTGAAAAGTAGAACTTTTACATGCGCTCTTTCTGCGTGTGTTCACTAGTAATTCTTACGGAGATATCTTTTCCTTCATTTCCCACTCTACATTATTCACTTCTTTCCCTCATTAACTTAATTCTCTTTATTTCCTGTCTTTTCCTGTATTCAGTGCATGGTCCATTTCCCCACATCTTTCTGCTTGTCATCTCCATTACAAAAATATCTCACTCTTTTTCTGTCCTCTTCCCTCTCTGAATCCATTTCTCTCTTCTCCACACCTCTCTGACTTAATCTCATTTGGACTGTCTTTTAACCTCTTTGTCCTCACAACTCTCCTCCCTATGTGATTTTGTACTTTTTCAATGTGGTTGAATCAAATTATTACATTTTAAGTAAGACAGATACCTTGTATTTTTTCCCCAGTTTGTATGGGTACGGTAAGTCATTTGTTTGCAGAGTGGAATTCATTAAGCTGTGATGAAATTAAAATTTCTCTCCTGTTGGTAACACCATCTTGGTTTTCCTTGTTCTCTCAGTGTGTGTTCCTGGCACAGCAGCAGCCAGTTGCTGAGCATGTCATCACAGCCATATCCGCAAAGGGGGAAAGGATTCCCAGGGGAGGCTAGACGACTGTTGCTAGAACCAGCTGGGTGGCCTCAACATGTGCTGGTCTTTTATTAGCAAGAAGGTCAAAACATTAAGGTTTGCCTATTTAACACTGCTGTCTCTTCAACAAAGACTTTGCACGAATTGAATTTTTATTGACAATTTACCTTTTTTTCCAATCTCTCAGTGGTTCTCTATTGCATATGTCAGATTCATTGTTTTCACCACTGTCATTTCACACACTGTATTGTAGATACACAATATAGCCACAAGTATGTACATAGTTGCATACTTTTGGTCTAGAGCTGTTTGGAGTGGCTTTGCTCCAATTAAGGGAAATCTTAATGCTGCAGCATGCAGTGATATTTTAGATAATCAACTTTGTAGTAACAGTTTGGGGAATGCTTTCCTGCATCAACATATGAGTGCCCCCAGCCAGTGCACAGTGCCAGGTCCATAGAGAAAGAGTTTGCCCTGTTTGGTGTGGAAGAACTTGACCAGCCTGCACAGAGCCCTGACCTCAACTGGAACGCAAACCGCAAGCCAGACTTTATCTCCAAACATCACTAATGCTCTTGTGGCTGACTGAAAGTAAATCCCTGCAGACAGGTTTCAAACTCTTGTGGAAAGCCTTCCATGAAGAGTGGAGGCTGTTATAGCAGCAGATTAATGTCCATGGTTGGAATGAGATGTTCAACAATCACATGGGGTGCCCAAATATTATACCCATGAGTAATGTTCCACATAGTTAGTTCGACTGTCCACATACATTTGGCCATGTAGTGAATGCTAGTATTGTAATATTACAGTACATGTGAAACAAGTTGTGTTCAGTGACCACATTTTTGAAGCAATTGCAGACTAAAGCGTGGATGAACCACTGCTCTTAAGCTCAAACAGTTCATAAATTAAATGTTTACAGGCTGACTGAGAGGCCGATCCTTTTGGCTTAAAGCAGTCCATTCAACATGTCAGCAACTGGACTTTGTACTAACAATTACTATTTGGAGCAGCAGTCTTATCACTTCAGAAACCAAAGTGTATACCAGAAATCACAAGCTAATAGGGACGGTAATATGTGGGCAGTAGGCAGCCAAGTAATTGCAGAAACTAGAGGATAACAGGAAGCTACTAGATCAAGTTGTGTACTTAACAGCCAATGTGAATGTGCTTCAAGAAGGAACTAACTCTGTAATTGTGCACTCACACAAAATTATACATTTTGATTGTAATATTCACCCTGTGAACAGACCAAAATTGACCTACTGTATTTTTGTACAACGGGACAGATCACGAGGCATTGTACATTGCTTGAAACTATTCTTCACACTGCACCCTAACAGCAAGCACAGCCAGTCAATGTTGACAACAAAAGCAGAAAACTCTCCTTATACTCTATACGGCTGTCCTTACATACTGCAAGCATCGGAGAGCCATGTGCATCAGCTACTCCCACCCTCCATGTACAAAACTAATGAACATGGACGTCTGATTTCTTTACAATTTGACTTCACTTACAAACCTGCCAGATCCAGAGTGGAAAGCCTCAAGTTGCTGTTTGGTTGCATTGAGGCTGTTCGGGTACAGTGACAATTTTATATTTATTCTACATCTCTTTGACCTGGTTTGCTTTCCCCAGAGAAAATCTCCTTACAAGTTTGCACGGTCTCAATTTTTTTGTGTTGCATCTCAGCGTAGAGTAACAGTTAGGAGCACTAAGCCAGCTCATTCATAGTGATCAAAATGCTAGCCAATCCCAAACCTTTCCTTTTAATCCCACGTGCGTCTCTCTGCCTTCCTGCTGGGCAGCGGTGTAGTGGCAGTCAGTCAGAGAGAGAACGATGCCCTGAATTTGTTTGACGGGTTCAGTGTTTGACAAAAAATGAGAGGGAATCAAATGCTCCCTGGCAAGATCAAACAGACCGCCAGTGCATATTCTGCAGTCACCAATCCCTGGACTACAGACAGCTAAGTTCTATATCACAGCGCAGACAGACGGAGAGTGAGAGGAAGAAAGGTAAAATATTGGATAATGAAAGAGATACAGGGAGAGAGAACTGAGAGGATGAAGTAGAAAGACTGACAGGAATCTGAGGAAAGGAGTGAAAGAAAAATACAGGATGTATTCGGAGAGAGGCTTCAAATCAGGATTCTTGGTGGCAGAGACAAAAGGCATGTAAACTGACTTGTTATTTTCTTGCCATTTATCACAACACTTTTTGTTTCACTATTTTTCTTCTGTCATTGTGTCTCTCTCCATCTCTTTGTCTTCTTTTTCTCTCTGCTTTGTCTCTAACCTAACCTTTTACCTTCCTCTCTGCTTCCTACCTCTTTCCTGCTCTCCTCCCTCCTTGGCCCCTTAACTCCTTCCCTTTGTTCTACCCTCTTTGCCTCTAATTTCCCCCCTTTCTCTATGGTTATCCTTCCATCACCATAATTATCTCTGTCCCTCTGTCTCTCTACCACCGTTCCCCTCATTTGCTGTTCCATTTCTGTCATTCTCCATCTCTTTATCTCCTTCCATCCCTCTCTCTCCATCCGTCCACAGGGTGGTTGTGCTGTAGCGTTTATGCCTGCAGAGTCTGCAGCTTTTCTTTTAGACCCTCTCATCTCATTATCCTACATTACAGGGCTCGGCTTGCTCCCCTGACCTTCTCCCTTCTCTGCGCAAACTGCTGTTCCTCGCTCAAATCATCCCTTTTTTGTTTGAAGGAACAAGAAAGAAAAAGTCTAGCACAGTACTTTTTTCCTCCTCACACGCATAATGTGCCTTAGCCAGAAAAAGAAAACTTTAAACCAGGGGTGTCCAAACTTGGGGCTACATGGAGAAAAAGTATATAGTCCTGGGCCATGAGAGTTTTAATTTAAGAGACTATCTCAATGAGCGAGTTTTAAGCACTTTGTGCCACACTCCTAATGGAGCAGTGATGCTGGGCCTTGGACTGAAGAATTGCTGTCAGGTCAGGTGTAAGTCTTGTAGTGGAAATTCGAAGGACATCATGGAGGTGCCTGTCGGTCATCTTGTTTCTCAGTCTGATCTTGTTCAGTGTCATAAGAGAAAATGTTTGCTCACATACTGTATGTATGTAGAGCCAAATAAACGGAGCATCCTTTTGGCATGGCTCATCATCTGGGGAAATCTGGAATCTATTCCAAATTCCTGTAGAAGTCTAACAGTGGGAGCTGCTGGCTACGACTATCATTGCATTGCATTTTAATAAGCTCCAACTGCATGTCCTCCTGTACTCCTTCCACATCAACAGAGAAAGGTTTTGAGAACAGGTTAATGTTCTTGTCAATGGCAGCAAATTCTTGAAAGCGCTGGTTAAATTCCCTGATTAGTGATATCAGTGACAGTCATGTACTTCCCCATTTTCATAGAAATGTTGGTATTTGGGAACCTGGAGATAATTCCCCTCAAAGTTGGGAAGTGTGCACAATTGCCATCACTGATTTGCCTCTCAAAGAGTCGAAGTTTTGCAACCAATGATTTCATGTGTGCACACATTCGCGACACAAGCCCTCTTTTTCTTGCAATCTTTTGTTCAATGTGTTCAGATGGCCAGTGAGATCAACAAAAAGTTTAAAAAAAAAAAAAAAGAAAAAAAAGAAAAGGTCTGCCAACCACTCAGGGTAGTTGTTGTCTTTGGGTTTTAGATTTTTAGATTTATAGAAGTAGTCAACTTTTAACCTTCTGTCTGCACCTACCTGTCCTTCTCTCAACCGGATAACTGACGGAGGAACACTGGAGTCTGACCCCACTATGTCAAATCCATACGTATTTACTGTACATATACACTGTATATGGATCTCAGTATGTCAGGTAGCCAGAATGCCTGCCTGCAGTGTACATTTCATACTGTATGCTCACTGAACTGCTGCTGCACTTTGGCTGCAAGAGGGTGGGAGAGAGCAAGAAAAAGTGAAAGTTTTGTAAGAGGAGTGATGACAAAAAGTGGGGAAAAGAAGAGGAGAATGAAGCAGAATGTCTTAAATCAAGAAACAAAGACATTTCAATATTGAGAGAATGGGTAACAGCAGTGAACTTGGCATACAGATGTAGCCTTCTAAAAGCCCCGAACCGCTGTTGCATTGGTGCTTCAACCTGCAGACGGACTGGTAGGACAATTCAAATTTAAAAGACAACTGCAGCAATTTAGCATTGTACCTCCTTAAGTTGGGAGAGTCATGAGATACGGATTAAATTGTATGGGTCAAGCTCCAAAAACACGAGCCGGGATAACCCTGCTGACATCACTAGGGTTGTCTTCTCATGCTCGACAAAGAAGACATTATACAACTGTTAGTAGTAGAGGGAGTAGTACTCTCCATGACGGGCCTACTGATTTTCAGATGTGTAAAATGTGTTGTGCTAAGCTAGGCTAAACATGTTCAGGACCCACTGTATTCCTCTATGAGCTTCACAGAGATTAAAATGATATTCATATGAGAACTGTTGGTGAGACAGTAAACAAGCATATTTCCCAAAGTATTGGAGTGTTCCTCTAAGATGTATGGTAGTTTCTCAGTAGCTTGACAGTTACGTTCCATTGACTAAATTGGGTGTAACGTTAGTGAAACATTGCCTGTAGTAGCGATGGGAGATAAATGCAGCATAAATGCAGAGAGGGAGACTTCTGTACCTGTTTCTCCAACACCAGAGTGACACGTACAGTACTATCCACTTAATTGACCCTAGTGGCCAGCATACCTGCCTGTATACAGGACACTCTGGCACAGCCTACAGTCCTCTGAGCTTTACCACCAAATGAGTTGTAACAACCAGAGAATAGCGTGTCAGGCTGTAAGGGTAAAACCAAAAACATGTGGGTATACTGTGACTACAGCTGCTAAGTTTCTATACTTAAAAAAAGAGGAAGGTAAACACACCAGTGTGCTAATGAGGTGCAGGTATTGGCAGAACAAACTCCACACACCCAATATAGCTGCAAGAACAAAAAAGCAACACAGACAAAACATTGTGTTTGATTAAAAGATTTTTCGTGTGGAAGCTGTTTTTCTTTCTTTCTTGTCAAGTTTCTGTACCTGCCAGTGAAAGAAGCTGATGCCTTTGTAGATTCATCAATCACTGTACACAGTTCAGGAATAAACTGTCCTCAAGCTCTCCTCTACTTCCCACTGCTCTGAACGTGAATGGAGGGCTAATTAGCTCCCCAAAACAAAGGTGTGATTAAAGACACAAATAATATCCCAAATTCCTCCATAGTACCAGAAAACCCAAAAATGTCAGTTAGAGTTACACCTTTTAACTTTTTCTGTTCTTTCATGACCCTAAACTCTCCAAGTATATTTACATTATCCAGAGAGACATGCAATATGTGCAAGTAGAATATAACACGCATGTTCAATTTCCAACATTTGAAAAATCGAATGAAATAGAAAGGCTGCTATTCTAGGATGTGGTCATTCCTAATATTATTACTACTTTACAGAGTAACATAAACACGGTAAAAAGTGGACTGTGAGTCACATAGTTACCTCAGAATCCCTGACTAAAAATATTTTCTACAAGCCATTAATAATTTGTTTTACTCTCTGCATAGATATACAGCAGTATTTGTCTAAAACTGACCAACCAGCTCAAACTCAACTCTTGTTTAGTGTATCTGCCCATCACTGACGTTACTAAATAGCAGAGAAACAACACCCAAAATTGGCCTGTTGACTTGAGTGTGAAAGAAGTAGATAAAAATACAAAAAAAACAAAAACAAAAAAACCCCCAGCAATGTGTGGTAGTGAAGACAGTGAAGAGACCATCAAGAAGAGGAGGAAGAGTTGGGCAAAAGACCAGAGATGAGATATGTACTGTTTTTAGGATGTAAAGGACTAAAGGGTGTGAGAGCAGGGATGTAATGGAGAAATGAGATGACGTGAAAAAAGAAAAGAGGGACAAGAGGAGAGGAGAATATAGGAAGACGGAAGTGAAGAGGAAGTGAAAGACACAGATGAAAGCAGGAGGTAAAAGAAAAAGTTGGGGAGAAGAGTGATTCTTTAGAAAGGAGGAGGATAAAAAGTGAATGCAGCAATTAGGAGAGAAGAGGAGAAAGAAAATGTGTGGCGTGTAGAAGACAAAAGATAGAAATCTGAGAAAGAGATGGAGCAAAGAAACAAGTTAAGAACATACATCGATCAGCCATAACATTATGACCACCTGCCTAATATTGTGTAGGTCCCCCTTTTGCCGCCAAAACAGCCCTGACCCGTCGGGTCATGGACTCAACTAGACCTCTGTGGTATCTAGCACTGTTGGCAACAGATCCTTTAAGTCCTGTAAGTTGCGAGGTGGGGCCTCCATGGATCGGACTTGTTTGTCCAGCACATCCCACAGATGCTCGACTGGATTGAGATCTGGGGAATTTGGAGGCCAAGTCAACACCTTAAACTCGCTTTCGCGTTCCTCAAACCATTTCTGAACCATTTTTGCAGTGTGGCAGGGCGCATTATCCTGCTGAAAGAGGCCACTGCCATTAGGGAATACCGTTTCCATGAAGGGGTGTACTTGGTCTGCAACAATGTTTAAGTAGGTGGTATGTGTCAAAGTAACATCAACATGAATGGCAGGACCCAAGGTTTCCCAGCAGAACTTTGCCCAAAGCATCACACTGCCTCCGCCGGCTTGCCTTCTTCCCATAGTGCATCCTGGTGCCATGTCTTCCCCAGGTAAGCAACGCACACGCACCCGGCCATCCACCTGATGTAAAAGAAAACGTGATTCATCAGACGAGGCCACCTTCTTCCATTGCTCCGTGGTCCAGTTCTGATGCTCACGTGCTCATTGTAGGCGCTTTTGATGGTGGACAGGGGTCAGCATGGGCACCCTGACCGGTCTGCGGCTATGCAGGCCCATACCCAACAAACTGCGATGCACTGTGTGTTCTGACACCTTTCTAGCAGAACCAGCATTAACTTTTTCAGCAATTTGAGCTACAGTAGCTCTTCTGTTGGATCGGACCACATGGGTCAGCCTTCGCTCCCCACACGCATCAATGAGCCTTTGTCGCCCATGACCCTGTCGCCGGTTCACCAGTTTTCCTTCCTCGGACCACTTTTGGTAGGTACTGACCACTGCAGACCGGAACACCCCACAAGAGCTGCAGTTTTTGAGATGCTCTGACCCAGTCGTCTAGCCATCACAATTTGGCCCGTGTCAAAGTCGCTCACATCCTTACGCTTGCCCATTTTTCCTGCTTCTAACACATTAACTTTGAGGACAAAATGTTCACTTGCTGCCTAATATATTCCACCTACTGACAGGTGCCATTGTAATGAGATAATCAATGTTCTTCACTTCCCCTGTCAGTGGTCATAATGTCATGGCTGATCGGTGTAAGCGACAGTCTTAAATACTAAAGGAGAAAAAAGAGGAAGTAAAGAAAGACAGAAAGAGTAAGGAGACTTAAAATGAGGAAGGCAAAGAGAAGAAAGGGGGTAAAGACAAGGAGAAAAAAATTAGAAGAAAGGAAAATAAATACGAAGGATATGTGACAATGGAGAAGAGAATGAGGAGAAAGCACAATAGAAAAATAAAGGACAGAAGAAGACAAAGGAGAAGAGGAATGAGGAGTAAGAAAAAGATTAAAAACTAAAAGCTCGGTGAAGACAAGGGGTAGAAAAGAGGAGTGAGGGGCGGAGAGCTGAGAAACACAAGATAATAAGCATAGATGAGAGGAGAGGAAGGAGGAGAGGACACGATGAACAAATCAGGAAGGAGGAACATGGGGGGAGAAAAGAAGAAGAAAGAGAGAAGAGTGGAACAGAGGTGAGAATTAGCAGCATGGAGATGAGAGAAAAAAAAGGATATGATCCAATTAGGATTAGAAATTGGCCAGGAGAGCAAAACAGACAACAAAGTGTGAAAAAAGAGAGGAGAAGGTGGTGAGGACATCAGAGAGAGAGGCAGAAACAGAAGGAGAGACTAAAAAGAATAAAGCCGGGGACAGACAGAGGAGTAAGCACAATCCATCACTGCTGCTCTGCCTCGACTCTCCCAGACCAACACCTCCTCCTCCTGAATGCTGATCTCCAACTCTTCTTTCTCTCTGAATCACAGTCTCTTTCTCTTCGTTCTTCCATGTTTGTCTGTTCTTCTATTTCACGTCTGTATTTCCCTCTCCGTCTTTCTCTTTCTCCTTGTATATGGTCTTACATCATTCTCCTCCTCTTGTTTGTCCTTTATTCAATCTCCCTTGTTGTTCACTGATCTCTCCTTATTTCTCTCTTTTCATTCTGTGTTTGCTTGTGTTGTGTTTTTTTAGGAGTGCATTGATGGTGACTGACAGACATCTGATGAGGCTGTCCTTTGCTTGTTTCCTCATAAATCAGAATCTGTGTGTCTTGCCTTGGAAAGCACCATTTTTTATTACTTCCATTGCATTGTCATTTATAGCAGCTTTCTACTTGAGATGTTTGTAGGTAGAAGCTTCTTTAAACTCATTTGCTGATGGATGGCCTCCATTTTCTTTTAAGTCTTCAGAAAGAGCTTGTTTTTGTTATTCAACTCTGAGCTGGCAGGGAAATCATTAATGACCTAAACTGATCCTACATTCAAAACTTCCATTTTCCAGTTCACTCCAATACTACAGGGGTATCCTGTAGCATATCTCTTTAAGGAGCGACTCTTTTATTTTATTTCAGCAGCAATTCAGCACAGAGAGCACAGAAATAGGAATAAAGAGGCCAATAGTGAAATTTGCTGATGGTGTCAAAGTCAGGGAAGAGTAGCCAGCACAGTTCAGTGCTGGACCATTTTCAATGCACTTAAAGTGACAGACACCATCTCCAAGGCAAGACATTTGTTGTTCTGTCCAGTAATGTTTTGAATACTGTCTGGCAGCCTAAAGCTGCAGCATGTGTTTCTCATGTTATCAGACTATCAGGTCCTCTCCGGCCCTGTCAGGTCCAGTCTAATATCGCACAGACCCACAACAGTTTAAGTCAGAAAGCTGTGATGGACTAAAAAGTGAGGACATGAGACCTGGAGGACAAGCTTTGGTAAAGGTGGTGTAAAGGTGGTTGAGGCAGATGACGGCCCACCCAGAGCCTGGTTCTGCTTGAGGTTTCTGCCCTTGAGCAGAACCACTGTCCTTGCCACTGTCGCCTAGTGCTTGCTCATGGTGGGAATTGTTGGATCTCTGTAAATATAAACGTAAAGTATGGTCTAGACCTGCTCTATATAAAAAAAGTACCCTGAGATAACTTTGTTATGATTTGTCGATATAGAAATAAAACTGAATTGAATTGCTACAGTGACTCTCCATGGGAGTATACAATTTCTGAGGTTTGTGCATGCAAACATCGGCCTTTATTCTGGTTTCTATTCTGCTTCAACCAGTGTCACTTAATAGTCAGCACAACAACAAATATGATGAACAGTTAAATGATCTACATACTAGTGTGCACATTTTTTCCTCACTTTAGGATAGTAAACACTGAGTCAGTGGTACATGAATGTAGAAATATGGAATATATTATGTAACCTTAATCCCTAACTATTCTCAACTTAACTGCTTTTCAAAAGTAATATTTATTAATATAAAAAAATCTGCCATGGTGGCAGGTGACCTGAAATTTGTACCTGCCACAGCCAGTATTTACCCTGTATTTGGCAGGTGGCAGGTGCTAATTTCATTCCCTGGAAGCAGGTGAAAATAACTCAGTTCAGTTCAGATTTGAGAGCTACAGTATCTAGTCGTGGTAAGTTACCTTGGGAATTCTGCAGTCGCTGTAGTTATGCTCAAGGTAATACAAGAAGCAGTAAAATATATATCTCCCTCACTTATGTTTTTTGTTTTCGTGTTGTGTACTCTCTCCTTTAACCCTGCATCCCATCTATTCATACATCACTTTAATTGTGTTTTTGTATCTCAGTCTTTCTTCCTTTTTAACCTCCATTTCACTTCTCTCTCGTGTTTATTTCCCTGTCATGTTGTCTGTCTCATCTCCTTCCCCGTCTCTTTCAATCTTATTGGGTACTAATGTCTTAACTCAGCCCTTCTTCTTCTTGTTTTCTCTACTTAAAACTCCCTTCCTCCCTTTCTTTCCCCCAACCCATACCTCACCCTCTTTTTGCGACTCAGCAAAGACCGCTTCATCCACAACTGGGAAAGACGCTGATAACCTCTGAAAACATCGACCTCAACCTCCAGTTCACCCCCTGCTCTAAACTCTCACTTCCTCACCCTTAGTCTCCCACATGATCTCTCCTGAATCTCCATCTATGCAGCGAGTGGGCACTGCTTCATATTCACGCAGTCACACACAATTTGCCCCAGGGAGCTGCCCAGTAACAACCATTTATTCTGCTGCTGGTTGACAGGAGCAGTTGAGGGGTTAAGTGCCTTGCTCAAGGACATGTCCAACAAATGAAGAATGAGTCTCACTCACTTTTCTCTCCCCCTCGCCCATTCATCATCCTCATTCTCCACTCCCATCTCTTTATCTGTAACCACCACCTTCACACACCCTCCACTCATCCTCACTGTCCCGTCGCAGTTGTTCCTCCACCCCCTCCTCCATCACTGTCTCTCCTCTGAGACCTCCCATGCTCCATCTCCCTTCCTTTCCAAACACCCACCACTTCTATTATTGCTCGAGTGGGCTCTGATGAACGACCAGGTTTGATTTGGGGAGAGGAGGTGGAATCGAGCAAGGGAATGGGAGGCAAAGAGCGGAGAATGAGAGTGACATTAAGTTTTGCTTGTAAGGCACTTTAGCTTGTGTTGTTATTCAGAGTGATTTAGCAACATCTCTCTTCATCAGTTTCAAAAAGCCAACCCACAACCTTTGCATCACTCACTGTGGTCGGGCAAAGCTTAATGAGCATTTTCAATGTTAAGGGCGTTATTCGTGGGAGTAAGCCAAACCTTTTATTTGAAGGCGATTAGATCATCTTTTATAACTGACAGATGACTAATAAGTTCTCTTCTTTGTTATATCACCTGACAAGGCAAAGGTGTCATTTATTAAGCTGTTATTGGTCTTTGCTTCTGATTTTCAAATTTTAAAAAAACTGCAGCTATCCTGAGAATTTTATGTTTATTTGTTCTCTACTTTTCCTCAGGCAAATCCTCAAACAAATTGATCATACATTTAACAAACTATATTCTTTACAGCAACAATGTGCAGAAGAATTACATTCAATTCCTACATTATTAAGAACCATGACAGGCATCAAGACAGTGACTGATAAAGCTTTTGAAGATGCTAAGATTTTGGGATGTCCTGATCACATTTTTGTCCCCAATAGTATCTTTCTAATCAGATCCAAGACTTTAAATTATATCTTATTCATTCTTACAAAATATAGCTGCACAGCATACACATATTCTATAGGTGAACTACATTAAAATGATTTAAATATGTTTTAACACATTCTGTTTTTGTATCTCAGTCTGTCTTCCTTTTTAACCTCTGTTTCACGTCTCTCTTCAGTGTTTATTTCCCTTTCATGTTGTCTGTCTCATCTCCTTCCCCGTTTCCTGTTCTCTTTCAATCTTCTTGGGTACTAATGTCTTAACTCAGCCCGTCTGCTCTTGTTTTGTCTACTTAAAACTCCCTCCCTCCCTTTCCCCCAAACCCATACGTCACCCTATTTTTAACACATGGCAAAATACAATTCTATATCAATTCTATAATATATATATATATA